>JARLTB010000157.1:3467500-4010000 GCA_030141615.1 Unio pictorum | reverse complement strand
AGAAAGAAAAAGAATTTAACAGATTTAATGAAGGAATTGTTGATCAATTAAGAGGTTGAACTAGGTAAATTATCTGATACTGTAGCGAGGGGTTATTTTAACTCAAATAAAAATTTAAACTTAAATTTGTTAGCATAGATTTCGATAATTATTTTCAAAAAAATAGATGTTTCGTGCATATTTTGGCCAGTCACAGGAAGGATATAATGATTTAGTATTTCGAAAATGTGATGATGAAGTAAATAAATTAATATAAGTTTTCCTAAAGATTAGAACAATTTTTTAAACAATCACAAGCTTCTCAACCAACTCCTCAACCAAAACATATGAAAGCTTCTCAACAACAACAACAATCTTCTCAACAACAAAAACAACTTTATGAGATTAAAAAGAAATTGAAGTATGCTATTTTTGGCAGTGTTTTTAACCATCGAAGGAAATCAGTAGATATTGCGCCACTATATGAGAGAAGAGGCATTTTTTTTTCTTTGAAAATCAGATATGTTGATGTAACAAATAAATATTACTGGACTTCAGATATATATAGTATTTATCAGCAAAAACCAGACAATACTAATGATTCAAGGTATTTTAAATTTTGAAAAAGAAAGAAATGCAAAAATAAGTGAATATAAACAAATAAACCCACAACAACTTTTCAAGAAGAAAAAGAAGGAGCAACGTGAAGTGGTATTTTCACGCGAGGAAGAGGTCTTATTATTTGTCCTAACAACTTATTTACTGATGGTGAAGGATTAAAAATTCTGATTCGCGGAAAACGAGCCGGTAATAATTCCCCAGAAATTACAAAAGACGCAGCTGATGTTTATTAACGATTATTTACAGGCGGCCTCATATATTATAATGTAAAAAAAAACAACGAAGATTTCAGCAAGCTCGACTAATTCTAAGTTTAGATTAACTTTCCAAACGCAATTCCAGTAAAAGATATTGCTCATGCACAATTACGAGTATTACATAGTTGGCCAAAATATTCGGTAGGTTGCGGACGATTAATTCTTTGGTAATTGCAAATTAAAAAATCCCAGTTGGAACCCATGATTAGCACATTGTTGCAATTCCAACAGGCATTTATCGGTCACATCACGGATGAATTTCATGAATTTATGCTGTAAATATTTATCAATCATCGATTCGATCAGTTTTAGGATGGCCATGAAGTTTCACCAGAATATCACGGACCATCTGAACCAAAAATCGCTGAATTTCTAACAGACAAAAAGAACTATTTATAAAAGAACCAGAATATTGATGAACGGATATATGGAAATATTATTACTCGGTTGGTTACCGTTCTTCTATTCAACAACCTGATGAACTAACCTTCCTTATTAAATCGGATGGTAAATTAATATAAAAAATAGTTACCTTATTCTTTTATTATGATGAAAACTTTAATTTTATTGTAAACGAATGATTAGTTAGCAAATTTCCAACGTATAAAAACATGAACTTACGTGTGCATTTGGCGACTTGCAAAAATGTATTTTCAAATATTATAAAAAATTACTCTGCCGAATTAAAACAACAAATTATTGAAACAACACAATGTTTACATCAAGTTATATCAGATATTGAATATATTAATTGGCGAATTCGTGAACAAGTAATGTTTGATAACTCAGAAGAACTTTGGTATTCAGAAGATATTAGAAAATACGAGAAAAAGAATACATTTCTAGATCACTAAAAAATAACTCACAAACAATTACCAACATTTGTAATACCATCACTTGCAGCAGATGAACTAAGGAAATCATTCAACAATCTTATCAATAATAACCTTCATAAAGTCACTGAGTCATGGAGAAAAAAAAACACCATTAGGTACTCTCGAGTATAATAATGATCCATATGGTGGATGTCGTCATATTTCACCAGGAATTTTCAACATAACATCAACTATTGCTGTCAGTATTGTATGTGATGGTAGCTATCTACTTGATTTAGAAAACTCCTTAGGTCCAACATAGTTATATTCTTTATACATTTACACCTCAAGTACCTCCTGGATATTTGACTGTATAAGAACCCATTAATTTAGTTTATCTAAGATGCGACAATCCGTTATAATAATATTTTTTTTCAAACTTAATGACCAGAGCGGACACTTGCTTGATTTGGAAAACTAAATTTTCACAATAAATCTCTACGTAAACTCAGAATGTTCCAGATAAGTGAGTCATTTTGGAAATTCATATCATTCGAGAATATCTTTGGGTGCGCGAATGTTACAGAATCTTCCAGAAAATACAGTCATTCTGGAAATTCCTGTCATTTTAGAATATTATGTAAAGGCGAATGTTTCAGAATGTTCCAGAAAATTGAGTTATTCTTGAAATCCAAGTCATTTTTGAATATTTATGCGTAAACGTTATCATTAAATAAACGACGACCAGAATTATGGAATCGTCATTCTGGACGTGTATTCAGGGCTGAACAGAGGCAAGTGAAATATTTTCTAGAACAATGTAGTATAATTACCAGACAGATGGTTAAATCGGTATATATGATTAATTACAAGAACAAATAAATAGGAATAAGTATCAAGCGACTAACTGTTTTAAGCACTCTCTACCGGAGAATAACTTTTCGGACAATGTTATCTCTCCTTATCAAATTGGAAAATCATTGTATGTTTATAGTTCTTCGAAAATGTTGTTCTTATTGTTTATGTGCGACACGCTTTACTGAAATATAGTCAAGATCGAAATATTTGGCAGCTGCATATGTATATGGCAATATTATTTCTTTGCCGGTCTCTACATTTACGGATACAACTGATCTTGCGCTCTTATTACTAAAGCCAGTCATACCGAATGTTGCAATTTCGACTTTGTATGACAACTCGTAAATTACACAAATTATTATCGAGTTTTAAGCCGTTGATATGATCGATCGCAAAACATTTTTCAATTAATCAATGACGACAGTCATATATAAATTTATGACAAAAGTATTTTTTCTTACTCCCCAGCACAGAATGCCAGATAACTAATATTCTTGTTATAGCAGACTGGTTCTTTTAGTTTGAATCGTGTTATATATATCTAATATAAAGATCAAACCATCTAAATTTAGAGTTGACCTTGTCGGAAGAACCTTTGAGATTTACGGAGGCGAGCTCTGGTTGTTCCGACAAATAATCTGATTGAAAGTATTTGTGGTGCCAAGAAAGATTTTCGTGACGATGGTGCATATAATGTGTGGTCAACATTCAAATTCATACGCAACAACAAAGGTGTTGACGAAGGTATTATCATTGCAACGACGAACGACCAACGAGCGGCGACGATTATTAATTATCTCGAAATCGAATCGTATGATTTTATGACGGTGATATATTTTATTTTATTAACGAAATATGTAAAAGTGATCCTGTATCCATGTGGTTGTTTACAGGCTCCGACAATTAAAGCTGTGATCAATTTGTAGGACATAATGAAGGTATTTATCGTTCAGAATCTCTCCAAGAGGAAAAGAAAACTCTTACGCAGGAATTTTCATCGCAAACTTACAGTACTGAACAATTACTGAAAAAATGTTTTTTTTACCGTTGGATCAGTAGCTGCTCAAATTGCAAGAGAACCAACACGATTTGAATTTATTGAGGATATACAACACTGTTGTACTGATTATAGACACGGCGGATTGTGAAATGCTAAATATAATTATAAAGATGTTTTCTCAGTGGATATGGCAGGGTGTTATCCGGGAAGTTTTTGTGGAATTGGTGATAGTTTGGAACATTTAAAAACATTTGGACATACAACACACGAGAAGACTTGATAAACGGACCATTTCAGGATTTTGCCCTAACTGTATTCGCCTGTATCGAGTCATCTGAGTTTGCTAAAGATCTTAAACAGATTTGTTATGTCTGGTTTGGTAGACACTTGCCAGATATATGATCGACGCAACATAGTAATATTTATGGTAGTGAATGAAGCAGTTATATCATATCGTCCGCAGAAAGAAGTTTGGTTACCACAGCAAAAGAAATATTCTGATAATGAAAATCCTCCTAAAACCGACTTTGAACATAAAACAGCAAAAGATCTTGACAGAAGAATAATCGGTAAATTTACGCAAGGAGGACGATATGATCAAAAACGACATTATATAATATTAATTATGGACGATTCTAAACTTGATTTTATAATCGCCGACGTAACGAAGATAAATGTGGTTGTAAGTAAAATAAAAACAACGCTTACTTATCCAGCGGAACTAAATCTGGTACAATTGTTAGTTACATTGATGGCGAGTCACCACAGTTTACCCATTTAATATTTTCAATGCTCTCGTATGTTTTGATACATTTATTTTCTATGGTAAACATATTTCTTTAAACCGCGATTAGAGTCGCTATGAATTCATCCTGTATGGAAAGAAAATATTCAGAATTGCTGAATCTATATATATATATAAACAATGTTTGCGATGTATCATGGGGCGAATGCAGTTCTGAATCTGCCGACGTTGGAATCAGGGATTTATATTACAAAAATAATCAAATATCAAAATTGTCATCTGCTCCTTCAGTATATGATCCTGTAACTAGACATAAAACAATTTATATTAATGGGCCTCGAGGTTCTGTCAAACAAATCGCGTGATCGACGTATTTCGACATTTTTTATGATCGTTTTAACCTCTACACGGAGACTAGAAAGATACATAAAGGAAATAAATATTAAATTTATGCATTTGTCACAAATTCTTTTGATGAAAAGGAAATAAATGGACTCTTGAACGAATGGGTGAAAACTACATCCCAAAGAGGATCATTTGGGACGAACTATGCACGGCATCTAAAGATATAATAATAATAATATATATAAAGATATATATAATATAATATTTCTCGATTGGTTATTTACAAACAATACTGCTGTGATAAAGCGCGGTGACCATGGTCAACCACCCCCATTTGTTGGATTGTCTCCACGTAACTGGCTGAAGGGTTTTGTAAATCATTATTAAGAAATAGTTGATGATCATAGAGCACTTGATCCAGAATTAAGAGTTTAAGAAATTAATCAGATTACAACCGAATAAAGTTCAGTGTGAAACAATGCTTGTTATTATTTCAGAAACACATATAAACGATTTGTGTAATTTGTGTAGACCGGATGATTTGATAGTTGCAAGTAGAAAGATAGTTCTTGCTACACTTGAACAACAATTAGTTTTGTTACATAAAGAAAAATTCCCAAATCTACCAGTACCATTATGTTATCGCTCAGCAGATACACGCAAACAAAATATTGAAGTTGATATACCAGGATCGTCAGAGAAACGAAATCTTGTGTTAAATGATCTTGTTTTAGTTCCACTCAGCGTTATTGAGAGTGCATTAAAAGAGAAAACTCCATGGACGCTAGGACATGCAATGACAATTCATTAATCTCAAGGATTAACTGTTTCTTATACAGTTGTTTGGATTGTTGGTGATATAACAGAGTGGTCAAACTTAGTTTTTCTCGCAGTGTGTCGAGTCAGAAGAATTGATAGTAGTCTTGGTCATACACGTGAAATTGTGATGCTGACCTGCCTCGAGTGCAATCAACATCAAGAAGCTAGTTCAGAAAAGTGTAGATGGTAGCAATTGTGTATCTTCAGGAATTACATGTAATTGTTCATGTACAAGTCCACATTGAGGAACAGCTGAATCTAGTTTGTATCTTGCATGTCTACCCGTGGATCTTATCACTCTGGAAAGTGTATGTGTAATTAAACTCCAAATATGACCAGTCGTTCATTTTTACCGCTCTCAAATTCACCAGGTTCATATAAATATCGTAAAGTAACATTGCCTAAAAGTAGTGGTTTTGAAAAATCATGTCGTTGTATTGGTATATGTTTTTTTTGTAATTGCATTAATGGGTTTCATAGAATTTGCAGGAGTAATTTCATTATCGCACTTGATACTCTTGTAACCCATTCACGATATCATATCTATTTGATCTTTATTCATGAATATTTACTTTACATATTGATGTACAAAACAACAGCTGAGCAAGTGTTTGATTAAATCTTTCAACGTATGCCTGATCACAATGAATTGGTATGTCTTTGGTTTTGACGATATGTTTTTCGTCAGAGACAATACTGCACCACGAACGTATTTTTCCAGGATCAACCTGTAGTAGTTGTGGCTATAGCAAAGGTCTTTGTTGATAAATTCGTTCAAAAGCCAATGAAACTTATGTCGCTATTTTAGTTGGTAACGGCTCTGCTTCTTTATATCTACTTGAAACGTCAACGACAGTTAACGCGCATTTATGTGTATTGACGTCCACCAATCTTAATAGTAATATGTGCTAAAAATAAAATATCCGTCTGATGAAATTCATTAGGAGTGCTGACATAAAAATGTGTGTACTGAAGTTATATTAATGGTGGTAGATAAATTTGTCATATGGCCTGTTGTGCCAACCAATTTCCAGAACAGAGCGTGTGACAAATGCTGCATCAGCAAGTTTTCTAATCGCTTTTCTACCCCTCCGATATCCTAATGGGCTACAATAAATAAATTCCATTATTTTATAATTATCGGTTGATTTAGTACTAGCCCCTAATATTAGTTTACTTTTCATCGCGAAACTTACCAACCAAATAGCTAGCAATTATCTTTTCTTTTTTTTTTAAAAAATTGTATGGAATTTAACGATCGAATCAACGACACATCTGCAATATGTCTTTGTTGTAAATCTTTATTTTTATACGCTACATCATGAAAGTGACATGCTTGATCAATATCATTTATTGGATAATCTCCAGGTCTTGGACGATTTCGTTCGTCAAGTAGGATACCAAGTTGGGTTCCAAGATGACAATAGTTATATCCTGGTAAATGTTTCTCTCCTGGGTATTTATCCTATGGAGTTCCAGGTAATTATCCTAACCAAGCAGCGATATCACCACAACCAGTAATTGTATTAATGGCGGAGTAAAAAATGATATGTTGTTGTACCACATTTTACACAATTGCCTGTAAGTGCACGCTTTTTTTTTCTTTTTTATTAATGTCGTTAATCCTCTTGTGGGGAGTGGATGCTGTGCATCGAACACAATATAAATTTATATTATTTCGTATATCTGTACAACACATATGTCATTGATACCTCAGCGACACAAGAACCAATCAAACATCATCCAACGCTACCAAATTATATCAGAGTATACGATGATGAGATGCTTGATAAACAATCAAATCCGATAAGAATATGTACTCGAGGCACACATACAGACACATACGTGATTTATGTTACTCAGCGATATACATAAATACCTAATGTGATCAGCGATAACGGAAATAGTTTAGGTGTATATAATGCAGTTGATACACATACTCTGCGAATATTAATCAGACTTGGTGTTCAGAGGCTATGGATATAATTAAGTTTAAAAACTTCTTTTCTAGTGCGCAAGGTTACCCACAAGAATTTATAACGATACTTTTACATGATCCTGATTAATGAACAGCAGATAGTCTGATATAATAATGACTTAATTACTCAAATCAAAAGAGCAGTGAGGGTTCGACATTAATGAAACGTCCAGATGGGTAAGAAAACATACACATTAAAAAAACCACTAGTGACAAAAGATAAAGCAGCAATTAGAGAAACTCTTGGTCGATTAGAGACTTCTATGCTAACCCAATTAGAGAAACTCTTGGTCGATTAGAGGCTTCGATGCTAACCCAATTAGATAAACTCTTGGTCGATTAGAGGCTTCGATGCTAACCCAATTAGAGAAACTCTTGGTCGATTAGAGGCTTCGATGCTAACCCAATTAGAGAAACTCTTGGTCGATTAGAGGCTTCGATGCTAACCCAATTAGAGAAACTCTTGGTCAATTAGAGGCTTCGGTTTAGCGTTATTGACCTTATATATTTAATTTTCGTGGAAATCTTTAATTTTTCCAAACTGATGTTTCAGCAAAAGGTCTGTTGTTCTAGTGATTGATACTATGATAACAACACATCTTTTAGCTGAATAACAAATAATAAACTGACTATATAACCAACTGATCAACTGACTAAATTATTGACTACCTGCCTGACAAAGAAATTAAATCTCTAAGTTATTAGCTGTCTGCCTGACAAATCTCTAAACAACAAATAAATTACTAGTAACTAGCTAACATCGTACTTGAAGGGTTAGGTGAAAAATACTCTCTAGTTTCCATTCTAAGCGGTGTAATTAAAGCCCTTGCTGTGCATTACTCTGTGTTATACAATATTGAAACATTCTGGTTAAATGGCCTAAAATTGTAGCCATTATAATGATTGTAGTGAAACTATTCATTTTAATTTTACGGAGGCACGGCAAGTAATTACTGTTTGTAAGCTCTGAATATATATTGGCACGTCCTTTTGCCGAGGTATGCCTATGCAGCACTTTAACATTTTTATAGCAGTGTCTACATCTATAACATCTGAATAAATGCAACCTGTAAACAGTTTGTCAGGACGTCACATAGCATTGAAGATTAAAACTTGAAAGAATAACTATTCAGAGCAAACAAAATCGTAGATTTCATTCACAATGAAAATTTTACGTAAGTGTTCGGATCCGATTCATCATTCACACAGCCAGTTCCAATACCTGATTTTTGTTAGTACCTCTCAATCATAAAATCAAGCCAAGCACAATGTCAACAAATCATCTGCATTCAATACATAACAAAATCGATCCAATAGGTTGGGTCGGGAATCCGGGCACTTTTTCACATAAGGGCATTTTCAGTGCATGGTTACGACCGCCGAGGTGAAAACAACCGCCATTGTTCTAATTACTTGAGTAACGTGTGCCGTATGGGGGACATTTACACATTTTAAGATATGCCTAAGATTTGCAGTGTTGGTGGGTACACAAACCATCATATGCAAAAGGAAAATTTAAATAATTATACACTCTTCCTAAATTACAAAATACGTCTTTTCTCTCTCGCCAATAACTACATAAATATACAAGTGTCTAATATAGGTTTAAATCAACAAATAAGCTAACCGCTCGGCTTTTCAATCGTTTATATCTTTCTCAGATTATAAATCGTATCAAACCACGCTTATTTCCTTGACACTCAATCGTTCATATTTGCATTTATAATGCAAAATCCAAACTATATATATGACACGTAGACTGGGTGTATTGGCATGCCAAAAATACGAACCAACTATGTGCCCACCCTCTATTGTTCTTTTAAATGATTCACTACTCTGATTGTGTGCCATTTCTTTAATCTCTTTAATCATCAGAATGACCAGGATACTACAGTAATTAGCAGGTTTTAATTAAATTCACAATACACATAAAAACGGAAGTTTAAAAACCGTCTTTTTTAAAACTGTCATATATTGACTACTTTTAGACGCGGATGGGTATTTGAATTCTAAATTATCCAATAATAGCGTATTAAATGGCAATTAGCTCATTTCACAAACCTACTGTATGTTAAAAAATAATCTACATTATTTTATTCTCACTGAAAGTCGAAACACTGGCAAGATATAGTTTGTTTGTTTAGGATTTTTTAACGTAGCTTTAACAATTTTTCAGTCATATCGCTACGATGTCTGCAGTGAGGCAGTTTATAGTGATGTCTACCACTGGGGCATCATGCCGCAGACATGTAGCATGATGTCCCGCCCAGTCACATTATCCTGACACCAGGCCGACCAGTCCTAACACTAACCTCTTAATGCTGAACGTCAAGCGAGGCAGCTGTTAGTATCATTTTTGTAAGTCTTTGGTATGACTCGGCCGAGGATCGAACCCACGACCTCCCGCTTCCGCGGCGGACGCTCTAACCACTAGGCCACCGGAGCGGTTGGCAAGATATAGCAGTATCAGTATTTATTTATTGATTAGAATGAAAGATTTCTTGCCGCACACATGATCAAGTGAGCTCTTATCTATCTATCTATCTATCTATCTATCTATCTATCTATCTATCTATCTGTCTGTATATGGTTGTCTGTATGTATGTCCGTCCGTCCGTCCATCCATCATCCGATGAACCAACAAACCAACCACTTTAAAAATAAACAGCACGCAAAACTTGAAAAGGGTTTTTAGTGCTAAGACATTTTGTAAAAGATAGCAATGGACCCGCAATTTTCGCTGAATTATCGTCATGAAAATTTAACAACATAATAAGCTGATTCAAAATTTTAGACCGAAGTATTTTGGCGCATGTTAAATTCCAGTCTACAGGCAAGCAGAAAAACGAACTGATTTGGCAGATTTGTCAGTTTCGAAAAGCAGATTCTTGATAGTTTGGTGAATCTAAGGTGATTGAGTCGAGTTAAAAAAAAAATCTACATTCATTTTATATTGACTTCCGGGTTTACAAACAAACAACGAATTTATAGTATTTGTATTGCTTTTAAAATGTTTCAATCTCGCGAATCATGGACATTAAATTTGCTAAGAGATCAGTTTAGCCGGGTACCCTGGCCTCCCAAGGTTTCCTCATACGAGACCACCACTCACCGTGCGAATGACCAATAAGTGCGGTAAAAATCAAGATGGCGGCGGTAATTCAGGAAAATAGTAAAAATAAGAAATAAAATCAATCATTTCTAGCTCTGTCGCTACTGGAATTTTCATCGTATTAGTCACAACGGTCAATTAAAGAAAACACAAATGTTAATTTACAATGTTCATTTGCAGTACTGCCATTTTAAGCGTGTATGCGAGTTGCCACAACGCATTTTTGTTTTACTTCCGCCATTTTGAATTTCTTCAACGGGTACTAGTCGTACCAGGCTAAATGTAGTAAACAAAAAAGTCTAACAAATCGGGATCTTCGTTATCTGGGCAAAGAATAGACTCAATCGATCGATCAGCAAACAGTATGAATAATCGTTGTCGAAAATGAAAGAATACGCATTATTGTATCTGAATCAAAATATAATGATTCTTTTCTATAATTAGTGTGCAACAGATGTCGATAAAATTATAAATCTAAGTACCATTCAACGATTTGATGAGACGAATTATTTTGATATATTGTAGGTGGGACGATTTAGGTTTTAAACATACCACAATTTTAGTCAAACTATTCATTTTTAACTAAAACGTTTTCCTTCTTTCTTTTAGTTTCCTTTCCTTAAATATATAAAGCATTGGCAGACGTACAAGAGTTATAATTTAGTATTTACTACATGTTCAAATTATGAAGTGTGATTGTAAGGAATGGTTGGTTTTATTGTAAAGATGATTGTTTTTAAATATAATAAATATTCATGATAAATAAAATAAAATTGACATTTTATATTTGTATTTCAGATCGCAATACATATTCGCATTTCATATTCAAACATAAGCTATTTTACAATGAGATAAACAATTTCTTTAAAATAATTGACGCACGAGTGAGCAATTTCATGAACATTTTAAATCATTGTTCGCGCGCGCGTGTGTGTGTGTGTGTGTGTGTGTGTGTGTGATTTAGATTGCAAACGAATCTTTAAAACAAATTCCAGCTATATCTTTACAATATCTTGATAATTATAATTGTTTATAGTGATGTCAATCAAGGGAAATCTTGCCGCTTACATATAGCATAATTTCCCACCCAGTCACATTATCCTGACACTAGGCCGACCAGTTATAATGCTAACCTCTTAATGCCGAGTGCTAAGCCAGGCAACTGCAATTGCCATTTTTATAAGTCTTTTGTATGATTCAGTTGGGGTTTAAACCCGCGACCTCCCGTATCCGACGCGGACGCTTTAACCACTAAGAACACCGAAGCTGTCGATTTTAAATAATTAAATAATTACAACGTCTAATTTACACAGAGACGTTTATATTTATTTATTATTGAGATTGATATTGTATCAGCACATACAACTCGAGTTAAAATTTAGATAATGATATAAGGTGAAGATTATCCGAGTATTATCTTTATTAAGAAAGCTATAATGATTTGGTGCTTTTTTTTTAAAAAATCCTGATTCCATTCATGCTCTTACTAAATTTTATTTTGATTTGGCTTAGAAGCCCCTCAATGCATTCCATGCTATATATAACAGCTTCCAAAGAGAATATAACAAGGAATGTGGGACTTCCCTTTTCTAAATAACAATTTCAGACAAAAAACGATCTTAAAGATAGGATCACAAATTTGTTATATATGCTAGGTTGTTGCTAAGTTTGACCAAACGGAGTTTAAAATTATTAAGATATACTGATTATATTAAGTTAAATATTACAAGGTTGGTGTATTCTAGTGCTAACGTAGTATATCTTCTAATTCACTACACAATCCAATAAGACATTAGTTGCTTTCATTGATACATGCATTGTGGTATTATGAATCATGCATTTTAGAGATGATTCAAAATAAACAAAAATTGTTAAGACGAACAATAAAATCCGAGGAGAGACCAAACATAAGGACCTGTTTTTTTTTTTTTTTTGGGGGGGGGGGTGATTTAAACTATTGGGAAGAATAAATGGCTACGATAGATTATTATGACACGACTGACCCTTTTCTATACAAGCTGATATAACGTGTGAAGGGCCAAGTACAGGTGCACTGTACAAATCGTTAATTTTGTTTCAGTGTGATTTCTTAGAGAAATAGTATCAAGGCAAGTTAATAACCCCTGTCATCCCTTCAAATTCATAAAATGGTGGTATCTAGTCATAGGGCATGTAATTAAAGCTTCCGATGTTGGGGTTAACTGTCATGTAATATAATATAAGAATATCATAAATCATAATTATGTAATAGATTCTCTACAACTCGGGACAAATAAAGATCTTGATAAATGTATACGAAGTTCCAGCATACTTACATAGCAAGTTCGCATGCTAGTAGGCAACTGTCGAAACTATTTGTCCACCATATCAGACAGCATGCATATAGTAATCTATAATAGTTATTTACCCCGCTTCTGACTATTTCTTGCATATGTATCGGATACGGCACGTGACTCGAGACCTTAGTACTGCGTGACGCTACGAACGAAGTTATTTTGTCATACAATCACTCAACGGTTCTCAATCATGCTTCTACCTAAGAAGAAGGGATAAAATGTGTTTCTTTTCAGCTTCTGTGGCTTCAACGCCCTTTTTTTCATCGCATGCTAACCATACATAGCGGCCAATATATTTGGTCTAGGATAAAACTGAAAACTCCGGGAAGAACCACCGACCCACGAGACGCTTCTGGCAAGCTTTATCAAATATCCAAGTAGCCCGAACCAGGACTCGAACCATGCACGAAACAGTGGTCAAATATATTGTTACGGTCATGGATACGGAAAATGTGTTGCACGGTTTATTAGTGACCGACTGTCTGTTGAATGATTATATTTGTAACAGTCATACAGGTCATGTATACGCATTTAGTAATCATTGCTTTACTTATAACTGTTGTTTTCATATAATACTAATTGTGTTTAAACAAAGCATATTCAGTCATGATTATCGAATGTTCTGTACTTTAACCGTCATCGAGAATCTTCCAGACGAATAGTATCGATCTCTATAAACTATTGCAATGTTAGCCAGGTAGCCAACACTGGATCAAGAAAAGAACAATATAGGGTGGTACGAATTTGCTTTTTTAAAATGCGTAGCTTTCATTGTGACATCACAGAGCGGAACATTCAATCTAGATTGTACTGGATCACACCAAAATTGTCCACAAAATGTTAACATTTATTTTGTCGTATCTACTTATCGGGAGGTAAATAATGGCATTCCAAAGGAATATGGAAGTACGAGGATCCAAAACTAGCGAATTATTGCCATTTAAAGGAATGTAAAATCAAATTCTAAATTCTGAAACAATTGGTTTTGAACACCAAGATGACCTGTTTGTGATTGTTTCTATAAGTCAGTAGAAGCATTACCTTAGTTCAACGCATGCGCCTCACCCGTTAAATTTATATTCCTTTACGGGTCACAATTAAACTATACAGCTAACAATATTCTAGTTTTGTCTCATAGTCTTACTATAGTTTGTACCCGAACAATAGTGTGCATTATACAAGAGTGCTAGAGTATCGTTGGTCTTAAAGTTTGTATACATAAGTAAAATCACTTACCTTCAAAAAATTATATATGTATATTTGTTCTTCTTTTCTCTATATCAAATTACATTTAATTCCAAGTTTAAATTAGATGACTGTAAAACGATCGATAAGCAGGCACCATGTAGAGTCCAGGAAATAAAACATAAAGACAGTTACTTTGATATCGTTGTGATAAAGAAACAAATATTCTTACGATTGCATATATACATGTCCTAATGTTGGGAACTTGATGTATATGTTGGATGTAGTGTACATCCACTTTAAAAATTGATGCTACACCCATGGCACTCATTTTGCTACCAAAATAAATTTATCAGAAAGAATGAAAGAAACTTATATGTAACCAATTGTGACAGAGAGAGTAACACCATCATTGAGAAATGAACCACGAACATGAACATGTAAATACGTGTCCACCTCAGGCTGTTTAAACAACACGTATTGTTCCCAATGACAAGTAATAACTCTTGTAAAGCAAAGTTTAAAGTCAACACCTGTGAACTGCGAAAGCCACCAGAAAACAACAATCGTCAATACTTCATATTTTGACTCTTATTTGCAGCCATGTCTTCGATCTCTTGGTTCTTAATAAATACCATCATCATGTGGTCTGGCTCTTGTATAACATTACAGAACAGTATCAGACGACAAACAAGTTAAATGATTTGCTAACGTGATATCGACTTTAAGATATAGAGTCTATTTGAGAATAGGCGGTACGGCCATTATTTGGAAACAGTGATATTCATGGATGCATTTTTGAAATAGAATACTCGTCAGCAATCCTGACATTTTCCCCAAATCAACTGGTGATGCAGAACTGGTAAGTTATTATTAAATAGTGTATATAAGATAAATACACTATAGGTGGCGCCATGCAGAAACAAATGCCGAAAAATCCGAATACCACCTGATCGTAGGACCCGGGATATCACAGGAACCTACCATATATATTATCGTCCTGCAGTATATGTCATCGATTAGTACACGCGTCATATTATGACGTCATACAACGTTCTACATTATGACATTATCAATTCGTCCAATATACTAAAGCGCATCAGTTATGAAATTATTCTTATTGTTGGGTAAAGAATGAAAGAAAACCTACTTATTTGAATATTTATAATTTTCCTCTAAGCAAGGTAAAGAGAACTGGTAAATGAGGTTAAATACAAATCGGAGCAGATAATAAATATAAGTATTGTAAAATGTACTTTTTGAGTCGCCTAGCTACATCGAAGGGAACGTGACAAAATAAATCAGGGAAAATGTTCAGTAGTGACTCTCCGACTTTGATACAAAAGATAGCTTTTATGTCGGTGCCCAATCAACCCCTCCCCTACTGGCTGGGTGTGAGTCCTGGATGTCCAGTGTAGTTTTTCTACAGTGACGCCGCTACTGTGCTATGACAGTTGCCGACCTCACTTTTCCACCCACCTCATAAACAGACGTTTTCTTATCAATTGCCCCATTACAATAAGGTTAAGGTGAATTACTATCAAACGTTTAGCTACAGAAAAGCTCCCAAAGGAGCCTCATTCTCATAGCGTCTGGAGGTAATTGTCCCCCTCCCCCATTCGTGTCCACTACCACCACCCGGATATTCTTTGACCCAACATACCTGTACGTTTTCACTATCGTGATGAAATCTCATTAACGCAATACGTTTTCACTATCGTAATGAAATCCCATTCACGCAACCCTATCTTCACGATATTGCAAATACTATACATGGTAGTTGGAAGACTTCAACTCTTCCATCAAGTCATACATAAACAAATTAGTCCTGCCACACACCTGATCTAGTAGCCAAACCACTAATGCACAACAACGTACATTTATTATCTTGATACAGCAAAATGCAACTTACCAATTCAAACTTGTAAGACGACAGTCAATTCAATCCATTCCAATATACATTGATAAAGCTTCGAAAGGACATTGTAAGGTTTGCCGATCCCGAATGAGGTAATAACCGTACAGCCTAATCGGATAGCATGCTACACGAATCGTGTTGGCATACTCTTTAACACAATGATTTGTGGTCCGTTCAGTAATTCGATCGTTTCGATCGATACACAATGGAGAACAAAACAATGTAACTACTAACTCGTGAAAATCAGTTTTCCACGTTTTAATTTTTTTCTTTTCTTCTTTTTGCCATAGAAAGAGAGTTGGGCAATTCGAAATTCCAGTGTGAAATTACTGACCTTAACCGAGAACTTGTCATAAGTAAGCCGATTCTAATAATTGTATATTGAAGAGTCACTCGTGTTCCTTTTCATTGCCATCTGTTTGTTCTCGATGTAAAAGGCGTCATGATTTCGAAATGCCAAACAAATAACGTACTTAAATGCGTCAGTCTCAAACTTCTTGTGGGCAGCGAAACATTGCCAAAGGCAGGCCCCCCATGTTAACAAGATTTGTAATTAATGTTCATAATCAATAACGGCGAAAAGCTATTTATATGTCAATGTACCGGTTCATATATAGAATAATTAGCATTTTCATCAGGAAACATCAGTATCATATATATACTTTATTCATTATAATTATTCTGTCATAGCCTTTATTAATTACTCTTTCTTACAAGCTCGAATATAACTGATTCATATTGACTGCAGAGAGAGAGAGAGAGAGAGAGAGAGAGAGAGAGAGAGAGAGAGAGAGAGAGAAAGCACACTTGAAGTTTTCAGGATTACATCAACCTTTTAACGGTAACCTTGTATTAGTTTTAATGCAGTTACGACATGTCATAAAAAAACTGTTCAATAGCAGACGAAGTTCATCCTATTTATATCAACTATATTTTTTTCAACAAACCACATATTCATCCAAGCGCATGCAGGGCCATAGAGAGCAATTACGAACAATGTGGTAGGAAACACCCGAGCTTATCCTAGTTCTTGTTCAAACACATTATTTTTAAATTAAATTAAATGGTAATGTTTGACCCCGGTCCCTTTATATGCCCGCGTCCGGGTTGCCCCTCCACTCTTGTCGGCCCTGAGCGCGCGCGCACACACACACACAGACAGACAGACAGACAGACAGACAGACAGATAGATAGATAGATAGATAGATAGATAGATAGATAGATAGATAGATAGATAGATAGATAGATAGATAGATAACAAACACTCTTGATACTAACAATAAAAGATTTATTAAAAATCGTAACAAGAGACCCGGATGAATAATCTGTCTAAAGCGCTCTCTCCTTTACCTATCACTGCTATCTCACCTCTGTCAACATGGGTTCAAGTCTCGGGCTCGGCTAATTTGAGTATGTGAGAAAGCTTGCTAGTAGTTTCCCGTTGGTCGGTGGTTCTAACCGAGGTTTTCACAAGTTCTTCTTATACCAGTTATACTGGACGCCATGTATTGCCTTTTGTGTGCTAAAGTGGCCAAATCTTAATATTTCTTGCCTAATAATGAATAAATTTACGCTCTCTTACTATACAATATTTGGGGGCCCCGAGTGGCCGAGTGGTCTAAGGCGCTTCCCGTTACGGATCACTGCCATCTCACCTCTGCGTGGGTTCGAGTCTCAGATACGGCTAATATAGTTATGTGAGAAAGCTTGCCAGTAGCTTCTCGTGGGTCGGTGGTTCTTTCCGGGGGTTTTTCCGGGTTTCTCCTCCACCACTAATAACGGCCGCCATGTGTAGCCTATCGTGTGCTGAAAAATGGCGTTAAACCCTAAACAAACAAACAAACAAACTATACGATCACTTCAGGGTGATACTTCAGGGTCACGTCATAGTGACCAATAGTCTAAACAAATTAGGTAAAATACTCGTTGATAATTTTTCAGTAACATAATGTTTGAAACTATTCATAGGGGTAACATTACAATTCCAACAAGACCTATAGTTAACACGTTTTATAGTTAATCTTGTTTCTGAACATTAAAACGAAAGTTAATTAAATATACTAAAAAAGAAACTAGTTGTATGTAGGTCTAATAATATATTGAAAATCTTAATAGTATGCGATAAAATATCTTTGGCTTTTATGTTTATTTAGAAAGGACACTTCCTAAATATGGATAATGCAAAGATGAACGTCTAATTAAGAAATGATTATTTAAAATTAATTTCTCTTTTAAAGAATGATCACATTCCCAACCACTTTTGGAAACTGATTGTTTACCATTTTGAATTTGAACCCGTTAACCTTCAGAACAAAATTGCTGAGCACTGCACATTATTTATACCATTTGGGTGAATCACATACACGAGCGTGTGTGTGTGAGAGAGAGAGAGAGAGAGAGCGAGAGCGAGCGAGAGCGAGAGAGAGAGAGAGAGAGAGAGAGAGAGAGAGAGATTTTGATTGTTGACATGGCTTTAATAATTTTTCAGTTATATCCTTACGATGTATGTAGTGTGGTACTTTATTGTGGTGTCCAGCACTGGGGTATCATGCACACATAAATGTAGCACGATCTCCCACCCAGTCACATTAATCAGGCACTGGACCGACAACTTCTAATTCTAACCTCTTAATGATGAGCGCCAAGCGTAGCAGTTAGGAGTACCATCTATAGAAGTCTTTAGTTTGACTCGACCGTGGTTAGAAACCGCGACCTCTCGCATTCGAGGCGGACGCTTTAACCACTAGACCACCAGAGCGGTGAATCATAGAGAAGTAAAACTTTGCAGAAATAGTGCAAACCTACGATCTTGATACTATCGTGACATAAACTTAATGCTAAATATAACTTATTCCACGTCAAACTCGTGACGTAAACTTAGTGTTAATATATATAGAATCTATGTTGAATATGGACCGAGACAAGGAAATCTCAATCAAGGTGGTTAACATTAATTGTCTTCCCACGAGGTTTATCCGAGTGGGGAGATATAATGAAACCCTCGCGACTAAGATTTTCTTGTCTAGGTCCAAAACCCCAACGTAGATTCTTTTTCTCATCCAATAAGTTTCCTTAACGTAAAACAGAACGTGTTCAATATAGTTCACGTGCAAATGCTTACATGTGGTGCATTAACGAAAATATGTTAATGAGGACAATGGCGTGACCATGTCATCCAAAGTAAACAGTTTGAATGTGTGAGCCAAAAAAAAAAACATAAAACGTTTCATAGTACTGAGGTATCATCACATCTAATATATGGATATTATATGAAATTAACAATAAATATATAATATTTATTACAAGAAAATGTTTCATTTTCATCAGTTCTAATTTAAATTATATTGTAAACAATGAAAGAATACTGGGCCCACATGTCTGTTGTGATGTATAGCTATTATTTATAACGTCAAGTTTCATGTAGCTTGAGTGTTCGTGCTTGAGCTATTCACGGGTAATTAGTGATCGGTGTCACTATCATATATAACTCCAGTTTTCTTTGGAGGAGGTGAAACTGTTCGTGAAACTAATTGTGTTGCCCTTAATATTGATTGTAAAACTACCCCTCTGTACAAAAGACCCTCCAAATACGGAGACTAACGGATAACCATGTACTAAAATTTAAAGTTCACGGATTCTTTGAATATATTTTTCTGTCTTGGAAATATAGCAAGTGCTACAGTGTACTTTGCTATGTATTAATGTTGCTGGATAAAGGATTCCTTCTGGCTGGTTATTATTTATCATTAAATATTGAAGGTATTTTTTTTTATTCAACTGGGGCACAGTGTAGATGCTTAACAAAATTAGAATAAAGCATATTTGACATAACATATGTCTGGCTGTTACTAAGTTTTCCGTAGTTGTTAAGAGAGTTGGGAGGCTATGAAGTGTATAGGTCTATAGTCTATGTGTATAGGTCTATAGTCTATGAAGTGTATAGGTCTATAGTCTATGTGTATAGGTCTATAGTCTATGAAGTGTATAGGTCTATAGTCTATGTGTATAGGTCTATAGTCTATGAAGTGTATAGGTCTATAGTCTATGTGTATAGGTCTATAGTCTATGAAGTGTATAGGTCTATAGTCTATGAAGTGTATAGGTCTATAGTCTATGTGCTTGGATCAGTGTTTTCTGTCATAGTTCATTTCACACAGCATTGAGAATTTAATCCTTTCTGTAGCACAGCCAATTTTCAGATCAGCGTCATTAAATGTAGCTAACAGTATATAATTTATTTCACACGAATTATTTAAACTAGTTGGTTTGCTTTTAGCTACATTTAATGACTCTGACCTGAAAATGTACTGAGCTAGGGCTGCATATATGATAGCATTTAACAAGGAACAAATACGACAGGCACAGCAGACCATAACCAGTTTTTTTTTGTCTAAAAAAAATAGTTCTGAGCGCGTATACACCTTGACTGAATGGTCTGAGATTACTAGACTGAGATAAGAAAATATTTATATTAGCAAAATTGCTAGATTTCTCTGTCGCATGGGTGAGAAAACGTAGTCCACGTCAAACGTCGTGACATGAACTGCTTATTATTTCTGAACTAGATTGTTACATATCGCAAAGTCAATTCGTAAGTATCCCCAGTATACAAATTGCCTCCAAGCTAAAGATGGCAAACATCGTACAACAATAAATGGCACTGAACAGTCAAAAATGTATACCATCTGTCAACTATTCAGACAATTCTGTGAGCAAGCTAGTGTGTGTGTGTGTGAGAGAGAGAGAGAGAGAGAGAGAGAGAGAGAGAGAGAGTTTTAATCGCAGTTTTGACAATTTGTCAGTCATATCGCTAAGATGTCCGAAGTGTGACAGTTTATAGTGATCTCTAGCAATGGGCATCATGCCGCAGACATGTAGCATGGTGTCACATTGTCCTGAAACCAATCCTACCAGTCTTACCACTAACCTCTTAATGCTGAGCGCCAAGCGAGGTAGCTGCAAGTACAAGTTGTACAAGTCTTGGTATGACTCGACTAGGGGTTTGAATCCGCGAACTCCCGTATCTGAGGGGAGACGCTCCTACCACTAGTTCACGGGAGCGATCATGCCATAGTCTGTCAAATGCCTTCTTGAAGTCCACGAAGATGTGGTACAGATCTTTCTGGTGTTGGAGGTATTTTCACACAATATCCTGAGACTAAAGATCTGCTCTGTTGTGCTGCACCCTGCTCTGAAACATGCCTGTGGCCTTAGTCTGTAAAGCTCAACATGACATTGCTTGCCTGGCATATAACACTGATTGTATGGTGGTTTTGACACTGTTACAAGTTACCTTTCTTGGGGAGGGTTTTGATATAAGCTTGGGTCTTCGGTGAAGGCCATACTCCTGTTTGCCAGATTTTGTTGCAGATATTTGTGAGGGCGGTAATCATCGCTTCTTCCTCAGCTTGGACCAGTTCTGCTCAGATGTTGCCCACTCCTGGTGACTTTCGCTTTCCAGCTATCTCCCTGCGGCTTCTACTTCTTCACGAAGGATAGGGTGTTTTTTGTTGTTTGTTACTGGAGGGACGTTCAGTACCTCTGGATCTAATGTGGCTCGGTCGTTGTAAAGTTCTGAGCAGTATTCTATCCATCTTTTCCGAATGTCTTTTTCTTCTGTGAGGTGGTTGCCGGGTTTTTCATGTACGGAGGTAACACGTCGTTGTTTGTGCTTGTTAGATCTTGTACTAGTTGGTATGCTTTCTTACTTTCATTCCTTTTCAAGTTTTCTTTAAATGTCATTGGACTGTTTTTCTATCCAGTTTTTTTTTTTTGCATGCTTTTCTTGATTTCCGGGTTTACAGCATTGTTGTTGTAGTTGTAGGGTTTAACACCATTTTTCAACAAACGATAGGCTATTATTGGTGGAGGAAGAACCTGCCCCCCCCCCCAACCCTACGGAAAGAATCACCGACCCACGAAAAGCTACTGGCAAACTTTCTCACATAACTACATTAGCCGAATCTTAGACTCGAACCCACGCAGACAGAGGTGAGATGGCAGTGATCCGTAACGGAGAGTGCTTTAGACCACTCGGCCACTTGGGGCCCTTATTAATGCTTTATACTGCTCTGCCTCTTCTTCTAACATGATAACCGTGGGGTGGGGTGGGGGGTGGGAGGAGATTTCCGGATTCACAACAGAACACTTTCGACGATAATATACTTACAATGTTTAATAATGAATGACTTGCATGCACAATTAGTTATGAATAATGTATGCATATATGTAATCCAAATATTGGATTAATTAACATAAGAACGCACATAATTAATAATGACAAATACAAATAATATACTGTACAAAATACAAAGTCGAGGGGTAAATGATTCACAGTGATTTCACAAAGAAAAGATGTATAAAGATTACTCAGCTAATAAACAATGTAGAACGTTACTCATGTAGTAAAATCAATTCATTCAGCGAAAGTATACAAACAAAAAGGGACAGATATACAACTTATCTTTACAGTCTCGAAAGATACATTGGGTTTTACGAACCGTAACATATCTTATTTGTAATGATATACACTCCGTCATCAACACACTCTATTTCAGCTCCATGGCTTTTACAGTTCAGCTTCACAGCTTCATATGGTTGGCTTTACAGCTTGCACCACGTCGACACCGATCACTTGGATAACTTTGAACGCTCTGGCCACTCTGGTCACCCTAGACACCAAACCCTCTGGACGCTCCAGATGCTCTAGGCAACTCTACACAGCTATACACACTCCGGACACTCCAGACAGCTAAAAACATACACGACACTGTGTACTATACACGACACGGGCATATAAAAACGTAATAATGTTATATACGATAAATGAACCGCTCCAGTGACCTAGTGCTTAGAGCGTCCTCCGCGGAAGCGGGAGGTCGTGGGTTCGATCCATAGCCGAGTCATACCAAAGACTTACAAAAATGGTACTAACAGCTGCTTCACTGGCGCTCAGCATTAAGAGATTAATGTTAGGACTTGTCGGCCTGGTGTCGGAGAATGTGACTGGGTGTCACATCATGAAACATGTTTGCGGCATGATGCCCCAGTGCTAGACATCACAATAACTGCCTCACTGCAGACATCGTAGCGATATGAATGAAACATTGTTAAAACTACGTTAATAATTCTTATCATGCACACATATACGGTAAGTTATACAGATTGTATTACCGGCACAATAATTACAAAACAGATTCAGAGGTAAACCTAACCCTGCTCGATAAGAATCATTGTACTAAACATTTCTTAAACGTGTAGCTTTAAATTACTAGTAAATATCCTTTCCTATGTCGCAAACAAGAATATAAATATGTGCATTATACTGCGTAAACCAAAGCTACACAGGAAACATACAAAACTAAACGTGGTAGTACAACATATTATCTTATATACAAAAAATTACTAAACTTACATACCTCTACAGCTGACGATGTGCGAGTTCTTAAAGTAGATCTCTGACTCACATGACTATCCGTAATGTAACGATCTTTACCTACGGTGAGGTATTTATATACAGATATTGTCTGCGCACTGAAGGCATTCGCTTCTTCCCATCAAAGCGATTCGCACGTGCTTCGCACGTGCATCATAGGATGGACCGAACTCACTATTTCGAAATACAACACAATACACAGTAATCGTCCTCGTGTATCGATGTACACAAAAACGAAACTCGAGTACATTTCTGTGTGTTTTGCACATATTCCACACTTCACACAGTCATCTAAAATATTACAGTTGCAATAAACTCCCTGATTAAATTAACTTTGAAATGGGAATCTCGTTGTACATGACACTTTAGACATAGCGATATATTAGGATTGAAATAGCAACCCTATTCCAGGAGGAAGTGAATATGGCGATATTTAGTCCAATACTGAACATGCCGACGGTATCAGGTAACAAACTTCGATTTCAATCAATCCCTGATATTTTTCACTTGTGTGAAGTGTGAAATTTGTGCAAAACAATCGTTAACCTCACCCCCTCGTCAATGAGGGGTGATATTTTCGTCTTAATCTTTGGCTATATTTAGGTTGTCGTACATCAGTAGAATGTGTAATATATTCTTATAATATTGTTGTGTGTACTATTTATTTTCTTATTTGCCTACTAGTAAAAATATTTGCAAAAATAATTATATGAACTGGTGGTTAAGCTTAAGCTTAAACAGATAACGACTGCTATAATTCAAAGTAAAAGTATTTGTACGTTCATAGTGTGTCACTAAAAAAGAGAATATTAAATGAATAAATGTACAAAAGTTAGATTACCTAGATCTCTCCATGTGAGGCAATTTGTTTGACTTCGTGACAATATAGCGTTCGCCTGATTTAATATAGCGGAGTGCAACACATGAAGCATACTAACCAGGGAATCAGACTGCTAGGGAACGCTGGTAAACAACGCAAACGACAACACATGTGGAATGCATGGAGGGCGATTACCGCCATAATTATATGCGTATATTTTCTAATCTTCCTTGATGCATTTTTGTAAATGGCTGCTTACAAATGCTACATTCATAATCCTATCCATCTATATTATAGTCTTCATTGATACCAACTGTACCTGGAAGTTTGAAAGTGCTACTTTCCTTCTGCATTATTGTAAATGGCTGCTTGCAAGTGCTACATTCATAATTTTAATATCAGTTTTCAATTCTTCATTGATGCAAACTGTAAATAGCTGCTTACAAGTGCTTAGATCTACTTTCCTTCTGCATCATTGTAAATGGCTGCTTACAAGTGCTTAGATCTACTTTCCTTCTGCATCATTGTAAATGGCTGCTTACAAGTGTTTAGATCTACTTTCCTTCTGCATCATTGTAAATGGCTGCTTACAAGTGTTTAGATCTACTTTCCTTCTGCATCATTGTAATTTGCCAACTACGTCACTGATTCTGTAGTTTGTCGTATGGCAAACGCTATGCCAGTTATTACAAGTTTTGTATATTTTGTTTATAAGCTTGCCATATTTACAATTACATCATTTTAACCGCTATTTTCATATAGACTTGGCCTTGCAACAATGCAACTACTAAGATTTAACAGTATCGTCTGTGTTAAGCACCGTGGAGACCCATAGGCAGTCAAACTTTTGGGGCCCCAGACCCACGGTCACGGTCTCATGGGGGCCCCTGATTTAGTAAGTATCCTGCTCTTTGCAATATAAGATAGTTTAGCAAATCATCTATAATGAGAGAGAGAGAGAGAGAGAGAGAGAGAGAGAGAGAGATTATTGAAATTGTATACATGTATGTATGTTTCGTGTTTAGAGATAATCTTAGGGTCTTTTCTTCAGCAAGTATCAAGAAGAAAAGAAAAAACCTCGAATGATCTTATTCGATAATTATACAGGGTACAATTTTACTGATCACTGTCTTTCTATTTGGCTGGATTTTATTTAAGGGCCTACATGTATCCTGGGTAGTTGAGGGTGTTTTGGTACACTCTTTTGCTGTTTCAGAGTAGTTATGGGATCTTTCAGTTTGTGATATTTACCAAGATGGAGAAAATACTCTCCTGGTTTTACTTGATAATTATACTCTGCAGGATTGTGCTGAGCACTGTCTTTTTAAAGGTTTGATTCAATATAATTGTATACTTTGTATCTGGATAGGTCAAAGTGTTTTCGGACAGGTTTGTGCTACCCCAAGACTTTCAGGGTGATATGCAGAACAATTAAACTGCTTGATGTCTAATTCATGCATAAGTTGTTTGGAAATAATCAAACAGAAAATTGCTGGACAGGTTTGATGAAACAAATAAGTGTAAAACAAACACTGCTTAAACGTTTAGAACAGTTTTTGCTTTAATATACTTCAAAGGAATAGCCGCTGACAATCGTGAGGACGCACACATTATGGTCAATACTAGTTGCGTGACTTGGTATTAGATAAGGTACCTACAGTCTACCATTTTTCGGCTAAAAATGGCTTGTCAAATGCAGAAATAGGTTGCAGATGTGCCTTAGATATCTTCTGATTGGGATTTCCTACCATTTGACAAGAGTGACAATATCTATGGTATTTATAAACATCACTTGCAATTTTCGGCAATTACAAATGATTCAGGATCTTGTAATAAGTCTTACTGACACCAAATATGACCAGCTTAAGGAGTTTTATGCGCTAGACCAGTGGTTCCTAAAGTCTGAGGTACCGACCCCTGGGGACAGTGAGATTACCGAAGTGGGCGCTAATTCTCAGGGGTGAATGCAATGTGAGAAGGTGAACGACAATGATTGTTGTCAGTATTCCACGTCCATCTATCCCGGTGACAATAGACATGGCGGTCAACATGGTGTCAATGGCATCTACCGCTTTTGTGATTCGCCTTTTCTTTTGTCGAGTTTACTTAAAACACTGAAATACGTTTAAAAAAGGAAATAGACCGAAATACACAAGTATTTACATTTTAGGTTAATCTAACGGGATACACAACAAAATTATGATCTATAATTGTTTTAGCAATAATAAAAATCAAATCTAAACTTTCATGTAATCGATTTTGTTACGAATTATTAACTTTATTCACATTTCTAGCACATTTCGTGAGATGACGTCACTCAGTCGTACTTGACTGAGCAGTTATGATAATAGCTAATAATATCGAATTTACAAAATAAGACAGTGAAATTATAAATTAGATTTTAAAACACGCCAGAATATTTATTTACATTTTCGGGTATATGTCATATACTAACGTTTCAAAGTAAACGAAGACTTGAAATGCGGTCGATACAATCACGGGAATGGAGTTAAGCACTGGAACGAACGGGGTAAGTCGGTTTAATGCACCTTATTAAAAGTTTTTGAATTACTTTTTTTATTGAATGCATACCCTTTATTGTCCTCCCTTTCATCCCATTTCTTATTCATGCTAAGAAAGTAATGTTAAAAAGTCGCTACGATGTCTGCAGTGAGACAATTTACAGTGATGTCTATCACTGGGGCATCATGTCGCAGAAATGTTGCATGATGTCCCACCCAATCACATTATATTGACACCAGGCCGACCAGTCCTAACACTAACCGCTTAATGTTGAGCGCCAAGCGAGGTAGCTGTTTGTACCATTTTTGTAAGTCTTTGATATGACTCGGCCGGGGATCGAACCCACGACCTCCCGCTGCGGACGCTCTAATCACTAGGTCACATTAAAGTAACGACACCATTGAATTCATCATTGTTCATAATTGCTCACATATAAGTAATGCCAGACTTTGATTATGCACATATTTCATAACTGGTCAGAAATACTTATGTTGCAAATGCTTATTAATGTATTGATGTTATTACACACACACAACAATTATGGATCAATGCCCATATGTTGTTTGTTCAAGTGAATGTAAAATCGACGCTTTGCAATGCACAAATTACAAATAATGGGTCCACAGTGACTGTGAGTGCGAAACACTTCATATTTCATTGATCATTACCGATATTTGACTTATCCTATAATTAATTTACATGCGCTATGACAAAAACGTAAGAAGTAGAATAGGAGTTTTGAAGATCAAACAAATCTATGGTCTATCGATAATTAGTGTTAAACTAGCGACATAGTGTTTGCTATTATTATTCTTTAAGTAAATATTTGTTTCTATTCATTCTGTCTGATTTTGGTAAATGCAAAGCTTTCAAAACCCACTGTACTGGAATTTCAGAAAAAAATCTTAATTACTTCCGAAAAAGACTAAATATTAATCTAAAAATCAATAACCAGATATAAAAAAATCTACCGGATGCAGATGAAAAAATAATAATTGTGTGTCCAACTGAAAAATCTCAGCGTTCTGATATGCAATGGAGTATCAAGATTAGCCGACAGTTATAAACAAATAATGTTGGCAAAAAACGGACTGCATCAATATGACTAAGCAGAAACGTACGAACATGTTTAAACGCTTTCAGCAGACGCCACAGTGACATAGACACAAAATACATTACTTCTACGAACGGTCAGACAAATGTTGCACCACGAAAACATGAACAAACGAAAGCTTGATGTACAAACTATTACAACTACTGCTAAAAAGATTTCAAGCCCCAACCTTGCAATACACTTCGCTAATAATAATGTTAGCGAGTACTTTATGTACGTTGATACTATATTTTTCTCCTTGCACCCTATGTATGTAATACGATTCGAACGTTATCATATCTCTGCAGTCAAGTATGGCCGAGTGACGTCCTCGCTAGAATTGTGTTAGCAATAGGTGAAAAGTAAATAATTTGTATAAAAATCACTTAAACGTTCTTTTGATGAACATAATTATTAAAATAAATACAAACAGGGTGGAACGCGCATGGAAATAATACTGACATCTTTGCCTAAGAAAGCGTTTGCAACCAGTTTAAGATGGAGAAAAACTCGGACTGGCGTCAAAAGAACGTCAAAAAAGCCCAAGATCTGGGTATGATGAACAATAGTGAGAACAATGGGTACCAACCAGTCCGTGGTGGTGTATGGAACCAAAGAATATGTTTTTGATCATTTAACCGAGCACAAAGTTGACTATTTAAACAGGGAAGTGAAGCTAAGCAAGGTTTTGTGTAATTTATGCAGGACAAGTCGCATGGCTCTACAAAAGCAGGGGTATATTGACTCAAGGAAAGCAGTTGATTATATGTTAGGGCAATCCAGGACTAAACAAATGGGGCCAGGCCTTTAATATGCGTGCAAACAAGTTTCTTGCAAACGTAAAATATACGGCTAGCAGATTTGTTAAGGACCAGTCATTGCTCAGGCATAGCCAAAATAAAGCCAGATTACGTGACATGCGTAGCCTTTGGATTAATCCGACTGACATGGCGCTTAAGGTTGGCACATAGGAGGGGTATAATAACGAGTTTAATTAGCTAAGGATTCCTGCGTGCTAAAATTGACCATGTTTATGAGTGTGTTGGTTAACTGACTGTTTAAGGTTGAAAACATGAATGGAATCTAGGAGTTTTTATGTGTATGGATTTCCAGGATAGTAAAAATGGAAGTTGAAATCTCCAAGAATAATCAGGTTGCCACCTATCGAATTTCCATACTCCAGGACATTCGCAAACTGCTCCAAAGAGAGATATTTAGTCAGCTTGTTTTTTCTACTAGGAGGAGGGCAGTAGAAGCAGAAAAAATGGGCTGACCTTTGTCCCAGTGTGAGTGTTGTTTGGACTAAATTATTATACATGTATTAAATAAAGTGGTTGTGAAAAAGGTGCGAAAATTATGTTTCTCACCTGGCTGTCATGGAGACCATGATACACACATCTCTTTGTATATTATGACATGAAGAATATTTCCTACAATTTTTTAATGAAAATTTTACCCTTGTATGTTAGGAGAGATGTGAAAAATGTATTTTCTACTTGGTTGTTATGGAAGTCATTGTGGAAGCTGTAAAAAATAAAACAGAATTTTGACTCAAAATACTTATGGAGATTTTAACCAAAAATAGCTTTTTCTTTATATGTTAAAGTATCTTTCTGATTTTGTTGTTATTTGAAGCATGTTAAAGACAGGATGCTTTCCAGCAAATTCCAGCAAAAGTATTCTGTTGAGTTATGTTTCATAGGTCGTATTTTCAATTTTTAGTAATATGGCCATAGTTTTTGGCAGTTTGGCATCAAGTGAAAATAAACTGAAAGACCTTCATGACAAAATGCTATCTTTCAACTTTGATTAAATTCTGTCAAGTTAATTTTAAGAAGTCATTAAGAGTGTCCTACTTCTTGTCCCCAAGAGTCCTGCAACAGAAATGAAAGTTTACAGATCGGCATAGCAATAGCTACAGATATAGTAACAATTTCTCGTGCCAAGAATTAAAATGACTGGGAAGATAAAAAAAACAACAAGAAACTAATTTTAGCTTATTTTAAAAACTGTTCATTTAATAATGCTGAATCATTTTATCATATACACATTCATCATAAAATCATTAACCAGAAGGGCATCCCCATCACATGATAGGTTCCAACCTGAGACACAGGAATAAGTAAAATATAAAATGTTATATATTCTAAAAAGGGTGTCAAAAGGGGTGTAACAAACCTGAAACCAAATTTTATAATGCTGATGACCCCATCCAAGGCCATAATCCAAAACGCTGTAGTGGTACAAGGTGAAAGATAAGAATGTGATTTCATATTCAAAATATGCTTTAAATTTGATAAGGCTTTTTGACATTAATAATAATAATAATAATAATAATTATAATTATAATCATAATAATATTAATATTAATAAAAAGTGTCCTACTTCTTGTTCCAATTTTCATATGCAGAACATAATCCTAGAGCAATGGTATTATATTGAGAAAGGAAAGTCTCAGATCATATATTAATTCAAGTATGAAGTGAACTGAATTAGATGTTATTTAAATATTAAAAAAAATAAAGACAGAACAAAAATGTCCATCTTTATACACAATGGCCCCAATCAAGGAAATAACCCAAGCAAATTGTTTTTAGATAGTTGGTGAAATTTTAATCATAGCACTGAAAACTTGTAGAGAGTTGCCAAAGAAGTTTAATAGAAGTCAGAGATGATTTGGTTTTGTGGGTTTAATGCCATTTTTCAGCACATGATAGCCTATACATGATAGCCTATACATGATAGCCAGTATATTTAGTGGAGGAAGAACGTGAATAAACCCTGAGAAGAACTACATATCCATCGAAAGTAACTGACATGCTTTCACACATACCCTCATTGGACGAACTGAGACAACAACCTCTGCAGATGAAGATGAGATATGAATTATCTGTAAAGGCAAGATCCCTGGATAATTTGGCAGATTAGAAGCATCTGCTCTAACGATGATGCAACACTCCATCAAAATTTGAAAGATGAAGCCTTCAAAATGCACATCTACATGTAATAGGCAATTTACCTACCAAATTGCATCCAATTGTGTTGAGGGTTGCTGAGCTATGTTGGTTACAAGCAATATCCCATGTACAGACAGTACATTAATAATCAAGGGCCATAACTCTATTCATAATTTAAAAGACAAAACCAAACCCATAAAAATCACATCTTGGTCTATGAGATGATGTGCACACTAACTCTATCAGGACATGCTGAGTGGTAAGCATCAATTCCAATGTTTGAATTTTCTTGCCAATCAAAAAATTGATTAGGTCCAAGTGATTATAAAAAAAATGTTTTACTTTTTCACACTTTTAACCTAATTCTTTTAATAATAAACCAGTTTCATTGTTTTTGTGATGAATCATATACATACTTGCTTATAAGTCCAACTGCAAACTGCACAGACCCAGATATGCCATCACAAACTGTGCCAGCAGATCTGGGTCTGTGCAGTTTGTTAGGAATAATCTGTAAAACAAACAACACAGACCCTGATGTGCTGGTGCATGATGTTATTGCACATCATGGTCTACGCTGTTTGCAGTTGGACTTGACTAATCAGAAAATATATTTCCAGTCAGTAGCACATAGTATTCTAAATAAAAGTGTATAAAAAAGGTCACAATTTTCAATTCAGAAAATCTTATTTACCTCCATTCAAGTGAGCACATGCTTTCAAATGTTGATAATAAAATATTGATAAGTAACAATGATTCTTCTTTAGAAGAAAGATCATAGCATTAAAAACAAAAGTGTCTCTCAAAACTGTACTGGATGAAAAGAATCTCCAGGAATTCAAGATAAGACCATTTCTTCTATTTAACTCCTGAGTGCTGAAAACATCAATGATATTCTTGAGTGATAAGATTTTCAAATCAGTGGAGACATATTAAATGTAAGACTGGTACATTTTTTTTTATTTGGGTCAAACTGGACACCAATACAAGACTTTAGGTAAAAATCCCATGCTGATATGACCATTCATTCAGGAGAGGTATTGACAGGATTTTCAACTGCCATTTTTGAGGACCAGATAAATATTAATTATTCTTCTGGTGAAAACTCCACATGACTTTATATTTAGGAGGAATAGCAATAACCAGACTTGTCAAATGGCCAATGGCTATTTTGACCAAACTGAATATCATATCAGCACAAATTTCATTCAGTACAAACTGGACATTATAAAAAGTCTTCAGAGTAAAAACTAGACTTTTAACCGACATTCCTTCTAGAGAGATTATCAGTTAGATTTTCATTATGGTCAATGTCATGACCATATTGAATATCAGTTGAGTGCAATTTTTATTTCAGACCCACTATACATGATAAGAAGTCTTCTGGTGAAAATCCATTGCTGATATGTCTTTAAATTTAGGAGAGGTAGCAATAACATTTTGAAGACAGCCACTATGGTGGACATATTAGATGTTTAGGTGGTAATGTTGTCATGTTTAGGATCAACTATACATCACAAGAAGTCTTCTGGACAGCAATAACCCCACACCTGTTGTCTTTTTGTTCAGGATGAGTAGCAATAACAGGATTTTCAATTTAGCCACAATGGCAGCCATATTGAAATTCATATCAATGCCAACCATACAATGTTCTTTTAACATGACTATCCTTTTAGAAGGTAATAACAAGATTTTCAGGATGTTTGCTTTGTCAAAGTGAGATAAAAATAATATTTTAATATTTATTTTAAATATAAAATAGGAAGTCAGAAGAATGAGGTGAAAAATATTGACCTTAAGATTTGGAACAGTCAAACCACCATAGACTTCAACATAAAAGAGCTATGCTAATGTTAAAGTGGCAGCATTTCTCTTACATATCTTGACACATTTATTAAAACTATAATTAAAGGACACATTGAAACTGTTGGAAATTTTTTATTTTGCATGATTACTTAAAATCTGATGAGTCAGTAATTTCCCTGGCAATAAAAAATTGTGTTTATGTTCCACACATCACCATAGTGCCTGAATATTGGCAAAACTTCATTAATAAAGATATCGATACATGTCTGGACAGGGACACAAGAGCAAGGACAAACCTATATGCTATCATGGTGGACATAAGAAACCTCTATGAATGCATGATGGGCATTAAAACTGTATGTGCTCTCATGGTGGGCATAAAAATGTACATCAAAATGGTTGGCATTGCTCTCATGGTGGGCAAACAAAGAATACATGTTCTCCAAGTGGGCATAAATAACCTATATGCTCTCATGGTGGGCATACAAACCTTATGTGCTCTCATGGTGGGATAAAAAATGTACATATTCTCAGGGTGGGCATAAACAATCTATATATTATCATGGTAGGCATAATAAAACTGATATGCTCCTATGGCATAAAAACAAATTCTCTCATGGTGGGCATAAGAAGCCTATATGCTCGTATAGTGGACATAAAAACCTTGCTTTTATGGTGAGCATAACAAAACCAGAATGTAATCAGTGATTGCATTGCTCATATCAAGTGTTTTTCAGACTAGCTTGCCTTGATTGAATCAAAGTCACATATATGTTTGCTCTCAATTTTATTTACACACCCATACCCCTGCCATAATTTATGAAAATGCATCATTTTCATCAGTTAACTGGTTGGATGGTTATAACAATGGTTTAGTCTACAACACGGTCAGGTTCTATGGACCGGAATTACCATGTTATAGCAGGGTCACAATGTATATATCAGAATAATCTATGTCATCATTAAAACAAAAACTTAAACCATGTTGGGAAATCTACATCAAAGTGGCCATCTTTGGTTGTAAGAGTGTTGTACTAAGCGAGATGAATTCAATTATTACGTTACATAACTGGAACAACTCTCAACAACTGAACTTTCAACCAAATGTAAACAAAGTAAAAAAGCATGAACTATAGGTCACAGAATCCTCTTTTTGCAAGTTTCATAATTCTATGTAGGACAGTATGCATCGTGCATGCTAAGAACTTGTTTGGTAATAAGATAAATGCAAAAACATGACCAATGGACCAAAAAAACCGGTAAGAGATTAAATATAGGTCACAAGGAGATTCTTTATGGGTGTGGTAACAACAGCAATGCATAACATCATCAATTCATGATTCTAGCTGGATGAATGCCTCAGACATGAATATCAAATGCATAATGTAACCAAAGTCAGTAATGCATAAAATATAGGCCAGTTGTAGGGTTTAACGCCATTTTTCTCACAAGATAGGCTATACATGGTGGCCAGTATTAATCACATAGGAATAACCCAGGAAAACCCAAGAAATAAACACTGACCAATGAGAAACTACTGGCAAGCTTTCTCACATACCCACATTGGCTGAATGTGAGACTCGACCCTACGTAGACAGAGGTGAGATGGCAGTGATCCGTAACGGAAAGTACTAGACACCACTCACTACTCGAGGTCCCAAAATATAGACCAGAATGGTCTACTTATAAAACGTGAGAGTAGATAGCAAGCTTTCTCACATACTCATATTGGCCAAATGTGAGACTCGACCCTACACCGACAGGTGAGATGGCAGTGATCCGTAAAGTACTTTAGACCACTCGCTACTTGCAGTCCCAAAATATAGGTCAGAATGGTCTACTTATAACATGTGAGAGTAGCACTCATCAAGATGCATCCACTCACCAAGTTTCATGATTCTAGATAGGATAGTATGTACAAATCATGTAAAAAGTCTATGTGGTCATGAACCAAGTGCAAAAACCTAACATAAGCGAATAAAGTGCAAAATGTGGGGCACAGTGACCATTTATGTAGAGGTGTGAATTAACAGATATGTATATAATCAACTAGTTCAATGATTCAGTTTTTGATCAAGAAAAACACAATTTTCATACATGAGATATGGGTTACTGCAATTTCCTTTTAAGATTAGGGTGACGTTACTCATCAAGAAATATCCATTTGCCAAGTTTCATGATTAAAGAAATAACATTAGCAAGAAGAAACCTGTTTGGTTATCATTCAAAACACAGAAACCTAACAAAAGGTAGTAAAATGTGGAAAGTAGGTCATAGTGACCTTCTTTTGTTATAAGGGTGTGGTTATAATAGAAGTATAAACAGGCATATATTTTGATGATTCTGACATGAACAGTGGTTAAGAATGAACTAAAGTCAGTAAAGCATAATGTGTGGGATACAATTTCCTGCTCTTGTGATGTAGATGTAGTACTCACTGATATGCATCAACTGGCCAAGTTTCATGATTGTATGTATAACAGAACATATACAGCTTGCCAAAAACTATTTGGTCATATGCTAAATGCAAAATCTTAACATAAACCAGTAAATTAACGAAATGCTGGTCAGTTTCTTTTCATGTATGTGTGTGTGTGTGTGATTTGGATTTTTAACATGGCTTTAAAAAAAATTCAGTCATATTACTTTGAGGTCTGCAGTGTAACAGTTTATAGTGATTTATAGCATGATGTCCCACCCAGTCACATTATCCTGACACCAGGCTGACCAGTCCTAACACTAACCTCTTAATCTGAGCACTAAGCAAGGCAACTGTTAGAATGATTTTTCTAAATCTTTGGTATGACATGACTGAGGATCAAACCCAGGATTTCTTGCATCCAAGGCAGACACCCTAACACCTAGGCCACTGGAGTGTTTTATTTTGTAAGAGTGTGATACTGTAGAGATGAACTCAATCACTGAGTTTGATTACATACACTCTAACCATTAGGCTACTGGAGTGGTTTCTTTTGTTGTAAGAGTGTGATTTGAAAAAGATGAACTCAATCACTGAGTTTGATGATTCTTACATCCAGCTCAAGAAATTAACTTAAAACACACAATTTAACCCAAGTCAGTGACGGGTGTGAATAAGAGGTCACAGTAGTTCTGATCAAGAAAATTCCCTCACCAAGTTTCATTATTCTAGCCACTGATATATATTCTCTCTCTCTCTCTCTCTCTCTCTCTCTCTCTCTCTCTCTCTCTCTCTCTCTCTCTCTCTCTCACACACACACACACACACACACACACGCATACACACACACAGAGGGTGCCAAAACCCAATTTGCTGCTGAGCTAAATGCAACAAGACTTCCATGAATGACACATTATATGCTAAACATGTTTTGTAGTGAATTTTCTCTATCGAGAAAGCTGAAATTTGTATGCATAAAACGTTTTTCTTCTTTCGGTCAAAGTGACCTTGAACTGTGATATTGTGACCTCAAATTTGTTAGGTTTCTTACTTACCCAACATGTAAGCCATCAACAATTTTAGTCCAGTTATGTATGTAGAAGTAATGTTATTGGGTGAAAAACCATTTTTCTTCTTTCAGCCTCAGCGACCATAATCTTTGACCTTTTGTTCCCAAAACAACAACAAAATTATTTCATAACCAAATTGCAAGTCATCCTAAACGTTTGGTAGTTGTAGATGGTAGAGAATGCAAGATATTGTGCAAAAACTTTTTTCTTCTTTAAAAGTGACCTTGACCTTGTCGCTTATGACCCTAAAACCCACAAGATTTTCTTCCTTACCTCAAGTGCATGCCATCCACAAAGTTTGAAAACTGTAAATGGTGGACATCTTAAGTTATATGGTAAGGAAATTGGTAAGAGACAGTTGGAGAGAAAACAACATCATAAAATCTGCCTTATTTAATGAAAGCTAGGACTTATGAAGAAAGAAAAGTTGAGATTAAGTGCATTGAACCCATTTGCTGATCCTATATCTGATATGTTGACCTAAATACAAAACTTTGCTGGATGGATGAATATGGGCCAAGCTAGACTTGTATTTTAGTGAGAAGTAAGAGAATAAGAAGTGAGAGTTGAACATGGTCAAATTTGGAACAAAAATAAATTGCTTGTTCTAGTGGCAGCTGATTAACAATTTATACATACTGGTGATTAAAATAATGTAATCTAGATACTCGTAACAGTTAGAATTAATTACAGTGACTAGTTTCTATAGCTCCTGCTGTACTCATTTCAAGCCATATGGTAAAATAATTAGTGCAAAGACAGATAAGGGCATTTGAACCTTTAAGAACATGGTCATATTTGGAAGTATCCTGTTGATGATACTTGTACATTGCATTAATGAGCACTGTTGTAATGATTATTTATCCTTTAAAACATATGGAAAAGTTTTTTTATGCTGGCATACTCATTTCAAGCCATATGGTAAAATAATTAGTGCAAAGACAGATAAGGGCATCTGAACCTTTAAGAACATGGTCATATTTGGAAGTATCCTGTTGATGATACTTGTACATTGCATTAATGAGCACTGTTGTAATGATTATTTATCCTTTAAAACATATGGAAAAGTTTTTTATGCTGGCATAATGGATATCAATGGCTGAAATACATTTAGCCTGGGGATACAATTATGTAAATACTCAGATGGGCTGAAGGAGAATCTCAAAACCATAAACCGTGATCACTCACTGAACATCATAAGAACAGGATCAAGTAATTCGAAATTTTCAAGATGAAGAAAGTAAAGTTTATATTTTTGGTGCAACTTAGTCACCCACTTTGAATGGTAGCATGACCCCTAAATGAATGGGCAGAAATCTAAGAATAACATTATATACCCCCTCCAAATATATCATTTGTCATAAAAAAATAATTACTACATATAGATCAACGGGATTCTTTAAGTTAATCATGACCATGTACCATGAAGTCCTACACATACATTTTACAATATAATTTATATATAAATATGTATATATAAAATATTCTTTAAAAAAAAGTTTATTATGGTTTCACACATTTAATTACAAAAGATGTATCTGGGATGTAGTAGAATGCTGATCATGGCCACATAGTGTTAAGTCCCACACATATAATTACTATTAATATAAATGGGACTTTAAGACAGATAATTATGGCCACATAGTGTTAAGTCCCACACATATAATTACTATCAATATCAATGAGACTTTTTGAAAGATAATTATGGCCACATGATGTAATGTCCTATTCATTGAGTCACAAATGATCTATATGAGAGTTATACTAGTTAATCATAGCCACATAAAGTCATATATATATATATATATATATATATATATATATATATATATATATATATATATATATATATATATATATATATATATATAGTTAAATTCTACACATGCAAGGTTGCTAGAATTGATAGCTGTCATATGTGGCAGACCAACTAACAGCAGTTGACCAATCTGGAAGGCTGCTGACAAAATCCTGTAGCTCACTGGTCATTTTTTTGTTGCCATGGAGATAGTGTCCAGCAAAAGCCATGTCAATGATTGGTTCCTTGCCTTCCATATTTCTTTTACTCTGAAGTAAAGACAAATTGAGTATTTAAATAACTCAAGTAAATTCTGATGATAATAATCAGAGTATAAATATTTTGTCTTTTTCAAGATATCTCTTAAGTACTTCATCCTTTCCATTAGAAACTCTTAAAAGTACTGTCAGAACATGTATACTGTATTCATGTTTAAAACATTAAATATGATACTTTTTAATGGGATACAATATAATGTCTCTAACATTGCATGCAAAAAGAAATATATGCAGACGATGTTTGACCTTGAAATGCTATACAAACATTGCTTACTGATGATTTAAATTTTTAAAAAACTCATAAATGAAATCATTAATATTTTTGTAAGTTTTCATGTGATTATAGCTTTCATGTGATTAAAGATTTCATGTGATTATAGCTTGAATGTGATTAGAACTTTCCTGTGATAATAGCATTCATGTAATTAATTCTTGATTGTGTGTGTGTGTGTGTGTGTGTGTGTGTGTGTGTGTGTGTCTGCGTGATTTAGATTATTAACGTAGCTTTAACAATTTTTCAGTTATATTTCTAAAATGTCAGCAGTATAACAGTTTATAGTGATGTCTAGCACTGGGGAATCATGCTGCAGACATGTAGCATGATGTCCCATCTAGTCACATTATTCTGACACCAGGCCGACCAGTCCTAACACTAACCTCTTAATGCTGAGCGCCAAGCGAGACAGCTGTTAGTAACATTTTTGTAAGTCTTTGAATGTGAATGTATCCTGAATGTGATTATATATTAAATATGATTATAAAGTCTAAATGTGAATCATTTTTATCTCTTAAAATCTGAGTTGTACATTCTCAGATTTTTATCCCTATTAGATACAAATATATTGTAAATATATTTTCAGTGTTTTTACATGAACATTGTCTTTTAGATGCAGACATCTGGTGTGAAGAAAAAAGTTGAAAAGTTCTGTGCTATGATGTTACTGATCACATATCAGTCTGTGCAGTTTGTTAGAAGTAGTAAGAAGAACAAATAACATAAATTTTGATGTGCAGGTGCTATTATGCTATGGTAAAATAGAGATCTTTGTTGTTTGCAGTTTGATTGGACTTACAAATCTGTATATATATGGTACATTTGGTATTAGGGTCTAGGTACATATAGGTAGTTTTTGTTGTTGTTTTTCAAAACCCTATATATATATATATATATATATATATATATATAATATACTGATTAGTATACATAATTTACTAAGCACCTCAAGTACTGGGTTAAACCAGCTCAATTAGATGCAGAAATCAATGTCTGGGAAATTTCTTTTAATATATTATAATAACTAGTACATCAGAATTGTTATTAAAAAAAATTGATTTTTAAAAAAAATTAAATTTTATTTATTTTTATTTGTTTAAGAAGAATGCTACACCCTGCCAAGATAATTATATATGGTAAACATTCTGCATGTATAATCAACCTAACATCCTGTAACCCTATTTTCACTTTCAGTGCAAATATCATCCTAAACATATTATTGAAGTTCATTACAATGCCCTCTTGCCAAATGGGTGCTTTAAAAATTATGAGAAATTACTTCATTTAAAATGCCCTGACAAGTGACTGGCATCCTTGACAAATGGTTTGAGACAAAATGGACAAGTATGTAAAATATTCCAAATATATTTCTTTTAATTTTGCCATTTATTATATTATAAATGTATAAATAATAAACTGACTTACCATGAGATCTATGGAGAACTGCCAAGGTGAGATGGGTTTCTCACCATGAGAGTAATAGACAAAGTAGGTTGTCTCATTGAGATCATCGGGGAGATTGACAGGGGAGGGAAGGTTTGGTGACAGAGACCATCGCAATAGCCTGACATCTGGATAGGTTCGCACACACATGGTTGTATGGTCCGGACCTGCTCAAAATATAATTTCATTTTTGAGCTAACTAATCTCAGAGGCTATGAAAACAAACAAAATCTGAGCAATACTGTAACTTTTCAAAATAATTTTGGGGGTTGAAAATGCTGTACTTGGAGCATCATTTCACAATGCCTATTTTGGTTAGACTGTCCCATTCATTATGTATGCCTGTTCATTCAGGTATTCATATATCTGTCTGTGTTATGAAAATCACAAACTATAAATGTTTCCATATGACACGGATATGAATGCAGACAGGATGCAATTGAAGGTCCAAGTTCCAAGTTCAAACAAAGTCAGTAACTCTATTACTTTTTGTGGAAAACATAAATCAATCCTGACCAAGGTCAATAACTCTTACAATAATACCTGTTACTATATTTGGTTTTAATCCCATTAAGAGCTAGGTCATTTTAATGAAAAGCTTAATACCAAGTCTGGTTTCAATCCATCACAATCAAATGTTTCAAATGTTAATGAAACATGGGTGGAAATGGAAGTGCAAAGTGTTAGGTCAATCATGGGCCAAAACTCCATAAACGTTTGCTAGAAAATGGTAAAAACCAGACATCACCTATGTTTTATAATAAAACACATTACACCATGTTATATTTTCATTAAAAAATTCCATTAGAAGTTATCATAAATAAGGGGAAACTTGAGTGCAAAGTTTTAAGTTTTAAGTCAAACATCAGCCATAACTCAATATAATTGTACCAGAAAATGGTGAAAATCAGAAAAAGTCTTAATTAAATCCATTAAGTCTGTTGAAATTTACAGAGTGGAATTTTGTTTGTGACATGACATGACATGACATGAATAGACATGAATAATGCTACATATCCCTTCACAGGTAGCAAATATTGAGGGAGCAAACCCTCATATCTTGACTTCAAAAGAGAAATTTTGTACACATTTTTGTAAAAACATGTGGAAAACATATATGAAAAAAGTGAATAGGTCCATGTCCCAGATAATACACAGGATTTTATTTTTTTAATATTGGAAATCATAACTTTTCCTTCCAGCCCTTTCATATCAATATCATGCATGCTCTTCTGGTAGGTACATTTAGCTTTATAGCAAATTTGGATATAATAATCTGTCATCGTTGTTATGGCAATGATTATCATAGGAAGGGTGAGATAAATAGAGGATCTCAAATGGATAAGAATTTTATATTGAATTTATGAAATGAGCTGAATAATGTCGAGGTTTTGTAAGCCTTGGCAAGCAAAAGCAACATTATTTAACGAGTTTCATAAATTTAATATTAAATCATTACCCATTTGAGATTCTTTTATCACATAGTTTTATTTCAGTAGAAATTATTTAGATAAAATGAAGAATGAATAGTTTCTTTCCTTGTAACAGACGCTATACCTTTCATTTGTTATGTGAAAAATAATAGTCCCAAACAATATTGAAATAGTAATAGTATATTATACTTTTTTGATAACCATAAATCAAAGAATAAGTGTCCATCCAAATAAATTGAACATATGACAAAAGACAAAACATTTGTCAACACAAAATGTCAAAATGCATGTGATGTCACGTTGTTTGATACGGTGCACAGTTTGAAGGCCAATGTTGACAGTGTTTATGCTGAAATTCCAAATCACATTACATTGTTGTGCTATATTTGTAAAAAAAAAAGATTACTGGATGCAGAAATACACATATTTACTGTAATGTATTTGTGACCGGATATTTGCAGTATTTGATTTGGAACATTAGACTACAAAAATGTAAACAAATCTTTTTTTGGACTGGAATCACATATTTACCACATAAATATGCTGTGGTTGGTCAAGTTCTGTCCGTTGGGGAGACCAGTTTATATCTACATTCTTCAGTGAACAAAGGTGAGTTCATTTGCTTCAGTAAGTTTACATTTAAACTAAGCATGTATATAGAGTGGATTCAATGCTACAGATATACTGCCCATCCATCCCCATCCTCGTTATTATCTAGGCAATACTGGTAGTTTTACTTGTTGTTATTATTCTTTTCTTGGGGTTTTTGAAATTTTTCATGTTGTAATATGTTATATGTGACATAACAAATCCCTGTGGAGATAAAAAAATTGATAATATTGAAACAGACAAGACCATTCTGTTCCCAATTCCTTTTCGCATGTTTAATAAAAAAAAAAATGGAAGCCAAATATGTTCATAAAAACAAAACGTTCCAGAAGGAGGGTTTCAAAAAGTTTTCCCACGATCACATCCAATGCATAAAGGGAATATTGCACAATAATTTCATGGGCATTTTGGACCAATCAGAATCACATAAAGTGATATGTTCACATGTAAAGTATCAAAAATATGAAACTGCACACATTATGGACAAAGTGTACCAACTACATGTGTGTGATAACACACATGATATGTGTAACAAGTAATAATAATAACAAATACATTTTGATACTTAAATATTAAAAGTTGGTATAAGTAATGAATAAATGTTGACATAGATAATGATTAAATGTTGGCATTTGTAATTATTAAATGCAGATATAGGTAACTATTGAATGTATGTATAGCTAACTATTTAATGTATGTATAGCTAACTATTTAATGTATGCATAGGTAAATATTTAATGTATGCATTAGGTAACTATTTAATGTATGCATAGGTAAAAATGTAATGTATGCAGAAATAACTATTCAATGAATGCTTAGGTAACTATTTATTGTAAACCTAGGTAACTATTTAAGGTATGCATAACTAACTCTTTAATGTAAGCATAGGTAAATAATTAATATATGCATAGTTACTTATTTAAAGTATGCATAGTAAACATTTATTGTTCGCATAGGTAACTATTTAATGCATGCATAGTTATCTATTTAAAGTATGCATAGGTAACTATTTAATGTATGCATAGGTAAGTATTCAATGTAGACATATGTAATTATTCAAATTAGACATAGGCAAAAATTAAATGCAAGTATATATGATTCATAAATGTAGACATAGGTGATTATTAACTGCAGACATGGATAATTCATAAATGTAGACATTCGTAATTTTTAATGTAGGCATAGATAATTCATAAATGTAGACATAGGTGAGTATTAACTGTAGGCATAGATAATTCATAAATGTAGTCATAGGTAATTATTAATGTAGGCATGGATAATTCATAAATGTAGACATCATCATCAGTCTCTTGACCTAGTGTGGTCGTTTGAGGCACTGTGTTGCTGAACATCTGACCAGTTCCCTCCACTTGTCTCAATCATGTGCCAATGCCTGTGTCTCTGCAAAACTTTTTCCTGGTCCAATCTGTAATGTTGTTGGTCCACTTTCTTCCCTGTCTACCTCTCCTTCTGCCACCCTGGACGCTGTACTGCAGTACTGTTGTGGATAGACTGTTGGCTCTAGTGACATGGCCATACCATTTCAGCTTTCTCTTTTTGACAGTGGTGAGGAGGTCTTCATAATGGCCTACTTTGTGCCTGATGGTGTTATGCACTTTTTCATTTGTGATGTGGTCCATGTAAGAGATGTCAAGGATGGTTCTGTAGCATCTCATTTCAAGTGCCTGGATTCTTCATTGTAATTCTGCTGTCAGGGTCCACATAAAAGGTTGAGATGACTAGTACTCTCAATAGTCTGATTTTAGTTTTCAGATAGATAATCGTGTCTCTCCAGATGGGTCTTAGCTTTGACATAGCTGCTCTTGTTTGTGCTACACGTGACAAAATTTCTGGTCTTGATCGCTCTTCGGTGATTATGGAACCAAGATATTTGAACTGGCCCACTGTTTCCAGTTCCTGTTTTCTGACTTTAATCTTGGCTGAGATATGTTTGCAACTATTTGTCATCAGCTTTGTCTTCTCAGAACTTATCTCCCTGTCAAATCTGAATGTTTCATCCAGGTTCTTCACTAATATGGCAATCTCATCTTCACTGCCTGCCAACCCATCAATGTCACCTGCAAATAGTAGGTTGGTGATGTTGTGCCCTACAATGCTGACTGTCCCACAGTGGTTTTCCAGGGCTTTGCTCATGATGCGCTCTCAGTAGATGTTGAAAAGCATGGGTGACAGGAGACAGCCTTGATGTACTCCAACTGTTGTCTTGAACCAGTCCCCCACAGAACCTTGAGCAGTTACCGCACTTGATAGCCTGGGCATACAGCTGCTTGATGGCAATGATGAACTTTTGACCCATGTTGTACATCTTCATTGTGGCCCACAATTCCTCATGCCACACTCTGTCCAAAGCCTTTTTGAAATCTATGAACACATGATAGATGTATTTTTGATGTTGTGAGTACTTTTCACACAGAACCATAAGATTGAATATTTGTTCTGTTGTGCTTCTTCCACTCCAGAACCCTGCCTGTTCTACAGCAATTATTTCTTCTGCTTGTGGTTCCAGTATGTTCAAGATGATCTTCAGCATCACCTTACTAGTAATGTAGACTTAGGTAATTATTAATGTAGGCATGGATAATAAATAAATATTGACATAGGTAATTATTAATAATGGATAATAAATAAATGTAGACATAGGTAATTATTAAACATAGGCATCAATAATTAATAAAAGACAGGCAGTTATTCAATGCAGACATAAGTAACTATTCAATGTAAACACAGGTAACTATTCAATGTAGACATAAGTAACTATTCAATGTAGAATCAATAAGTAGAATAAGTTGAATAAGTAGCTATTCAATGTAGACACAGGCAACTATTCAATGTAGACACAGGCAACTATTCAATGTAGACATAAGTAACTATTCAATGTAGACACAGGCAACTATTCAATGTAGACACAGGCAACTATTCAATGTAGACATAAGTAACTATTCAATGTAAACACAGGTAACTATTCAATGTAGACATAAGTAACTATTCAATGTAAACACAGGTAACTATTCAATGTAGACATAAGTAACTATTCAATGTAAACACAGGTAACTATTCAATGTAGACACAGGCAACTATTCAATGTAGACATAAGTAACTATTCAATGTAGACACAGGCAACTATTCAATGTAGACATAAGTAGCTATTCAATGTAGACACAGGCAACTATTCAATGTAGACATAAGTATGTAGCTATTCAATGTAGACACAGATAATGATCAAAAGCATGGATAGGTAATGGCTAGAATGACTCATTAGTTTGATTTTCCAAAGAGATTTGTTTGATACATATTCCATGTAGAGTTGTGTTTGATTGAAATAATTAATAGACATGTAAGTAAAACTGACAGAACTATTTGGAGTATGATACCATATGTACAGTACCTGATTTTAAGTCAAGTCCAACTGCAAACTGCACAGACCAGTTCCACCATCACATAATGTGGCAGTAGTTCAGGGTCTATGTAGATTGTTGGGAGTAATCAATACAAAAAAACCCCCCAAAACGCTGATCTGTTGGTACATTATGTGACAGCAGATTAGGGTCCATGTTGTTTACTGTTAGACCTGACTTTACGGTATATATGGTATATCACTGTGAAAAAGATGTAAGAGAAAGACAAGGAAAAAAAAATTCAGAATGGTTTCTTCATTCCTATAAAGAATTAAAGACATTCTCCACACATTAGACATCGAGATTGCTGGTGTTCTAATATGCAGGGGATGAGATAAATTACATTCTCTGTTTTGCACATTTTGTTTGAACCATGTATGTTCAGTTCTTCTCTATTTACTGTGCTAGAAAATGTCCTGGTCTCTATCATATGTTGACAGGTTTTAGCACCTTTTTTCGCTTCATGGGCCAGATTGACTAGGGTGGTCTTGATTAGTGATTGGTATTAACTTTGCCCTGACTAGGATGTCCTTGCAGTTTTTTGGGTCTCCAGTAGGCTACTACAGGTTTGTTCAGGAGGATTAAATTTAGTGAGTCACATGAATCCATGATGGGCAGTGTCTACTGATGATTTTACCTACTTTAGGATTGTCTGGATGGTAGGTCAGGATAAATGGTACCCTATCAGCCTTTTCCTTCTCTCCATATTTTAAAAGGTGATTGTGGTTTGTTTGTTTAGTCCTTTGGGTTGCCTCTGTAATCAGGTTTTTAAAGTAGTCTTAGTAAATCAAATGTTTAGATAACTCTTCAGACTTTTTTTTTGAATGTTTCATCATCAGAACAAATTTTGTATATCCTCAGTGTCTGGATATATGGGATGTTCCTAATACAACATTTTGGAGGAAAGCTGGTTGGAAGGAGATATTAGTGGTCACCCAACAGCCTAAAAATACTACTATAAAAATAAAATATATGTGACATAATTTGCACTTACATAAATTTACATAAAATAACATGTTATGGCTAATCAATTTCAAGGTCGATATAAAATATTTTCCAGCATCCATAACAGGCTGAAATAAAACTAGTTGAAAAATAATAAGTTTAAAGTTTGATTCCTGTAGAAAAAGTCATGTAATGTTTCGCAAAAACAATAGGTTTTCTGTTTTATTTATTTGTGTTGACTATATTTTGTATTTGCCTTTGAGAAAGATTCAATAAGAGTTGAATATATATATATATATATATATATATATATATATATATATATATATATATATATATATATATATATATATATATATATATAAGCTCCATTCACAAATATATTTCAGTTGATGCCTCTATAACACTTGTGTGTTCATTAGTACTTTAAGACTGGACTACTGTAACTCAATTGTCTGGTTTATCTCAATATCTACTCCAGAAACTTCAAAACATAGCTGCTTGGATCATCCTTAGAGTAACACAATCAGAGCACACCACCCCACTGCTCTGTACCCTACAACGGTTATCCATTCAATCCAGAATCAAACACAAAATTTGGTCTCTGTGCTACATTTCACCAATGGACTCCAGTCCAATATACCTATCTGGCTTCACCCATGTGTACACACCAACAAGATACTTACACTCCGCTTCTGCCAATCATATACTCATTATTCCCAATATGAAAACGAAGTCATATGGACATTGTTCTTTTGCATTCCAGGGCCCATCAACGTGGAATGAATTGCCCATTGAAATTAGACACAAAGACACACTGATCCCTTTCAAGAGTGCTCTTAAAACTCACCTTTTCCGACTGCAAAGACCTAATAATGTTTCCTAGCTTAAATATTTTCAGCATTTTTTTATGTTTTCTAATTTCATTGTTGTTTTTTTTTGTAGTCATATCATTATACATGTTGTAAAGTGGTTAGAGTTTCTAAATATTAGGCGTTATACAAAGTCCTCATTATTATTATTATTAGGTGGAGTTGTAGGGCTCAAAAAAGTTTTGTATAACCTGTGTGCTAAGATGTTAGCTCACAGGTTGGTAGTAGTTATCTTCTACTGGAAGACCAAAGCTTTGGACCAATGGGTCTGCAGAAAACAAGGGGCTCTTGAGGGATCCTTTGGTAGATTAGAAGGGGTGATGCCCTGATCATCTGACCAAGCATTGGGACTGAATATACTTTGTGTTTGTCAACTGGATGTCATGAGTTATATGTTCCATTCTTGAATTTATCAGTATCACTATTTGAGTGAAAATCCAAAATATATTATGGATCACTATTTGAGTGAGAATCAAAAATATATTCTGGATCACTATTTCACTGAAAATCCAAAATATATTCAGGATCACTATTTGAGTGAAAATCCAAAATATATTCTGAATCACTATTTGAATGAGAATCAAAAATATATTCAAGATCACTATTTGAGTGAGAATTCAAAATATATTCAGGATCACTATTTGAGTGAGAATTCAAAAATTTATTCAGGATCATTATTTGAGTAAGAATTCAAAATATTTTCAGGATCACTATTTGAGTGAGAATCCAAAATATATTCAGGATCACTATTTGAGTGAGAATTCAAAAATATATTCAGGATCACTATTTGAATGAGAATTCAAAAATATATTCAGGATCACTATTTGAGTGAGAATTCAAAATATATTCAGGATCACTATTTGAGTGATAATAAGATATATTTGTATATATCATACTTGTGGATGAAGTACTATTAATGTGATGTCATATGGCCAAAATATGCGGTGTAAAGACCAAGTAGGGCAAATAAACCTTAAATAATAGACTGACCATTTAATAAATGACAAAGTATGAATGGGATTTGGCACTAATTCTTCAATCGTAGGGGAGGTCTCTCTTGTCCAACTCCCACCAATGTGTCAGGCTGAATGTGTGAGGTGGTAGCCATACTCCTAAGGCATTATTATTGATTAATTTGTTTTAAGAAGAAACTATATATTTTGATGATGTCTGCCTTTTTTTACCATGTTTGACAAAGCCTATTATCAGAAATAAAGTTGCCAAAGTATTGACAAACTCAGCCAAAAAGACACAAAATGACTTCATTATTACAGATGGTTCTAGCTAATTAAACCCATCCAAGATTTTGATTAATTACTAAATTAGTTAATTTAAGTCCATTTTCAAAGTCTATTAAAAATTATATCTGAGTTATGGTTTCAAGAGTGGTAACAAATTCAGTCTATAAATTCAAAATCACTTTATTAATTTGAATGGATCTCACTCAGTATTTATAATGTCCAACATCTTGACATAAGCATATGTTCAAGGACTGATCAGAAATACAATCTCTGGAATTGTAATGAGCTCAGTCAGATTACCTTATTAATATGCATGGATCCAGTGCATTGTCAAACAAACATGAGATCCAAACTATAAAAGATTAAGTCAGATTTAAAATATGACATTCTGAGTGGCAACAACTCAGCCAATCAGATGCAAGATCACCTCAATAGGCAATAAGCTCAACCAATCAGATGCATGATCACCTCAATAGGCAACAAGCTCAATAACTTGAATAATATAGATCTAGCACATTATAGCACACTCATCTTATAAGCCCATATTCCAAGTCTGATCAAAACCAGATCAGAAATATGCAAAACTCTGTCTAATCAGTATGCATGGATATTGATCTCATATCCAAACATGTCATATATTGGCACCGTCTACCTGAATTACAATTTGCTTAAAACTGGAGGGGTAAAAAAATAGGTTAAAATGCTGATGGGCAGACAATGAATGATAGACACAGGTCCATGTTGAACTTATGGCCAAGTGAACTAAAATGTAGTGAAAACTTTATTTTTTCATTAAACAACACATTTTAATCTGACAAAAAATGCTTTCACATGAATTTATTCAGAATGAATCAATATCTATCCATAGATAATACAGTGCCTTAGAGATAATACATTATCTTTGATATTGTTATAGATAAATACTACTCAAGGACAAGTGTCTTTAAAATGGTAAAAACTGACTGACATTTTATTTTCTTGAACTTCAATGCTTTCACATTTGTCATATGTTTCCTAACATAATTGGATTGCATACATTTTAACTGATATTCATTATTATCAATGACATGTAATAGAGACAAGCTATAATGTTGCATTTATCACTACTGTATCAGACAAAATATTACAGTCATTATATTAGTACATAGCTTTAAAGTTTGGAAAGAAAAGTTGGATGTAAATTAAAATAAAAAAAATAATTTTCCTTAGTTCTTTGTCTTTCCCAATGTGTCATGATATATATTTCTCAGCATAGGAGCTGGTGTTGCACACTTGATAGAAGTTTGAACTCCTAATCCAAAGGTCAGCTACCTTTGTGTGTCCTGGATAAGGCACCTACCTCCCATTTCCATGGCTTGCTAAAGCCAATAATCTGTTAAATCTGCTGTTACCAACCAATCCCCAAGAATTTTGGTACAATAAACATTATTAGTATCAGTCTGAGATCAAATGAGTAATGCTTTTACTATGGCATTTGAGGTGGGGGGTGTGTGCTTTCAATATAAGCCTGATTAAATTCATGGTCTATCTTGCCCCCTCCTCCCAATGATGAATTTAGATTATTGGCATCAGCATTACACAATATATGAATCTCAATGACAACAGCTACCTACGCTATAAATTCCTCTTACACTTAATGTTATACTATCCATACATAAACTGATGCCTAGGACTAATCTCAAATTTCATAGACCAACCATTTATTTTGTCTATTCTACATCATTCTGAAGAATATATATAATGCTACAGTGTGTGTGTGTGTGTGTGTGTGTGTGTGTGTGTGTGTGTGTGTGTGCATTAAATTATCATACCTTCAACTTGAAAGAAAAACCTCACTGTATCATCAGATAACCTTTCTGTTTTCACTAGTTCTGCAGTCACCCTGGGTAATTGAAGTGGCCCTGCTTTAACATATCGACTCTTCCTGAAATGGGAGAATAAATTTCTTAGAGGAATAGACCAAAATTTTAATGGTTAAGCACTGGTTTCTTCACTTGCTACCTACCCCCCCCCCATGCTAATTCTTATGAGACCATGTCTGCTAGTGCATCAATCTTCTAAAATGTTCATTGAGAAATTACTAGGACAACAGAAAAATACTGAGGTTGAAACTATCCCTGAAACTAAACTGTTCACTTAAATGAGACAGCAGCCTCTCCCATCAAACAGCGCTACTGCATTATGATTGTGCTAAGGGGCAGAGTGCCATGTACACTCATTTTTTTACATATTAGCATATAGTCTACAGACAGCTTTAGGAATAAACAAGCTCATAACAGCAAGAAATTTTACCTGAAGTTTCAGCTCTTCAACAACTGTCAGCAACACTGATAGGTGAGGAAATTAAACTTAATTTTAACAGAACTGTTTAAATAAGAAAAAGATACTTTTTAAATTAAAAAAATGGGTATGCAGTCTTTTGGTCTGCTTTAAAGTTGCTGAGAACTATATGTTTTTGAAAGCAGTCTTCAAGAACAATAAATTTAACTGCAATCTAAATTAAAGCAGTGGAATTAATCTTGTTTGCTTGTAGACTTCTATGATTCAAGACTCCATATTAACATAAAGTGTTAGCAATACATAACTTACCATATCAAACTTATTACTGGAGTATGGATTAATCCATTTGCTCAAATATGTTCAGAAGTGAACATTGGTGCAATCTATTGTAGAGATATATACACTGTCACTCAATATCGCATTTTTTCCAATTGACAAATACATGAAATCTTAAGTATGCACAAATAGCTATTTTTCTTTTTTCAAACAAACCACATTATTTGATAAATATGAGTTTAAAGTGATTCACAGTATACAGATTTTAATGACCAATTTTTAACCAAATTTTTTTTTACCCTTTGAGAAAATTCATGTATAAAAAGTTTAATAATGCTGACATCTTTAGAAATCCATATTGCTATATGTGCAGGTTGTCTAATACTAACTGGATTATACACAGGCTGCCTACTCTTTAATACCGATTGGGCAAAGCTTATATTGAAGAGAATTAATGATAGAGAGAACAACATATGGATAAATAAGTTTATTTATCAATATGTTATTCTTACTTTCAGGGTTTTTTGGGGGGGACACTAGTGAAAATTATATCTATATGCATATGGGTGATAGTCTAATTATTATATTTTCTTGCTTATCAGTGGAATCCCATTGCAGTGCAGCTATGCATCACTGGCATATCTCTGCCTGTGCAGTTTGTTAGTAGTAATCAGTTAATCAAACAACAAAAACCCTAATTTGTTGGTGCATTATATGAGAGTAGATTAGCATCTATACTGGTTGCACTCAATTACATGTAAATAAATACAGCATCCCTATGGCAAATCCTATAACAACAATGCATCACAACCATATTTAACATTGCCACAGATCAAGGAAATACAATGAATAGACCAAATTTACACTTCAGTTCTGTTACATGAAGAAGAATATGATGATGCGTGCAAGGTGATGAAGGTAACTGACATCACTTCTATTGCAACAGGGTGATTTCCTAACTTAGGCTATTAGGAAAAAAGTTATCTAAAAATATTTTTAAAAAATTTTCTCCATTATCTGTGAGTCTGGGTAAGATACACTACTGGATAGTTAATACCTAGTACTATGGTTTTAAAATTTACAATAGATATAATACAAATGAAAAAGAAGAGTCTAAAAAAATCTTCTTTATTCATAGCAATGAATTTAAAGTTATTCTATAATAAACTTACTGGATTCATGTTTATTAGCAATAATAACTATATTTCAGCTATGATAGCTGAACAAAAAATCTGTAGAACAAGTGTAAATAAATTATGTAAAAAAACAAAGCAAAATAAAATGGAATTGAAATTAAGCAACAATCAGCTCCAAATTAGGCATCAAGAGACAATTTGCAGAGCTACACTATGCTCCTGATTATAGCTCTTTTACTCCCTTTCATCTTACCACTTACTTAGCATGCAACAACTTAAGAACTGGTATAAGGAAAGGCACCCCACAGTATGGTCCCTGGTCACAGGTCACATGACCTGCTGCCTGCAGGGTGGGGTTGCTGGCTATGATGTCATGGTACTGAGTGTAGTCAAAAGATGGCATCCAAATTCCAGAGTCTTCCCTGAGAATGGTCTTGTCTTTATTATAGAATTTTCTATGTGTATGCTGAAACATTGAATTATGATGTCTCATAAAATGATTCCTGATTTAAATGTTAAAACCGGCACATGACCACTAAAAGTATAAGTGTAGTTCTGAAGATGTATCCATACATATATTTAGAGCTAAGCATTACAGTGATATACTACAGGACCATACCTTGTGTATTGGGAATAATATGGTAACCATGCACTACTCTTAAGCCAAATTATCTGGCCTCTAGCTAATCCAATGATGCACCTTACATGAATGATACCACTGTACCATGAATAAATATGCATTCAATTACATAATTAAACTGACTGAAAATCAAGTATGCAGTATAATTTTGAACATAAAATGTTTTGGTCATGGTTATTTAGGAACCCTACTGGTGTACCTTGGTAATAAATGTCCATAACACAACACTCTTTCATAAATGGGTATATCAAGTTTACAACCATAATAAACTCTACATAAATTGACATAGCAACAACTATTGTTCATTACAAATTATCAGTAATTCTGGCACATGGGTGAATCCATGATTTTTTTTCTTGAAAGGTTCAATTTAGAGAAGTGTGCATTTCAGTTTTCTTAAAACGGCCAACTTCCAAATCTTAAATGAAAATGTGCACCCATTTTGACTGAAATGTGTATGACGGAACCACCCCTGCCATAGACTCCTGCTAAATCTATTACTGAACTGATTGACCCCGACTGGTGCAATTAACATCTGTCTGTACTGACTCAACTCTGATACTTGGCAATCATCACTCATAAAAAATATAAAAAATTTGACTCGCCATACATTTCTATTTTTTGCCCAAGTCAGTAAATTTTTTAGCAGGTACTCAGCAACATTGGTATAGAAATTTTCAAAGAAATTATTTTATTTTATAAACTTCTGAAATGCCAATGAGAAAGCAGAATATAGTCAACAAGTTAACTTATTCAACTATAAGATAACATAGAGGCAATCATACCAATAATAAAACACGTTGAGGTGATGGGGAATCTGGATTTCCACTGAATGGAAAACCTTGTGAGGTAAAAATAATCACAGTATTCCAAAGAACCGTCACAATTATCAAGCACTTGATAAATCTGCCATTATTCTTTGAGATATAGACTAATCCAATCTGCAATAGGAAAAAAGCAAATAACAAAACAAAAGCATAAAAATTAATTCAAAACTAAAGACACTTAATTCTGTATATGAACATTAGGATTGTCCACTGCTTCTTTAATTCTGGGTTCAAAGTTAAAAATGTTGTTATACTCCAAATATACAGAAATTGCAAGCTGACATTTGAAGCTCTTGCAGATTTTTGAGAATGCTAATATTTGCAGCATTATACAGCAGATCATTTTTTTAAAAATACATTAAAGTACATAAATTTAGCAAAATGCACATGCACAATTCAGAAAAGTAAAATGAAGCAATGATGGTAAAATATTTTGCAGGTAGCTTAATACAATGGCCATACAATTAACACTAATGACATACAGGTACCATATATACTCATTTATAAGTCGTCATACTGCAAACAAACGAGATCCTGATCTGACATTGCATAATACACCTGCAGATCAGGGTCCATGTTGTTTGTTCTACTGATTACTCCTAAAAAAACTGCACAGACCCAGATCTGCTGGCACATTATCCTATGGCAGATCTGGGTCTGTTCAGTTTGCAGTTGGACTCATCTTATAAGCAAGTATATATGATAGTTATGATAATACACAGTATACTTGTGAACAACCAGTACCTTTTTATGAGAAAGATGGCTACTTGTGTTACACCCAACAATTTTATTCACAGATATTGAAATATTTCTTTGAAATTATCTTCATTTTTGTCTAATATTTACAATGTGTTGTCTAACAATACTTTTGGTGAGTCTGCGGATCACATTTATGTCATATGTCATTTTGACTATAACCTAAACAGAATGGTTGTCCTTAATGTCTTCACAGTCTCTTTAGGATGAATGTTTATATGGTCCCATCCAAAAAATATACTTGGACATGTGTGATTTTCATTAGTTCAGTACTAAACCATAATGAAATTAATACATCATGAAACAACATGACAAAATGTTTCAGAAAAATCTGACCATACAAAAATGTGTCTATCTTTTTTTAAGATTTTGCAGTTGTGATTAATAGTGGATAAAATTTCCATCTTTCATGGTTCTTTGGAAAAGAAATAAAAGCTGTGATTATCCATTCAAGTAATGGTTACATTATAGATGCTGATTTTCTGCCTGAATTTTTTATATCGAACTATTGCAGGGATTTTTTCAGTATCTATTAAACCTTTGTAAAAACAAAAGTTACTGACATTTTTTCTAATTTACCAAGTTTGTAACTCAATATTAATGTCATACTTCCTGGTGTTTAATAATAATTGGAAGAATACCTGAGAGATGGGGTCCCAAACTGTACAAGGATATTATAAAAAAAGGTCTAACTAAATATTGGAAAGTTAATTCTTTCACATTTTGTGTCAGGATGATAAGCAAATTTTAATCAACTCAAAGAACAATTTGCTTTGGTTATTATTTCTTAAATGTAACAATTCCATTTCAGATCATTAGTAGCATTGATGTCCGAATATTATTTTATAGATTTTCTTAAACAAGTTTTTGAAAGAAATATGAAATGCTAATTATTTTTTTTTACCTTTGCATAATATTTAATAATTTGGATTGGAACTGTATCTTCTAAATTTGTGTGCATTAAAAATCACACTTCAGTTATAAACAAGATAAGATACCATTCAGCTACATGTTTTTTGACATTTTTAAATAAGTCACAATTAAAACTGATCTGTGAATGAAATATATTTTAGTTCCTTCTTACTCCATAAACTCTTGTTTACAGTATAGATTAATAAATGTAAGTGGTGAAGAAATGGAGAAGAAAAAAAACAACAAATTTCTGTAAAAATTGGAATACGCAAGTTTATATTTTCCCCAGTAGTGACAAAAGTGCAAGTAGTTAAAAAATTAAATTCATGCCTTATAATAATAATTTGGTTTAAGAAGCAAATTAATCAAGCAAGAGCATTTAGAAATACTGAAAAAGTGACAGGACTGTTCACAGATTGTATATAAGAAATGTCTTGATTATAATATACCACACAATTCACTTACCATATAGCTAGTGATAATTATTATAGTAAATGCTGAAACTCCAGCGATAAATATATCTGGGTTAACCTCAGTCCCAGACCTTCCCATGATGGGTATAAAGAGCAGAAGCATACAGTGTATGGAGTACAGGATCATCAACACCGGCAATGACACAGAAGCAAGATGCAGCAGAAGGAAGAAATAGTGGTTATCTGAAACACAGAATTACATCTATTTTATTGATCATTCACAATAGGGTGTATCATCATATTGCAACATATCATAATATACCACTGCATCATATACCACAGTATTATCATACACCACTGTAACTGTATCATTATATGCCACTGTATCATTACATAACTATCCATCATCCCATTCCACTGTATCATCATATGCCCTGTACCATTATACACCAATGCATAGTCCCATACCATTGTATGCCACTGTATCATCATATACTACTGTATCATATGCCACAGTATCATCATATACTACTGTATCATATACTACTGTATCATATGTCACAGTATCATCATATACTACTGTATCATATACTACTGTATCATATGTCACAGTATCATCATATACTACTGTATCATATACTACTATATCATCATATAAAGCTAATTCATAATAAAGTGCTGTTAAGGCTGCAATGCTTACATGTTTTACATGCGAGACCTTCACTTCATGACCAACAGCTATGAACTGTACATCAAGATGTTCTGAAGAATGTAAATACATGTTGTTGAGTCAGGCAATTGGAAGAAGAAAAGGTTGAATACAATATATGCAAACTGGATTTCGAACAGTGGGGAATGTACTGGTGTATATGTGTATCAGTGTGTGTGTGTGTGTGTGTAATTTAGATGTTTAAAGTAGCTTTAACAATTCTAATCATTTTGCTATGATGTCTGCAGTTTATATTAATGTCTAGCACTGGGGCATCATGCTGGAAACATTTAACATCATGACCCACCCCATCCCATTATCCTGATATTAACCTAATGGCATTTGCAATTACCAATTTTTAAGTCTTTGGTATGATTCGGCAGGGTTCATAATCTGCGACCTCTTGCATCTGAGGTGGACACTCTAACCCTTTGCACACTGGAGCAGTCAAATGTACTGACAGTACAGTAAATCATCTAAAGTTTAAAGTGAATGACATGCTAAAGCATCTCGATCAAATGGATCCTATGGAGAAATTGGCTTCAATGTATGCCTAGCTTTAAAAAAACTAAGTATCGCTGATGGTTTCAAAATTGTATACCATTTTTTAAATCCAGCTTATGAAGTACCAAGTCACATTACTATTTTTAAATATTTTTCTTCTTTCTACGAAATGAGAAAGAGATACTCTGATTCAAGACATTCAAAATCAATGTGGAACAGAATGTATGACTGATATGTTGACAAGTCATCGTTCTTGTTATTGTTGTTGTAGGGTTTAATGCCATTTTTCAGCACAAGATAGGCTATATATGTTGGCCAGTATACCTGGTGGATGACAAATACTGGAAAACCCCAGGAAGAACCCATGATAACCTACCGTGGACAAGTCATAGACCTGAAGGTTTCCTTATGGTGAGAGTGCACTATATAGACAAATTCTAGAAATTACAGAATACTGGGCTTGCAAGAACCAGAAAATAGCCACACTACTAATAATATCACAAATGATAATACAAAGCTTTGTTCATAATTTGGAATAAAACATGATTAAGACAAGGTACTTGTAAGTGACAATGCCTCAAATATGACCCTAAAATATCTGCCATTTTAGATTTGTTTGGTCACAAGCTACAGTTATCCATACATAGTGAATTTATACCATTCGATTGCAGCCAACAAAATATCTTGTCACACACTTATGTTGATTAGTCCTGGGCTTCAATGAGTACACTGCCAAACAAAAACAACTAAACTTGCTCACAAACCAACCTGTATTTGGCTGTCCAACAAGGTGGAATTCTACATATGTTCAATTGCCTGTTTCAACAGTGCTAAGCCAACCACACCATCATACAATGGCTACAAGTAGTATAACATTATTCTGGCTCTTTGTCTTATCTCAAAGATATGTGTGTAATAAATATGTTTTACCTGTTCATGCAATTGCATCATTGTGCTGGCCTGGTGCAGTAAACAACTGTACAACTTTCTTTATATTACCTTAAAAGCTGAGGAGGTTGTGATAAGAAACCAAAGTTAGGAGATGATGAACCTTAAGGTAAAACAAAACTCTTGACAAATGATGTGGAATGCTGTGACTCTTCTAAATTAAGGCACATAATACATTTGGGTGAAATCTAATATTAAAAATAAAGTTCATTAAGGGTTTGATCAATATAAATATGCACACTTTATGTGGTTAATTCCAACAATCCTTGACAAAGTTAAACTGTGGAAGCTAAAGTCAGAAGGATGGACAATCAAGGGGCACAACTTCCACAAATGAGATCCAGGAACAATGAAAATCAAAATCATTTATCATCATCATCATCATCAGTCTCACGACCTAGTGTGGTCATCAAGGCACTGTGCTGCTGAACATCTGACCAGATCCCTCCACTTGTCTCTATCATGTGTTAATGCCTGTGTCTCCACAAAACTTTTCCTGGTCCATTCTGTGATGTTGTCAATCCACTTTTTACTGTCTACATCTCCTTCTGCCATCCTAGATGCTGCCCTGCAGTACTGTTGTGGATAGACTGTTGGCTCTAGTAAATCATTCATAGCCTGACCAATATAAACTGCCTGCCAATTAAAGCTAAAATCCATCAATCCATGGTAAACTTGTGCTGTGGAAATGAAAATTAGGAGGACAGGCAATAAGGGGTTAAAACACCTCCAAGTGATGACACAACTGACTGAAAAGACAAGTTGGATGAACTTCTTGCTGGTGAAGAATATTTCAACAGATGTTGCTTGTTTTAAATCTACATTAGTTCATTTGTTTAAAAGATCCATCAGTGCTCACTATACACCATTTTTACTTCGATTCTCAGTTTTTCTGCAAAAATAGTCTTTCATTATGCATCCATGTCAGAAAGACCCCCCCCCCCCCCCGGCTAAGAACTTTCTTTATTCTAGATGATGCAAATGAAGGTTTTGATCAATCATTTGAGTTGGGTCTTTCATTGCTATTTCTGAATATTAAATAAACCCCTTGCCTGCACGATGGTCATATGTGAAATTCATTTTGGTAGCAAAAGATAGCAGATCAATTTCATATCTCAGTAAATGTTACAACATGTAGAACAAATATCATACTAAAGTCAAAGCTAATTTAAATAAATCTTCATTAACATTTGCAAACAGTTTTGACTCTGACCATACCTTTCCAGTTTACTTTTAAAAACTTAGCAGTTTGGTCTCTGAGAATCAAAGGACCCAGAAGGTGTAACAGAGGCATGTAGGCCGATCCAAATCCGTTAATCGTAAGCAGTAATGTTAAGACGCTCCATATTAGTAAGTTGCCTTCAAAGAACAGGGTCTCCACCAGCCATGGGTCATGTCTCTGTAACAAAAAGAAATGAATGAAGTCATATCTATGATTCACAACTGTGAGGCCAATCCTAAAGATCATACGTCAAATGTATGTTGATAGCTGCCATTCAGGTAGTTGCAAAGGTTATTAATTATTATTTCTGTCTGGAATTTTGTTTAGTTCATTCATCACAAAATAAATTTGTTTCAGGTAAAGCAAGGAATGGCTGTTTTTTTATTTTCAAGCATTTACCCCACCCCACCCCTTTAGAAACTTAAATGGTCTCTCCCTAATAAAGACTTGACTTTGGCAGATGTTCAGCAGAAATCAAGGCATTTTAAACAATGTTACAGATTGCATGGATCTGAAGAAGATTTAAATATCAGCTTGTGAATGGTAAGTTTCTATCATATGAATGACTTGGTGCTTTACACACAATACTTGTAGTTCAAATTATGCTCCATTCAATTCAACATAAGTTTTACTGATTGAAATTTGAATAGTTGATAGATGATGATTATCCAAGGAACAAGCGAAACATCTTAAGTGATTTACAATTGGATACCATTTTAAGAATCAAGTGATCTTAATTTTATATATAAGAAAATAAAATAAAAATGTTTTGTCTATTCTGTAGATTAAGAGAAGGTTGATCAACTTATTTTGTAAACTGTTTACACTTTTACTTTATTCAAAGAAATCTGAACCAACTTATGCACCCTAGGTTTAGACAAATAAATTCCAGTTGACAGCCAATAATGTTTTTAGAAAAAAACCAAAGCAACAAAAATAAGCACATTCTGAATTTACAAATCTTGTAATGACCCAGTCATGAGGCTGGATATGCATATTTGTTTAATTTTAACAACACCTGAACTGCAAGAGACTGGCAGCTACCCCCCAACCCTGTGCTAAAAAACAACAAAACACACACATACAGAAATGTAATCAACATCTCACTTGAAATTTAACTTTTGTTTTATTTTTGTGCATGTTTATTTGGTATTATACACACTTTGAGTAATAGACACATAGACTTTCACTTTGGGGCCCTTTTCAGGAAAGTTGGGGCCCTTTTAAAATTTTGGATGCCCCCCCCCCCCCCCTCCAACACAGGACCTGATCTAGCCATGCTGGTGCATAGGGTAACTATCATAACTTGTTCAATATTTTCACATCAGTTAAATATGAATGCCATTTTGTTGTAAATTATTTGATGTCTATCATTCGTTATTGTTCTTTTCACTGCTGAGTGCAATAATATTGAATAACATATAATACTTAGTAAAGCATATTTCATGAACTGTAACAGAAATAAGGAAATGAATGCATTTGTACCTTCCGATAACATAGTATTGAGAGATTAAAAAAAATATAAGATTCAGTTTTTGTTTCATGGTAAGTAGAGGATTTAGTAATAAGCAGTAGAAAGCATTAAACCATTTGAGATACATGTATATGTAGAGACCAAACATGGTGTTACCACTGGTGTCTTTTATTTGTGCAATGTCATGTTAGAGAAATGTAAATCTGAATTGCAAATTTTACTGATATATCATCTGAGAGAGAGGAGAGAGAGAGAGAGAGAGAGAGAGAGAGAGAGATGAGGAATCAATCTCATGACTTCCACTGAATCCATTTTAGCTGCAAAGCAGTATACAAAATATAGAAATCGGCTAAATACTATTGAAAGAAATTTATTTGCATGGGTTTTTTGGGGGGTGGGGGTTGGTCTCAATAGTCCAACACTCCAATAGTCACAAACAGGAAACTGAAATAATTAAACATCTTGGATTTATAGTATGATTAGGTAATTGATGCATTATTTCTAAATAAGTGATTAGGTTTTTTCTCAAATTTGGTTTGTATATTTTTCCTTACAAGAATGATCAAATAGTATGACACATGTGGATACAACCATGCAAAATCATTATCATTATTACTATAGACCATCTGCTCAAGAGACCATTTAAGTAATTTTGTCTTGTGAAGAATGAAAGAATTAAAAAATGCCACAGTTTGAAAGAACCATAAATGACATGCTCCATACCATACAGTATAAATACAGACAGAATTGAACTAAAGTTTGTAGTTGTGCACATGTATATTCAGTATCGTGACTTTTCAAGGGCGAAACACATTCTTTGCATTTTAGTGTAAATTCAGTGTTTTCAGGTTTAGGGGGTGGGGTTATTTTTAAAAAAAAAGAAGCAGCAGTAATGTACATACCTCAGAGGATTGCTTTTCATGTTTAAACAGTAGAAAAACTTTGATTGTTAAGAGAAGATCAACAAGATCTCATAAAGTCTGTGCATAAAGATTTCTTTGAATAAAGTTAAGGTACAAACTTGTTGTAAAAGGTAGTAATCAAGGTGTAAATGAAAAAAGTGATGTAATATTTGTACCATTTTCAAGTAATTGCAACTATGTTAATATTATCTAAAATGTTATTCTGCATCATATCTATTAAATAGTCTTCATTAGAACTAGGAATTGTGTATAATCGTTTGATAATGATGTAGATAAATTGGCATCTCTCTCTCCCTCTTTCTGTCTCTCCATTTGTACTCACATGAAATAGTTTTATTCTTGTTCTTAAAAATTCCTGGAAATACACGGCAACTATAAATCCAGGGAATATGTATACTGGTACCATATTGACTTTATATGTAAACCAGGTCATTGGACGTTGAATAAGCATCATGAACATGGCCATGGACAAGCATGTAGCAAAAATGGCAATCCAGGTCATGAGAAAAACAAGTATGACAGTTCCCATATCTCTGATGTACCCATTTCTGTGGGATCCTAAAGGAAAGTAATATTAGTAAAATTAATTTATTGGAAAGTAAAGATATTTGCCTCACAATTCTTACTGGATGTTACTAAGCTACTGTAAACCTATCTAGCTCTGTATAATGCTTTCAGTTGAAATTTCTTCCCATGCTGTTGATTGCATGTACATGTATTATGAATATAACTGTTTCAAGATTTCTCTAGTTTTTGTATCTTTATCCATATCTGTTGGTGCATTAGAATTATTTATCCAATAAGGAAATGCTTATTTACCAAGGTGCTTTGTGCAAAGACAGCCAAATTCTGTCTAACAGTTTGTTAGAGATAAAGATGTGCAACTGTTTTTCTATTTTATTAATTGCAGCCATTTTCTGTCAAACTTGAAAACGTTCAATGACAGGATGCTTCGTCAAAAATGGTCAAATTTTTAACAGTTTAAAAAGAAGTTGTTTAAGAGTTGATCTATATTTAGGAACAGTTGCCATAACTGATGGCAGATCAGTATCATTTGAAACAAGCAGAAAGGTTATCATGCAGGATACTTGTGAAATATGAATAAATAATGCTAAGCAGTTTCTAAAAGGTCCTTTAAAGTTTTTTTAATACATTTCCTGTCATAATGGTGGAAATATTTGATAGAAGATCTGCATCATGCACAAATTTCAAAGGTCTTCATATCAGGCTGCTTTTTGTTATGTCTGGTCAAATTATATTTAGTGAGTTTGGCAAAAAGGTTGTTTTAAGTAATAGTAGCTTTTCCATTTGTAGCCAGATATGAAGTCATTTACATTTTATCAGTTTTTTGTAACAGTGTCTTTTCCATTTGTAGCCAGATATGAAGTCATTTACATTTTATCAGTTTTTAGTAACAGTGACTTTTCCATTTGTAGCCAGATATGAAGTCATTTACATTTTGTCAGTTTTTTGTAACAGTGTCTTTTCCATTTGTAGCCAGATATGAAGTCATTTACATTTTGTCAGTTTTTAGTAACAGTGGCTTTTCTATTTGTAGCCAGATATGAAGTCATTTACATTTTGTCAGTGTTTAGTAACACTGGTCATGTTCTTCACTGGATCAGAAACATTCTGTAAACGTTTGAAAGCCCTTCATGCAAAAATCCTGTGTGCCAAATTTGGTGTAAGTGGTCCAGTGGATTCTGCAACATTTAAAATACAAAATGTTGACATATACAAAATGAACAAAGCACAAGTGACATTGGGCCATGCCATAATCTCACCTGACCTCACCAGTAGGTGAGCTAAAAACCAATACAGCCTAAAAAAAATCAATGATTTTACCAAGAAACTCTATGTGGCACAAGGGAAATAACTTGTATTAATTACTTCCCCTTCTCCCCATCCATCTGGTAGTAAATTGTGTCTCTCACATTCAAGTTGATATATTATACAGTAAAGGCTGGATTTAATTAGACTGCCTGAGATAAGTCTGATATATGTTCATGTAGATACTATCGAAAACACAAGATGGTATAATTCAACTTGAGGGAGAATAGATTACATTATTTTATCTGTAGTTTTAATATTATGAAATCACTATCAGAAATACCATAGCTATTTGACTATTTCAATGAGGTGACTTTTAGTTTTATCCCTCAATATTCCTGACTTTGAGGATGACTAAATTTTCAAGACTGCTATATAGGCAAATTAATGATTTTTTGCAAATAGTATCCTATCATCTATTACCATTATGTACCTAATTTAATACTGAGACATTCAATGATAATACAACTGGATATTTTTTGAGAATGTGGAAGGATGAAATCCAAGAAAATCAATTTTTTTTTATTTACAAGAAGTACAGGTCTATCCTGTTATAGGCCATGTAGTAAATTTAATAATAAAAATAACAAATATGTCTTTAATTAATATTTATTCTATGATAGATGTGACTTGAGATATCTCACGTAACCATTTCCTACACTATTCAACAGCAAAATTAAAGTTTTCAGTAACTCTCTGACATTCCTCATTTTGATTTGTTTATAATCAATATGTTCCCTGTTGCCATGCATGATGTACTCACCCTGTCATGTGTGGTATTACAGATTTATCTCCCATAAGCTACAACATTTTCTAGCAAACAAGTCGATACTTTTTGATCTGGCAATTTGGGCTTCATCTTATAATCTACATTGACTTATACTTGCTTGGAGTACCTGCGATAGCCATGTGGTTCTTAACATAATGTATATCATAATTAAAACAAGACTGAACTGTTTATCCCGGTGTCTGTTGATAATGAAATATGGAAATGGGGAAGATCACAATCCTCAGATAACTGAACAATACAGATTAAAATTGCTCTGAACCATTATCACTCCCTCCCTCTATCTCACCAAAACAAAACCTGTGAAAAAGCATGGTAGCATCAGTGACTGCAATTTCATCTGGAATATTATAGTGGTACCATAATTATTCATGAAACAGAAGTTACAAGCGACAAAGATGAAGCATGGCACTGATCTGATTTCATCTTATACTCTATATTGACTTACATATGGTTGGAAAATTGACAAAGTTAGCAACTTTGACTTATACTCTTGCTGAATTTGTCAGCTAAAAATAGAGTATAATCTACAATAACTAATGGGAGAGAAATCTGCATTTGCAAACAAAACAGGTCAGGACTGTCTTACAATTTAAAATGGGAACATGCTAATAATAAACAAACAAAAAAAAAGAATAAATTTCAGCTTATTACTGCAAACTTTAATATTTGTAAAAAAAATGGTAAGTAAAGTACTTCAGGTCTCATTATTATAACAATTAGTAATTTATGTCTTACTAAGACAAAAGTGATATTAAACATTATGTAACCTACTCTCCCTAATGTTGGATAACTCTATCTTGTATTTACAATAATATTTACATGGACACATTGCTCATTTATCCTGGCTGGCCATTAGACAAATTAGGATAAACTTTAAAAAATAGTTTTATTTACAATGATTTATGATTTCTATTCTGCTGGCTAATCATATTACAACAAAAATCTAAGCTGCCAATGCAAGACATACCACCTTATCTAGCTAAAGCCAAAACTTTTGTTTAAAAACCAATCAGAGAATAAGTGATCTTAGTATAAACATTAAATACAAATTGGTTTAAGAACTGAGCATTTGATTATTTTCTATGAGTCATGAAGCTTGAAAAATGATGACCTTCAAAAGCAAAGAGAAGGCAGTTGACAGCTGATTACTCCATAGACATAAATGACATTCACCAGCAAGAGAAGTTAGTTTGTTCAAAGTGTGTAAATGATTTTCAAACTTCATGACCCTCTAAAAGGTGACAAAGATCTTATAATTACATTTATTTAAAAACAACACAATCCAAAGAAATAAAGAACAGAACTATATGCTAATGTTTACAATAAATGCCAAAGCACACATGAAGGGTGCATGAATACATTAGAAGTCCCTTTCTGATATTATGAACTAACATCTCGTTTTCTGCATCATAATATGATATTAACCAATCTAAATGCTTATTATGAAGGCTGGGTAATATTTGTACACATTATTGTGTATTTGGGGCCTGTTCAAAATATCTTTAACACAATGTTAGTCTTTATTGCAGATGGTCACTGCAGCAGGTTTATCTTAGTTTAAATAATAGGGCTAATACAAAACATTGGCTAAAAGTACTACTGTTTTGTTAGATATCAGTTTGTAATGCCCTGACATAACGATTTTTGTGAGTACACAATTTTTTTCACATTTCTTGCATAAATATCAATCACATTATAGCATATAATTTGAAAATGACCATTATTTTGTTGCATAAATAGGATCACATTATTCATTAAAACTTCCATGCACAAATGTATACAGATTTATTATATCTACCTACAGGGAGAAAACTTCTGACATGTATGGGCTGCTGGCAGATTAACTAGAATACTGCATCCAGCAAATGGGAACTCCCAAATATTGATAGTTGTAGATAAAAAGTCAACTTATATCATAAAGAAAATGCTCTGCATTTTGCTTATTTTCACCAGCCAGTATGGCCTCAGATTCTCTGATGCCTGCTTTTGAGAGATATAATCTTTAAACTTTAGTCAATTCCCCTTATACTGATAATATAGACAACAGTATAAAATGCAACCTCAGACGCTACTCATCATCCATATCAAATAAGAACTTTTTCTATCCAATATATATATTGCTTACCCGGCCAGTAATATCACAGCAAAGAAATGGTCACCAAACACAAATGACTTGTGCCTAGATCAATAATATCAGGTAATATTTGGATATGAGGCATATATGTTTACTTTTGAAGTTAGTGAAATTTACATATGCTTATATTAGACATTCCTTTTGTGAAAGTGAAATGCATCATGATTACAGTTCAAAAGAGAACAAATATCTAAAACAAAAATGCAGAATAAGATCAAGATAAATGGATCTAAAGTCGTGTTAATCAATTGATTAGAAAAAGAAAATCAACAGAATAGCCAATTTTGTATTTTAGGTTGTTTTTCCTCTACAAAAATATATTTGGGCTACAATTATACCTAAAGGTATGTTTATTTATTTTTCATCATTGGTTTATTTCTTATACACAATGAATGCAGCTTAAAATTACCTGCAACTGCTTTTCTTCCTAACTTGAAAAACACTGCAGCCACTAGAATGCTGTTTATGATGGTTGCTATCCTTATAGGATAATGGACAAGGAAAATGCCCACCACATCAAAGAAAACCATTGTCCCATGTTTATCCAGGCCAGGGTTGGCCAGCTTAGGGTCAGAAGCAAGGGCCTTCAGGAGAGACATCAAATTATCACCTGCAAGTATGACATTGAAATATAACTAAAATGATAACTAAATTATATATAAATGAACTAAATTATATATAAATTAACATTTTATTATCGTTTAGAGATTTAGTATTTTACACTGAACTTAAGACAACAGTTTGCTTAATCTCAACCATGGGTGCCCAACAAGAAAAAACTAACACTGTATGCTCCCAACCAAACAAAGCAGGGAATTCAATTCAGTTCAGACTAAAATAAGTGATAACACTGTATGCTCAAAACCAAACAAAGCATTAGAATTTCATTCAGTTCTGACTAAAATAACTGATAACACTGTGTGCTCCGAACCAAACAGAGCAGAAGATTCCAATCAGTTCTGACTAAAATAACTGATAACACTGTATCTTCCCATCCAAACAAAGCAGGGAATTCCATTCAGTTCTGACTAAAATAACTGATAACACTGTGTGCTCCCAATCAAAGCATGCATTTGTTACATATTGTTGCAATATGTTTACAATATACAATGAAATCTGTGTAATAAAGACTACCAAAACACCATAAAATTCTATCCTTTATAATTGTATGTAATGTAAGAAAATTAGCTTTTATTTTTTTCCCTTTATTAGCATGTGTTTCTTATATAAGGGTGTCCACTATGACAGATTACACTGTACTTGATTGCAATGTTCCCTCTAAGCGAATGGTAGATGTGTGCTCGCTGCACTGCGCAAGCATTACGGAAACGAACAAAATTTAACATTAGATTGAGCAAAAATTGACAATTCAGCTGCGCCGGGACGCCTGAGCAGCTGCATGCATGCACACATGTGCAGCTTAGAGGGAACATTGCTTGATTGCCAAATATTACATTTTGTCCATGACATATCTTCTGCATTGGTAACAGCTCCAAAAATTCAGAAGAAATTGTTTCACACATTACCCTCACTGCTTGCGAAAATTCCTCCTTTCATGTTTACAGACTACAAGTATATTTATATATTATGAAATATCCAGAGTTCATTTTAAAAGTATCGTCCTGTTAAAGTATCACCAATAGTCTAAAAGCTTGCAATTTCAAATTAAAGAGCTTTCTCCAGGCTACTGACTTTAAATAAGGCAACCATATGATTTTAAAGACTGTGGGACCTTGATTTTCTTGACTGTATTTAGTATCAATCAATTACAAGTGAAAGGATTTAACATGAAATAATGTTCACCGAATTGGACTGAATGAATCTAGATTTTATATTGTATCTATCAATATATATCCAAGAATTAAACAATAAAAAAGCTCTAGAAGACAGCAAAAGTTTTTATTAAAAAAAAAATGAGTTCTGTATGTGTCAGTACTCAAGATAATCAACAATGAGTGGTGGTGACATGAAATGAAGAGGCTGATGTAGGTCACAGCAACATTTTCTTAACTATGGTGATGCAGTACTTCTCACATTTATGCTCATATCCAATTAAATGATTGAATAAGCAACAGAGTATAAAAAGACAATAAAACATCAATTGTGTACATAATTACTCAAGTATAAAAAGTATGGCATTGTGACCTACATTTGATATCATAGTTAGGTACTTCCAAGGATATGTGAAAATAGCATGCACTGTAAGCATACAAACAACAGTGTCTAAAAAACTCACCTAAACATGAAAAGTATATGAAAAGTATGAATGAAAAGTATGAATGATCACTCACCTAAACATGAAAAGTATATGAAAAGTATGAATGAAAAGTATGAATGATCACTCACCTAAACATGAAAAGTATATGAAAAGTATGAATGAAAAGTATGAATAATCACTCACCTAAACATAAAAAGTATGAATGAAAAGTATGAATGATCACTCACCTAAACATGAAAAGTATATGAAAAGTATGAATGATCCCTCACAAGGGAAAGGAAAGCCACAGTGACCTACTTTTGGAATGGTGGTATATGATGCTCTTCATGATGCATGCACATATCTATTTTCCTGACTATTCAGGCAATTCTGTTCCAGAAATTGACCTCAACATAAAAATGTGTACATGATCTCTAGAATATAAGAAGCAGGTTAAAATGACCTACTTTGGTATTATAGTGTCATACTCCTCTGGATGCATGCACATATCTATTTTCATCATAGTACAAGCGGAAGTATTTTTTTAAAAACTGATCTTAAGAAAAATGTGTATATGTGTACATGATAACTGGAACGTGAAAAGCATGTTTTTGTTATAGTGATGTAGTACAATGCAGGTTATATGCCAATCTAATGCTTCATGACTGTCTAAGCAAAAATGTCCAATAAACTGACCTACACAAATTGCGTACATTTATTAAAACTGTCCAATAAACTGACCTACACAAATTGCGTATATTTATTAATACAACTGCCATCGAACAATCATTATACCTGGGTGACAGCATAAGCTCTCTTGAAAAGGTTGCTAATGGTGCCTCTCTATATCCCATTTAATACTTGTTTTGTTGTTGTTGTTGTTAAATAAAAGCATATACGCACCTGCTCTTTGAATACAGCCAGGATTGATGTAGACTGGTTTATCATTCTCTGTGTGATAGACATAACCATTGGAAATGTAGGCAATATCCAAACCTGAAATTTAAAAAAAGCTAAACAAAATTGTCATAGAATAACAAAAATATCTCCACAGCAATAATAACTAATTTACTAATGTTTTAACTAATATCTGGATGCAAACTTTTCACAAGAGTTACCTCTCTTAGTACATTAATCATAATTTGTTCTTTGAAAGAACAAATAAAGTGGTAAACACATTTTTAGAAAGGACCAATCATTTGTTAAACACCATCTGAATGTTATTATATGTTTTACTGTAAACTCTCTTTTAAGGTGTACAGTTTGACACAAGGTAGGAAATGTTTTGTATGGTAGTAAGGGAAATAACTCTTGGTACAAAGTTAAATCACTGCACTATCTTTATATTCTACTCAGATTGCATAAATAAGGCATAAACCAGGATACTTTGAAATTCATTTATTTTCAAGGGATGATTTTAAATTTAAATGCGGGCATTTTTTTAATTGAGAACTGAATCTATAAACAGACCACTGATAGCATGTATCAACAAACATGGTTGCTGAATAACTTTTAAAAAGAACAGAAAAAATATATAGCTGTTCATCTTCATTACTGACACACTAATTGTGATTACGTATTAAGACCATGATGCTATGTTATATGCCTTGAAAGTATAGTATAGCCATTACCAATGAATACTGAAATCTGCAGATGCTGAAATAGTATAGGCAGGATTCATTGCACAGTCATGCATTCTGGAGAAAATACTAATTTAAGGATGCTGTGCTTCATGCACATGTAAGAGGTTTTAAACCATGAAACTAAATTCTCATGTTGTCAAAGAAAATCCAAAATGTTCATTCCAAAATAATTCATTAAAACCTATTATTGTTTCTAGAAATAGTAGTCCTCTTGAACATGTATGTACCAGGAGTTGCACTGGGCTTCACCAATGTCACAAACTGAAACTTTTTTCCTGTACTGGCAACAAATTATACCATCTGGCAAATTTTTGATGAAAACATTTTTGGCTGTTAAAATTTGTATATAATCTTGGGTGTGGAGTGAAAAGCACCATGACAGGAAGAGGCAAACTTGGATATAAAATTGCACTGAAATTATATTTTGATGTATAAACAAGGACTGAATTTTATGTAAAATCATGTCTTCTTGTAACTCGATAAACCAGTCCCCCAAACCTGTATTGATACTGGGACTTGTATCGTTGTTTAATATATAATATAAGAGATGACAATTTCCCATTTCTCCTGCATCCTTTATAAAATCTGAAACCAATGCTTCAAGCAACATGCCATTGTTAAATAATTTCGCATCAAAATTCAGCTCAGAGATTCAATGTTTTGGACAACAAATTTGGCTTAAAATGAATAGCAGTCCATTTTCTAATATGGGTTTCCTCCGAATAACTGAACTATCTATCTAACCACAAGCTGCTAAGATAAGGGATAGAAGAGTGCATTGTTTCGTGAAATATGTTTGCTGACATTAGGATATAGATTAAATGAGGACTACCATTTTTTAAAAATAATTTTCTACTGGGATTTGACTCATACATGAATTTTCAAACATATGATCTAATACTCAAACTCATGGATTTTTCATATACATGTAAATTATTTAACACATTGTGGAGTGTACGACAGTTGTCAATATACATGTCCATTTTGGATTAGCTGGTATTTTTATGAAATTTGTACACATATTTATTTTGTGGATATTAAGTAAAATGAAGATGCATAAGAATTCTAAATTGTGATAAATAGTAAATCTATTCACACAAAAAAAATGTATACAAAATCCACGTAAGAACTATAGACAATAGTAAATCAATTATAGACATATAACTTATACAAAATCCCCATAAGATCTTTTACCAACCGAAATTCTGTAAAAATTGATGACAAAAGAAAGTATATCTGAAAACATTCTGTGCAAATATGGGACTATTCTACCAAAACTTCAACTGAACGAAGTCAATGATGTTGAAGATATGTTACTTTAACACAGCACTTTAACAGTGACGATGATGACTGTCATATGGCTGCTGCTATAACCACCACCTGCAAAATGTGACCTTTATATCTGTCCATTTACTGGCAAGAAACTCCTTTGATTAGAGATTGTAAAGTCATTGATGGGGCGACTTTATTACATGATATGTTAGCAATACAGTATGGAAGTATACCAAATTAGTATAAAATCTACCTGGTCTCAGTGCTAGTGCAGCAACCAGTACATTACTGCTGACTGTATTATCCCACATATGGTCATTAACAATTCTACTGACTGTGTTATCCCATTCCTGGTCACTAACATTTCTACTGACTCTTGTATTATCCCATATTTGGTCATTAACAATTCTACTGACTGTGTTATCCTATACCTGGTCATTAACATTTGTACTGACTCTTGTAATATATCATATTTGGTCATTAACAAATTCTAGAACTAGTAATACCAGGAAGCTTGCCAAAGTCCCTGAAAATTCGGAAGTCAGTGTCAGATGGAACAAGTCCACTCTGGAACAGATCCTGGCCCATGATGGATCCAAAGGGATAGGGAGCTGACTGTGCATAGGCCCTCACCAGCCAGGGATGAAATGGACCTAAAAATAAAAGGATCTTGTAAAATATAGGCCACTGATTTTGTTTGTGCACAGCCAATACATTTTAAGAGCAAATCATTTCAATACCATAGGACCAGCAAAATGTATGGGGGTATAAAAATGGTAACTTGTGACATTACTATTTTCAGTGTTTGATGCCATAATAATATGATTTGAATGTTTCTGTGGAAATAATTTTTTTTTTAAAAACTGCTCTAACATAAGGTGCTTTAAAACTTGATCAAAAACATGTAATTTAACTTTGTGAGATATTTCATTTCAGAAGTCCACTTCCTGTTATATCAGAGACCATATGACACAGCAAAGTGTCTGCAACTGTTTCTCATCGAATTTTCACGTTATGATCTCAAAATGTTGCTAAAAGTACCAAATTTGTTTTGAGAATAAATGATTAAAATATTTTTCATGCTGACGAACAGTGCAACCCCATTCATTTGATATAAACTGAAGAGAAAAACAACTGGTCTGTGTAGTACATGTCATCTGTCATTTATGTCCAGAGTGCTACAAGAGTCTATATTTGATACTGCTAAGAAATCCAAGGAAGGCATCTACATTATGACCAAATTAGAAAGCTGCTCACTTCTCAATAAACAAATCAGTCTTTCTGCTCAATCAAAATGTTTTTAATGTAAACAAGCCACCCAGTTTTAGCATGTATTTAATCAGATATGTCACGTCTTATATCATTTCCAATGGTGTTAAAATAATTTGTCCATGACATGAATTAGTTACTTTTAGCTTTATTTAATGATGCTAACCTGTAAAGTGAAAGAGCTACAGGCATGGATATCATTCGTGATGCTGTGCCAAATGAGATATCATTTAATTATGATTTAATAACTGCAAAAAGTACAGATGATAAAAGCAATAAGCTTCAAACATTATCTGTAATTAATAATGGTTCCTTACCTATGTATCAATGAATGACTACCTTTTATGAGAGGTCTTCTTTAGATGCTGGTATTAAAACATTAAATTTAATTTTAATTTCAATTTAAATTTAATTTTGCATCATTTATATATTACATATTAATAAATGGTCCTTTAAAAGGTAGCTCTGAAATTTGTTGGAATTTACTGTAACTCATCTCTGTGCAGTTTTCCTTGCTTATAGTTCCTTTCATTTATGTTTCTTTCATATTGGGGTGGGGTGGTATGTATACTTCTGTCTGATCCCTATGCAGTCAAATATATTTAAACTAACTTGTTTTAAAATAACTTGAGAGTGTGAAATCAGCTAGTGCATCATTACAATTCTTAGACTGGCACACATATATACATGTAAAAACATATCAACCTGTTTGGAACACAACTTCCCAGCCTCCTGCACCAGCTGAGTCCAAGTTGACAAATGCTTTTACAGATCCTGCCCATGGATGTTTGGTGATGAACCCATGACTTCCCTGTCAAACAAATAAAAGGAAAATAAACCATCTAGTACCTGTAAAACCTATTCAAATCATGTTTGAACAAATGTTGAAATAAAATCCAAAATAAATAACAATGCATTCAATTTCAACAGCCTATATATTAGAACAAAGTTTTGACAACGCAGGCTGCTCAGATGGACAGAACTACCATATAAATGAATAAGATAATCCAGAAGTGGGAATGTTTGGTTTCATCAAAATTACCTGGTTTAAATGCATGCTACATAATTTTCTAACTCACTAATTATATGAACACGCTTAAAAGTTTAGTCCAACCGCATTATGCACTGGCAGACTGGGTCTATGCGGTTTGTTGGAGGAATCAGCTGAACAAATAAAACAGACCCTGATCTGCTAGTACAATGTATAATTATGGCAGATCAATGTCTATGTTGTTTGCAGCTGGGTTCAACTTATGAGGAGTGGCCCCGAGTGGCCAAGTGGTCTAAAGCTCTATCCATTACAGATCACTGCCATCTCACCTCTGTCTGCATGGGTTCGAGTCTCGGATTCGGCCAATGTGGGTATGTGAGAAAGCTTGCCAGTAGCTTCTCGTGGGTCAGTGGTTCTTTGCGGGGAAATTCCTGGCTTCTTCCTCCACTATTAATACTGGCCGCCATGTATAGCCTATATTGTGCTGAAAAATGGAGTTAAACCCTACAACAACAAATCAACTTATAAGCAAGTATCTAAACTAAGTTACTGTTTCAGAATATCTCTGGTCAATTGAATTATAAATGCTGAGGGATAATTTCAGACAAAATAGAATGGCAATAAGTGGTAATATTTCTGCCAATGTTCCTCAACAAGTAATTTTTTTAAAAAAACGGTTGATACAAGGAAGGAATATTTTGCAAAATATGTGGTCATGCTCAAAATATTTACTTATCTTTGATCTATAATTCCATTTTTAAATAAAAGCGCTGTAATTTTAGATCACATTTGTCTGTAATTACATTTCAATGTACAATATTCCTACCAAAAGTTCACACACGAAACTTGTAGAACTGTGTGACATTCTACGTGTTGTTAGCCCAGTCTAAATTATTATTTTGTGGAGGTTTAGGTGCTGACTGCAAGTAAAGGTCAACAAGTTTCTTCACACTGCACTGAACCCCAAAACAGCTTGTTGAAAAAAGATATAATTCTACTCACAAGGAGGGAAAAAAATTATCTTTAGATCAAATTTTAAAAATACCCTGGCTTTAAAGGAAATCTCAATCTCTCAACCACCCTGCACCCCCCCCCCACAATTAAATGGTAAGTCCCTTATAATTATGATCTTGTCAGGATAATGTGATTTGGTGGGAATTCATGCTACAAATCTGTGGCATGATGCTCCAGTGCTAGACATTACTGTAAACTGCCATAATTCAGACATAATAGCAATGCTAAAGCTAGATGAAAAATTCTAATCACACACACACACACACACTCTATTGTGCATATGTCACACTTACACAAAAACACTGACTCCGTATAACAAAATCACAGTAACCATTTCTTTGAAATAAATGGATTACAGTATAAAATCATTATGTGTATCTCAGGGCAAAAAAAGTGTCCTGGAGATGTTTTTAAGTCACTAATCCACTTCCCCTAGCTAAACTGTGAAACAACTGTATAGGTAGTGCTTGACATATGTAACCTAACAATAAATTTTATTATATTACCATGAGCATGGGAATTCTCATTATTATGTCATGCAGGACATGTGAGTGCTAATTATAGGAAATCAATGAAATAAAGAAAACAGAAATTCAATAAAACTTGTCTTGACTGACCCCTGCTATGACTGACCATGTGTCCTTTTCAACCACAATCATAATGGATAATCACTTTTATTATATAAACAGCCATAAGCAATAAAGATAAAAAGTAAAGACTGTTCAAAGAAATTAAAAAAAAACTATTAGACTGGCTACCCATTTCCACAATTTTACAGGTCATGCTTGTTGACTGATTGTAGAGTGTCAGACCATCCTGATTGTTTGGCTCTTATCTCTGAATTAAAATTCCTGACTTGCCTAAATCTTTACTTATCTCCCTTGACTGCAAAATGAAACATAAAATACAACTTTCTAATTTCTAAATCATTACATCTATGACTCCCTGGCTATCACAAATATGCTAAACAGTGTATGAATATGTAACCCTGGAAAAATGTATTATGACAAGATTGTGGTATGACCAATGTTTAGCAGTGGAACTTCCAAAAATAGCAGTCTTTGTGCTGGCAAATCTTTTTTTTTTATTATGATGCCTGGTATCTCTATCCATCTACACTTGCTTGATAGTGTCAACATAATAATATAAAAAGTACATGGTAAACAAACTGATATCTTGCAATTAAATGCATTATGGTAAACAAATAAAATGCATTAATTTTTTATCAGTCATATTTTACAACTGTTATAGCTACAAATAAGCTAATAATTGTTACTGTTTATCCTGAAATGAAGCACTATACTGTCCAATACTTAAATCAATCAACTTTATTTGAGCAGCCATCAACAAACTGACATTGTTACCTACAGTTGGTAAACATTACACACTTAATTTATTAATCATATATCAAAAGTGTGGATGACTTGATTCCAGTGTATTTTTTTATATAGATAACAAACCCTGTTAGTGTTTAGCAAAAATATAGTTGTACATAATAGTAGTGTTTAATGCCATTTTTCAGCACACTATAGGCTATACATGGTGGCCAGTATTACTAGTGGGGGAAGAACCCGGGAAAACCCCTGGAATGAACAAACGACACATGAGAAGCTACTGGCAAGCTTTCTCACATACCCACATTGGCCGAATCTGAGACTCAAACCCACACAGACAGAGGTGGGATGGCAGTGATCCATATTGAAGAGCGCTATAGACCACTCGGCCACCCTTTAGCAAAAACAAACAAGTTTTATACTCGTTACAATAAGGTCAAGCTACTTGAAGGTTTTCCACAAACATGATCATGTGATCAAACACTTTAACATGTCACTAGAATTTTACCAATCAGAGGTTTATAAATTAACACTTCCATACATACACTTTTCTTTGAATTTTCTTATTATTGGACAGATTATTTTTGGATTACTGAAGCAAGCTGTATAGTAATTTTAGCCCACCATTTTGATTTCTGGATCCAGATCCATAGAATAGATTTCCAGATTAGTGGAGCAAATTAACATTTACCGGTAAGAATTCTGTTTGAAGTGTTTCTTGTTCAGGATCTCCATTTCCATTGAACTATGTCTAGATATTATGTTTCTAGATAAACAGAGTCTGGATTAATGAGGTTCTTCTAAACATGCTGACGAACCAAATGGTGGATAACTGTAACATGATATAACCCAGTGCCTCAGATAACTTGTGGACATATTTGGCATTTCAGTGAGAAAAAGTTTCACAAAACATAATTGAGTATTTGTAGGTTTTAGATGGTGCTTTAAGTATACATTAATTAACTAATTCACTGTACACCTTTCTATGTCATATTTAAATGCCTTGTTTTGATGGGTCTCAATTCAATTACTTCCCACCACAGAAGTGATTGTCTCCTCATGTTTCCATCATGGTATATCTGTGAGAAAACTTCTTATTATTAATGTTGATGACGGACTGTTTATTGGAAGGAAAAATGTTAAAATAATTTTAATTTTTTGTATAAATTCAGGCTTTGCAAAATTTTCTCTTTTAATCCTAACCATTTGTTTTTGTCTATCTCAGGGGACATGCCACTAGGTGAAGTGCAAATTTAGCCTCTTTCTAATAAGTAAACAAAAACAACTTTGCCCTGTGATATTTTTTTTATAAACTGAATGACAATATATAGTTTGTGATTATGAAATGCTTACTCAGCCCACCTGTGCTCAGTGAGGTAAGTCATGGGTAAGATGTATTTTATGCATGTTGGCATCAATTATGCCAAGAAAACAAATTTGCAGGTTTTTAAAACTTTGTTTCAGCTATAATGTAAGTGATACCAGGCTATAGAATTATGCAGGAAGTTTAGTTAAACCATTTGTTCACACAAATATACGCACTCAAATGTTGATGTTTTCAATAAAAGATAAAATATGTACATATCTGGTATGTATACAGGAGGGAAAAATGGGTATTTTAATGCATATATTTTTATGTTGCTTTTCTGTGCATTAATAATCTACCACAGTTGTTGTGCTGCATAAAGATTTGTTCCTGAATAATGAGTAATAACATGTACCCTAACATCAATTAGTATAGAAACAATGGTTTCTTACCTGCAGTATATTTTCTTCTGCACCATTAAATAAAAACAGTATATTATGTGCAAGTTTTACATCAGACTGTGAAATAGCTCTTAACAATTCCAACATCACAGCACAGCTAATGCCATTATCCCCAGCACCTGAGAAAAAACAAAATGATTTAATTCAGAGTTAAAAGAAGTAAGGAATATAAATCACAAGTGTCAATCAAATACTAAAACTGAACCAATATCTGTAGACATTAGCACTGGAAAATGCACAACACAATGTCCTCTACTTAAATGTATATAGCTGTATTTTTCTACTTTGAAATGTTTTATATCTCAGAATCAACTGGGCTTTAAACCTTATTTGTAATGACAACACCAATCATAATCAAAACTATGGTTTGTACTTTCTTTATAAAACAAACAAACATGGGTTGAACATTTTCTCAGTCCACTAGACTATTACTAAAATAAGTTAATTATTATATGTCCAGCTAATAAATCATAGCATTTATATTAATAATTTTGAAGGGAGACTTGTAAAATATGTGATTTACTTTCATAAATCTATATTTACTTAAAGTTCAAAGGAACTTTAAAACTTTCAGTTAAAACTACAGGACAACATTTTAAAATACTTTTTTCTTCTGTCTTCTTACTTTTTTAAATGTTCAGTCCCTACAACCAGAATGATCAGTTTGCTGGCAGTGAGAAATTGTTCAACCCTTGACAACAGTTATTACCAGGGCTCTCCACAGAACTATCATAGTGGCAATTAATCAATAAACTATCTTTTGCTCCTCCCTCCGGGATAAGTTTGACCACGATATTTTTTATGTTTTTATAAACACTAGTGAAGTCTGAAAGAAATGCCAGGTCAAATGATCCGCTGACATTTTGCTCACTAATCTCTATTGACTTTGAATAGGCACTTTTCTGTACGGTATGAATCACATTTAAAATGTAATCTCTGGCATATTTTTCATTTGCTTCACTTCCAACAACGCGGGGTCCATGAACAACTAGCTGATGCAAATGTTTTTCTGCGTTGCCTTCATAAAACTGATCCCTTCTGGAGTCATCAAATTGACTTTGAGGCCTTGGAAACGAGTCCATTCGAAGCATAATAAACAACAAAATTGTAAAGTAAAAGCAAAATATTAATAGCCATACATTCAAGCCTTCGATTAAGTTAATGTTGGCTTTTTGGTATTTATTATCGCTTTTATAAAGTAACTGATTCTGAGTTTTTGCTACAGTCCTCTTTTCCATTCTCATGGACGCTTCCATGTCGTTGTTGTTGTTGAGCGATGCCCTCCGTTATTTCTTCTGAGCACCCCAGTTGACTGTGTACAAATAGTTTATTCGTAAAGGAACTATTCTTAAAAATTAAATAAATTTGTATGGTGATGAAATAAATTCACATACTTACAGTCATTGAGGTGGATGAATTATTCAATATGCAGTACACAATATAAATATATATCAACATGAATAGTTATGAAGATTCGAAGAAAATCGGTGCCTATAAACCCGGAAACACCCATATTCGATATGATATCGCCATACTAGTACTAATATTAGTACCCATACTCGTATCTCGTATAGGCCACAACAACAAATCAAGTTGAGGCTACGACATCGTAGCTATCGCCATACGTGCTCGACGCGAGCTTGATGGTGTGGAGAAAAGTACGACCATACTCTATGGTTGTTTTACTTCAGAGATACTTTTCCATTCATCAAGCCATCATTGACTTTTCTACGTTGTAGCAAACAGAAGTTACGGGCTTCGAAGCGTGCGATTTCGCAAATTTCGCATCTTGGGACAAGTGCGTGCTCATGTGACAACCGGTGAAAAGAGCTACATGTACCATGTTTGCGACTCCTCGATACACCCTTTCTTTAATTACAGTACAGTGGCAGATGCAGAATTACGTTTTTACTTACTATTAATAAGGGCCACGTTATCTTCCAGTCTTTGTTATAATGTGCTTTGCCTTTGTTTATGTTCCTCTCCGTTGTGTAAATTTTACATCAGACTTAGTCTCAGGATCCATGACTGTCGGAACAATGTTCTTTACCCTATTCTTTTACTACATAGGCAAAGACATAAGGTTGTGATTGTAATCCACCAATAAATGACAAGCCTTGTTTGGATCAGATGATCCATCTAGCACAGTTACTAGAGCTATGACATAGAAAACTCTTGAGAATGATGCTGCTCCTGAAATTATTACTTTAGCTGACACATTTGTCAGTCATGCTTTTGATAAGGTTTCTTTTGTTCTTCGTATTAAATGAATCAAATGGTTTTGATCACAATGATCCTGCTTTTATTACTCATAGTTTATTCGTAAAGGAACTATTCTTAAAAATTAAATAAATTTGTATGGTGATGAAATAAATTCACATACTTACAGTCATTGAGGTGGATGAATTATTCAATATGCAGTACACAGTATAAATATATATCAACATGAATAGTTATGAAGATTCGAAGAAAATCGGTGCCTATAAACCCGGAAACACCCATATCCGATATGATATCGCCATACGTGCTCGACGCGAGCTTGATGGTGTGGAGAAAAGTAAATAATCTGAAAGAGAAAAAAATCATACAGAGTGAAAAAAAAAAAACTTTCGATTACCCCCATGACAAATTCTGACATAGGATCCTCTCTATCATACTATATCAAGGAGAAGGTACGTAACTTCCAAATATTCGGTTCCACCTACGATTTCCTTCTGCTATTTCCGTCTTTAAAGGCACACGACCATACTCTATGGTTGTTTTACTTCAGAGATACTTTTCCATTCATCAAGCCATCATTGACTTTTCTACGTTGTAGCAAACAGAAGTTACGGGCTTCGAAGCGTTCGATTTCGCAAATTTCGCATCTTGGGACAAGTGCGTGCTCATGTGACAACCGGTGAAAAGAGCTACATGTACCATGTTTGCGACTCCTCGATACACCCTTTCTTTAATTACAGTACAGTGGCAGATGCAGAATTACGTTTTTACTTACTATTAATTCGATTCGGCTTTATGAATCCTGTTCCATGGAATAATTAGATATTGTCTTCTTCACTACACATATATATCATACAAGCCGAATCTCATTTTCACAACATCGAGCTCACGTCGAGCACCCATGGGAACATCCACCGGTCACTCCTTCATGTCGTTCCCAAGCTATTCCCGCGGAAGTGGAATTGATGTCATCTTTAAGAATTCCCTAATCCAATACCTGCACCACATTACAACTTTCAATTTCTTGCACACATTGTTTGAATCCTCGCTCATGATGGATGAAAGGTCGGTCCGTTTTTGTGCCTCTACCGATCTTCTAATGGTCGAATAATTAAGCTGATATTCTGAATAAAGAAATTCGATAGATGGCAAAGTAATTATTTTTGGAGACGTCAACTTTCACTTTGACTGTCCTGCAAACACTTCTAGATTATATTCAAATTTTCAACCTAATAATATCACTGCAGGCATAAAGAGATATGACTGAAAAATTATTAAAGCTACATGAAAAATTCACACACACACACACACACACACACACACACACACACAAGGCTGGTTTTCATATTTCTTACGTGATGATGTACAATCCATTAGATATAAGCTTAACAACACACTCATCGGCACCAGAAATATCAACGGCAACCTTTAACGGTATTTGAATCTGTCTCGATTGTTTTTGGAACATTCAAGTGTGATGAAGAGCGTCCCAAAGTCCAACAGAACTGCTGCTTGAATAATGAGATTCATTATTGCCTTCCATCACTGACAGATGTTAAGAATACGTTCTCTCTCATCAGGAAACTTCCCATTATTTTCAAAACTAATATTCTTAAGCCTTGATATACGAAAACAAGCATGACCATAATAATTTAAAGAACTACCGCCCTGTTTCTAACCTCCCATTCATGTAAAAAAATCTTAGATTTAAGTTGTTCTATCCCAACTTGTATCTCATCTGAATTCAAAGAGTCTATTTTTTAAAAGCAATTTAAAGTCCGTAAATCACCCTCCTCATAGCTCTGTAGTTTCCGTTCTCTGAGAAGTTAACGATTTTCTCTCTGATTTTCTGATTTGGATAGTGGAAAGATAAAATGTCTTCACACACCTTGACTTGTCTGCGGCATTTGATACAATAACCAATGATAATTTACTTCACCGTCTCCAGCATGCATTTGGTATCCACGATACAACCTTCCATTTGTTCAAATCTAACTTAGTCCAAATGACACAAATTCTGTCCGTATATGGAACACATATCATCCCAGTTGTTTTGGCGTTTCACAAGGCTCTGTTCTAGGCCTTATTCTCTTTATTCTGCACACTCAGTTGCTCGCAAGTATCAATATATCGACATCTGGTGTCTCACCAAGTGTAAACTGATGACACTTGAATATAAAAATATAGATATCCAGCTGAAGTTGAGACAATCATCCAAGGTGTAGATAAGATCATTTCAAATATGAAATCAAGGATGACATGTAACAAGTTGTAGATGAATTATGACAAAACAATGACTTTATCATTCACTTCCTTTACCCAAATAATACGTATAAGCAATACTAACATTAAATTCACTACCGAGTTGATCTTTGTTTTGGTGTTCCACAAGTCTCTGTTCTAGGTCTTGTTCTCTTAAGCCATTACATTAAGCCACTCTCAAGTGTAATATATCGACTTCCGGTGTCTAACCTAATGAACACTGATGCCTCAAAACCCACTATGATCTTATAATGCATAATTATGAACCCTTCATGTCGAAAAGTTCTATATCACTTATTGAGATTCTGCTAAGTCTATCCATATTAGTATTTTAAGGGCCACGTTATCTTCCAGTCTTTGTTATAATGTGCTTTGCCTTTGTTTATGTTCTTCTCCGTTGTGTAAATTTTACATCAGACTTAGTCTCAGGATCCATGACTGTCGGAACAATGTTCTTTACCCTATTCTTTTACTAAATAGGCAAAGACATAAGGTTGTGATTGTAATCCACCAATAAATGACAAGCCTTGTTTGGATCAGATGATCCATCTAGCACAGTTACTAGAGCTATGACATAGAAAACTCTTGAGAATGATGCTGCTACTGAAATTATTACTTTAGCTGACACATTTGTCATGCTTTTGATAAGATTACTTTTGTTCTTCATATTAAATGAATCAAATGGTTTTGATCACAATGATCCTGCTTTTATTACTCATTTTCTTTATTCTCAACATGTTCAAGAACGACAACCACTCATTGTCGAACAGAAGCAAGATCCTGAGATCTCCTGTTTGTCTGAAACAACTATGAGCAAAAGTAAAGACTTACAGGTAATTGTTATTAGTTTTGATTGTAAATTAGCTACTATTATATTAATGTTACTTCTTGTCTGTCTGATTACCTCATTTTTTGTATTCTTTTGTGGAAAATGTTCTCACATACATATAATTTACTTATGTACAAATGATCTATGTATTATTAATGATTTTCTGTAAATAATATATTAATTTGTTTTAATGTTGTAAACGTTTAGTTTATATTTTCTGTACATAATATATTGATTTTAATATTATATTTTTTCTAAATTATTTCGCTACTAAAGTACTCATTTGACGTTAATAAGTCTGATATGAATTAAGACATTTTTTTGTTTATTTTATGATCCTTCTGTAATGTATTTTCCATTGTATTCTTCTTTATAAGATACAAAATAGTTCACAATATTGTATGAAAAGATAATACATTTATTATTGCTAATTCGGAAACCTTTTAAGATAGTGTCATGCAATACTTTACCACTTTAATAAAAGTTAAATAATTGTCTTTTCACAAATACCTTTAATTTGGGTTCAACTTGGTATGTTTGGGAGGATACCAGTAACAAAAACACTGTAAGTAGAATTGTAATCTAGTTTGACACTATCTTCTAAAATGTATGTCATTATAAGATGACTTTCCATCCGATTTCGTTAATTTTCGAAATCCGTTAAAGAAATTCTTAAATAAATCTGATCTTGATGAAATAATTAGTTCGAAATCCGGTCATATATGAAAACTAATTATGCTCCCAACATTATAACAAACAAAGAGAATTAGGATAAATATTTTTTTCATCTTGTATAATTTGGTTTTTAATATATTTGTAATGCTTTTTGCTCAGCTGAATGTTGAAGTCATTGCTCAAGATTTGATTGAATTTGTTGCTGTTGTACCAATGGAATAGCTGAGTAAAGGGATTTAAGAATGCGGATACTGAGCATCCTCCATTACTTCGACCTCTACACATGCCCATTACCAAACGAGGATTGCCCATGGGAATAAAACACGAGATAGCTCGACTTTGTGTAAGGGCTAACTAGTGGGTTGCCCTCGTAAGGTATAGAACACAATCGTGCACCCGAGGTTCCATCTTCAGACACAGCCACGTACCTTGAAATGTCCATGAATCTATGATAAAACCTCGTGTGTTTGTGATCTTAGCAGAACTAAGATTAATTGAATCTATGTTTGGATTTGGACCGAGACAAGGAACTCCCAGTCAAGTGGTTATACTTTTTGTCTCTGCTTCTTTATCTTTCTACAGACAAGGACATTATTTTCCTAACCCAATGTTTTCCAACTAAATTAAAATAACCCAGCGCCGTTGCATATATAAATTTGCAGATTCAAAACACCGTATTCATCGTGAACTATTATTGCTTCTCACTTAATGTCATCAGATTTTATAATCTCTAAGAAATATGAATAAGTTTCTAAGTGGAATCTGGCTATATATGCCATTCTTAGAAACTGATAACATCGCCCAATGGTTAGAGTGTCAACCATGGAAGCGGGAGATCGTGGGTTCGATCCGTGGCCGAGTCATACCAAAGACTTATAAAAATGGTACCTACAGCTGCCTCAGTTGGCACTCAGCATTAATAGGTTAGTGTTAGGACTGGTATGCCTGGTGTAAGGATAATGTCACTGGTGGAACATGATGTTACATGTCTGAGGCATGATGTCCCAGTGCTTGACATCACTATAAGCTGCCACACTGCAGACCCTGTAGCGATATGGCTGAAAAATTGTTAAAGCTAAGTTAAAAATCAAAATCACACACATGCGCGCGCTCCTAGAAAAGGAAAATTTAGAAACAAAAGTTAGTATTGTTACATTTTGGGAGTATTGCGCAATGAGCTTCTCGAGCATCGCTTTTTATTTATTCTGCGTATTAAGACGAATAAAGTCATGAAAGCAATGGGGTGACCTGCTGACCATAAGTATAGAAGTACCACGCATTTAAAAATAGAAACATGATATAATTTCTATATTATTACTGTATTATCACATTTAATCTTTGGATGTCATATGAAATTGACAATAAGTAATTAGTATATCTTTGTTTACCGTTAAGTTTTCCATTTCTAGTTTGGGAAACCCTTTTTGGGAGACAACGGTAGTGACATTAAGAAATTTCTAATTCTCGACTTTCTTAGAAATCTATACTTTCTGTCCTGGAAATATGGCAAGTGTTGCTATCACTAGTGCAATGATACGCTGCATGGAAATATATTTAGGATAGCGTGTGGACTGATGAATGTTTTGCTCTGGTTGGTAAGTGCAGGAGTGTTCATTTGCAATTATATTATTATATTTTGATTCAAATGGTGAGTATAGTGGATTTTCAACGTTAAAAGAAACAAGTTTGACATATCTCTGGCGTTTGCCGGCTTTAAGTAGAACTTGAAATAGTCTACGTTTTTTAACGCCAGTGATTTTTATTTCATCTGTGTCTGAAGCTTTAGTAAATTGCTTGACATGTGTGTGTTTGTGTGTGCGTGTGTCTCTCTGTCTCTGCGTGTGTGCGTGCGTGTGTGTGTGTGTGTGTGGTTCAAAATGTTTTGTATTGAGTAATACAAATTGGACAGACCTTAAGTTCCTTTAGAGGTGAATTTTGTTTTGTTATATAACTGGTGTTGTTGTAGTCCGAGTTTCCTCTGACCCTTGCTGCCCTATTTTTTATATTTGGACATGTACAACCCAACATAAATGTCCAAATATCAAAAATGGGGTGGCAAGGGTCAGAGGAAACTCGGACTAGTGTTGTTGATGGATCTTTTACAACTCCTTCAGGTACATAAAACGTTTCTTTTGTAAAATAGTTCCTAGCGCGTGGACACCATGCCAAAGACAGCGAAGATCACCGCAATTAGAGAAATATAAATGAGATGAAACACTAATGATATTTACAAGTGTGTACAATAAAATGCATTCATTTGCAGTAAGAAAGAATATAATGAAATGACACACATCCCGGATAAATGGCGTGATTTCTGTGAAACGTTATTTCGGAGTAATGACACAGAACCATATAGACTTAATATTCTGGGATGGCACGGTAATTGTAAGTTTGAAATTGTTAGATGCGAACGTCCCATGGATGGTCATTTATGAGCAGGTGTGATGTATTATCGTGATTACGTTGTCAACGTATGAAGCCTGAAGTTGTGTCTACAATTGAAAATACGAGTGTTTGGTGGTGTGGTTTTGTGAGAGCGCCTGTGTGGAGAGAGAGAGAGAGAGAGAGAGAGAGAGAGAGAGAGAGAGAGAGAGAGAGTAGTTACGCAACTGTGAGGTCGGTGAGTGATATCAGACTCGGTTTAACCTTTTGGTTAAAGGAGATAGGTTCAATTGTGTGGTATTCGTGACATAAGAATACTCGTGCTATTCCATTTCGAGCATACTGTGCTTTTCCAAGTGGTCCTATTTTGTTTGATTGTCGATATAACTATGTCGATATCTACAGAACATCCTACGCATCGCTGGGTTTTTTAACTACTTGTCTTTCAGTTTAATCATAAAGGAAATTAAATTATCATCAAGTAAAAATGGATGGAAAATGCTTTCTCGGGGCAACTTAGAACAATACGCATAAATTAAATAGGTTTGTCCGGAGGGAGAATGTCTGGCTGCTTATGATAGTAAAGAGAATAGTGTAACTGCCAGCATGAAATGCTTCGTCTCCAGCTGATGACTAAAAGCATGCTATATATATAGACTGCCGGATCACATGACTAACTGCAGTCTTATGTGGATTCTGGATCCGACCAGATTCTGAGAGAGGGCTGATTTGGAAGTTCGGAACAAGGAAAGACCTAGGTCCCACTGGAAAGATGAGGGAAATAGTTCATATTCAAGCCGGACAATGCGGAAATCAGATAGGATCAAAGGTACGATTAAACATCTTCAAAATATACAGCCTATGTCATACCCTAATTTATTTTAAAAAATTCGAGCGATTTTATACGTAATGTACTCTAATTTATGTCTTGAAGACCGTTGCTTCTTTATTCGTAACCCGTTTCCTATCAACAGCAAAATAATGTATAAATGGTAGCTACTTTGTTTTATGTAAATTCGTAGGACTTGCATACCAATGACTTTATTTTACTTTAAGCTGCTATATAAGTCTGCAAAATTGTATTTAATATAACGAGTAAGATACAAAGTATAGACCCATCAGATGAGTGCTTATCAATTACCATGAAAATAAACTGCGCAAAAAACAAATTGGTGTGTGACGAAATAAATAGTGGGCATGATTTTGTGATTTAAATTAAGGTCTGAAAAGTTTGTCTTGAGAGCCGATGTGAGGACGTTTGTGAATTTTAATAAGGGCAATCGCCATATGGAGCTAGCCCTTACCTTGCTGATTACTTTTGATATTTATACGACCATAATGAAAGCGCTTAGGTGAATTGCTGCTGCTTCGGGAAATTAGAGCAGAAGGATGGGCTTCAAAACGCTCTAGAAAGTATAACGGGTGAAACTGAGAATAACGTTATACAAAAATACATTTTTTTCCAGATGTAAATTTCTGTTGCCCTTCTTGTTTTATGAATTCAAAGGCGACATTATTAAGGGTAGTCAAATAAAAATACGCTCCAATAAATAGATTGGTCTGGGTTTCGGAATATCCGATGCTTACATTCAAGAAGAATACAAAAATTAGCTAGATGATATTTTGAAATGATTTATGTAATTAGGTTCTGCGTTTTGGGGCTCCCACATTCAATTTTCAATGTAAAAGAGCTCCTGTAGTTTAGTCATATGTTATTGATTCATAGGGATGTTTGCATACTACACTCCATGAATCCCTAACGCGGATAGCGACTCCAGAGTCACAGACAAACACACCTAATACAAATTCATATTCTGATGTTAAATGGAACAATGACTTATTTCCTGAGTTCTAATATATTTGCAGATTCGTCAATACATGTATATATATAGACCGTTGAATATAGCACTCATATGTGCGTGTGTGTGCCAATATATATATATATTAAGTGACAGAAGCATGCAATACCGGTGATACAGAAACTGAACAGACACACGCATAACTAGAGGTCTGCCACAAAGTACCAAATCCATACACTGTCCTCTTGCTGTGCTAAAATATCATTATGTAGCCCTGCAGTTAAAAAGGCGACTCAAAGATTCGTCTATGCGGTTAAGAAACCCAGAACCTTCTTCAGTGTATTTATTAGTGAGTAAAGTGGTGCACCATCAATTTTTAGGCTGCAGAGTTTATTCCAGCTGAGACATCGTATGATTGGACTGCATTGGCATGTTTATGGGCAAGGCATGTATTTCTCATTCGATTGGCATTAAATAGTTTTTCATGTGCTGATATGCCATTAAATATTAAATAGTTTTTTGTGCTGATATGCCATTAAATATTAAATAGTTTTTCATATGCTGATATATAATTTAACACCAATCAGTCAATTAGTAAATTTTATTGTCTGTTTCATCTTTATTTTTCCTGTTAATCTGAGACTGAGACATTTGATATCGTGTCCCGTCAGTCTGGTACCGAGACACATTATTATTTTGTATTTATGAACCTATTATCAGTCGAAATTTCTAGATATACTATTTTACAACTGACTAAATAAAATCCCCAATTTGCAACAGGGTCAAACTAAATCACCAAATATAAACCCCACCCCCAAAAGTTTAGAAATTAATGCATGCCTGCATAAAATCGACCTGTATTGCTAATTCACGTACACTCTCCCAAGTATGGTGCATGATTAGGTCTATTAAACAGCAATGCTTATATAACACGAGACCCTTAACAATTGGCTACATTAACGTAACACTATTTCAATTGTCTCAGTAAGACATTAAATGTCGATAAATGCGCTATAAGCAACTGCAATATTGTCTTTTTTTGCCGATATGAAATAAATATCCGTTGACGTAATTGAGATTGAACAGAGCAGGCAAGAGAAAGTCGTTACCATGGAAACGTACAATTCAGAAATATCCAGACATATGAAACTGTTTCAGTCGCTGATTTGGAAACACGACTAACGCTTTCTTTGAGTCATCACAGTTATTCAGAAATGCACTAGACGACCTATCATTACAAACCGTGATAAGAGAATCATTGCAGGCGTGCGGCGTGGCCTTGATATTACCGTAATAATTTACGGTAGAAAACAAAACTAAAATAATGTGCTTTAATTTTCCTTGCTTGATCACAAAACAGCTTTATAACATTTACTGCAATGCTATTGCAGCCACAATTTTCATTTTTGTCGAACAAACTGTGTGTGTGTGTGTGTGTGTGTGTGTGTAAGTTTGTGTGTGCGCGTACTGGTGCGCACGTGTGTGTGTGCGCGCGCGCTCGTGTGAGTTCTGCATTCAATGTATACCCCAGAAAGAAACCGTGTTTAGCCACAAATGTATATAATGATGCAGTGGAAGGTCATAGTTTCGAGACTACTGGCGTAACCGAATATCTTCTTGAAATGAGCTTTTTATGAGGCTGCATGCAGTAGAGATTATCTGTTCACAAAATACACTCTTATAAGAATGCGGCTTGATGCGCAGCTGTTGAGTTTTACTAGCATGTGTAACTGTGCATTTAAACAGATGTTCACGTCATGGTTCATCGATATACACTAACGCACTCATATATATTTTCGCAAAAGGAACAGTCAAAGGGCCCATTTGGATGTAAAACAGAATCATGTCTAGACCAAATAGTTTGGTACACTCAGGTTTGGCTCCATACCGTAATGAGTCAACCCTACTTGGCATTATCGGACGATATGTCACATTTTACATCTCAGTTTTTCCGATGGTACAACAGATAGATGAACAAGCTGAAAAAAGTCGTTAAGTAATAGTTTTAAACAAAATAACAGTTCCGGAATTTAAAGAAAAGAAAAGAGCATTGTTTTGTCACACAAACACACACAAGCGCGCGCGCACGCACACACACACACACACAATGACATAACCTTGCATATAAAACAAAATAAATATAGGAAAATGTAATTGAGAATATGTATTTGATAGGATTGAAGAATAAGTATATAATATGAAACCAGAGTGATAATTTTTCTCAGCAATCATATAAATTAAAATAATCACATTGGCTTTAAAGAGAAAAACCGGTGCTTTAAAACAATCATTATAACAAGTTCATTTAATAACGCATAAGTTCGGTGTCTTGCACCATGGGTAAATATATGTACCGTCTATACATGTACTTAGAAGTCTAGTCCAATTGTACGCAATGTAGAGCTTGATCTACCATCGCATAGTGCACTGGCATATCATGGTTTGTGTTATGTGTTCTACTGATTACTCCGAGTAAACTGCATGGACCCAGAGCTGTTGGCGCATGATGCAATAGCAGATCAAGGTCTATGCAGTGTGCAGATGGATTCGACTTGTATAAAAGTAGATGTGGTATCTTGTGGATGTTGGATAAATTATTATGGTATCAACATAGCATTAACGTCATTAACGGATTGGCTAGCGAACATGAAACTCCAGTTCCGTTGTTGATGTGAATGCTTTCTTCAGTTCCCTGCATTTCCGGACCTTATCAACCGTTTTATTATAATAGTAGTAAACTACTCAGGCTTTTACAACGTTTTGTGCAGCGTATGTCATCTTCGATAGCTGTATTAGTAGTAAGGCTAAACAGTTGTTACTTTATTTTCCGTCGAGAACATCACCATAATTTTGTACGCTTGACGGGTACCCGAATGTTTAGTCTTTTCTTTTAATGGCCTTAAGTTTAATCTCTTCTCTTGGCATCCGTCCGTCTACGTGAGACGATGGCGTAGCTCCAAAGTCAGCTGTTCCTTCTTTCTGGCTCTCTTTTGAGCATGCTTCCTATTTCTGTCATCCTCAGCTTTGCTAACTCCCTGCTTGACAGCTAGGCGCCAGATGGGACGGTCATTAGCAACGTTCTCCCATTTGTTGACATCGATGTTGGCCGTTTTTATGTCTCTCTTACAAACGTCTTTGTAGCGCAGGCGTGGACGTCCAGTTGGTCGTGTACCTCCTGCTAGTTCTCCATATAATATGTCCTTAGGGATGCGGCCCGGGTCCATTGTCTTGACATGGCCGAGCCAGCGAAGGCGCCTCTCACTGAGAATGGCGAACATGCTGTTGATGTTGGCGCGTTTTAGAACCTCTGTGTTCGGTACTTTGTCCTGCCACTTGATGTGCATAATGCGCCGCAGACATCTCAGGTGGAAGCTGTTGAGTTTTTCTCTTGTGTCTTGCATTAGTGGTCCATGTTTCACTGCTGTAGAGGAGTGAGCTGAGCACGCAGGCTTGGTAGACACGCAGTTTGGTCTTCTCGGTGAGGTTGGGGTTGTTCCATACCCTCTGGTTAAGTCAGGCCATCACTGCAGCTGCCTTGGCAATCCTACCATTCACTTCGTAGTCAATTGAGAGTGAGCTGGAGATGTTGGACCCGAGATATGTGAAGTTCTCGACAACTTCCAAGTTGTATCCATCAATGGTGACAGAAGGAGGGGAGTCTGCATCTTGCGCCATGACGTTTGTTTTCTTCAAGCTGATGGTCAGTCCAAATTCCTTGCAAGCGTTGGAGAGGCGGCATACCAGCTGCTGGTGTCCATCTTCCGTGTGGGATGTCAAGGCTGCATCATCGGCAAAAAGCAATTCACGGATGAGTACCTTTGTGATTTTAGTCTTAGCACGGTGACGGGCGATGTTGAACAGCTTTTCGTCAGCCCTGGTATGGATGTACACTCTATCGCTGCAGCCCTTGAAAGCATACTGGAGAAGCATGGAGAAGAATATGGTGAAGAGAGTCGGCGCAAGCACACAGCCTTGTTTGACTTCGCTGATTACTGGGAAGGCCTCTGATGTTGCGCCATTGAATCACACTGTTCTGTGCATGTTCTCGTGGAATGACATGATGACAGTAAGTAGACGTGGGGGGGGGGGCAGCCAATCTTCTGCAGGATTCTGAAGAGTCCGCTCCGACTGACCAGGTCAAATGTCTTCGTCAGGTCTATGAATGCAACGTAGATGGGCATCTGCTGCTCATGACACTTCTCCTGCAGCTGACGTAGTGAGAAGATCATGTCTACAGTTCACCTGCCGGCTCTAAATCCACACTGGGACCCTGGGTAGACGCGTTGGCTAGGATCTGCAAGCGCGCCAAGGCAACACGGGCAAAAGCCTTTCGGACAACACTGAGGAGGAAAATGCCCCTGTAGTTGTTGCAGTCGCTACGGTCTCCCTTGTTCTTGTACAAAGTGGCGATGTTGGCGTCACGCATGTCCTGTGGGATGTATCCCTGTTCCCAACAGAGGCAGAGGAGTGTGTGTAACGGCTGGAGCAGCGCTGGTTTCCCACTCTTGAGGACTTCAGGCGGAATGCCGTCGCTTTCAGGAGCCTTCCCACAGCAAGGCAGTCTATGGCCTTTCCGAGCTCTTCCAGCGTGGGCCGTGTGTCTAGCTCCTCCATGACAGGCAGGTCTGGAATGGCATCCAGGGCAATGTCAGTGACGTTGTTTTGGGTTGAATATAGCTCAAGATAGTGCTGCAGTTGTTTGCTCTGGTCTGTGATGTCTTCACCTGTCTTGGACTTGAGGAAGACGGTCTTTGAGATGGAGGGGCCTGTCGCCTTCTTGATGGCCTCATACATTCCTCTTGCATCCCCGTTGTCGGCAGCTGTCTGTATACTGTTGCAAAGGTTAAGCCAGTATATGTTGGCACAGTGGCGGGCAGTCTTCTGGGCGTTCTTCCTTGTATTCCTGAGTGCTTGCAATATTCTTGGGCTAGGTACAGCCTTGTATGCCAGGAGGGCTTTCCTCTTTGCCTCAGTCATGGACTCCATCTCCTCCCAGTTTTCCTCATTCCGTTCCCTCTTCCCGTAAGCTATGATGGCTGAGTTGTACACAGAGTCACGGAGATGGGCCCACTTGTAGCCAATGGTGTCGTAAGGTGTCACTTTAGTGAGAGCTTCTTGCACATTGATGATGAACTGTTGTGTTTTTTCTGGGTTACTTGCACAGCAGGTGTTGATGCGAGGGTGACCCTTCTTCTTGGCATGGTGCAGCTTCTTGGGTAATATTCGCACCTTACTGACCACAAGGGAATGGTCCGTGTCACAGTCGGCACTGTGGTAGCTGCGGAAGAGGAGGACGCTGGCCAGTTCCGTACGCCTGGTGATGACAAGGTCTAGCTGGTGACAGTGTAGTGAACGTGGGTGTCTCCAAGACACCTGGTGGATCTCCTTGCATTGGAAGAAAGTGTTGGTCACACATAGGCTGTGGGTCCAGCACATCTCCAGAAGTAGCTGCCCGTTCTCGTTGATCTTGCCCCTTCTATAGACGCCAAGACAGGCAGACCAGGCCTCATGGTCGGCTCCCACTCTAGCATTGAAGTCTCCTAGCAAGTAAAGGGTTTCGTATTTTGGAATTCTGGATATCGCCTGGTCCAGAGCCTCATAAAACTTGTCTTTCTCCTCGTGGGTCTAAGGATGTTGACAGCCTGAGGGCAAGGATTCTCTCAGTACCTGATGATGGAGGTTCAATGAAGGCAACTAGCGTGTTCTTTACGGCAAAGCCTACACCGTGCTGCCTAGGTTCATTTGAGGGCTTCCCCTGCCAAAAGAACGTGTAATTGGCTTCTCTGATGGTGCCGCTGTCAGCCAGTAGGGTCTCCTGGAGACAGGCAATGTCGATGTTCAGTCGGGAGAGTTCTCTGTCAATGACGGTTGTCTTCCGTGCATCGTCGATCTGTTTTAATTCATTGGTCAGTCCAGGACACATGGTCCTAACGTTCCAGGTCGCAAAACGAAGTGTTGGAGTTTTCTTATTTCTTCTTTTAGTTCTTTCTGGGGCGGAGTTTTGTGGCCCACTTGTCGAGATGGTTCTCAGAGAAGCAGGCAGGCCATGGCGGGAAGCACCGTACTGACTGAGGGTTGCCCAGCTTAAGGCGGGCGGTAGCTGTCCAATGAGACCTGGTGATCTCTCCCACCGTCAGAAGTAACCCCTGGCGCCAAGCTCTACGCCAATCGAGCTTTGGCTTAGAACCGGTAAATTGCTACTTCTGGTGTTGTGCCGACGTCATACGACGACGCTGGAGTGTCCTCTCCAGTGGAGCTACGAAGCCTGGGCAGGGTGGTATGGAGAATCAGCTGTTGCCCATGCATCAGATCCCCCCTCTCCACGCAGCTGGTGGGCCCAAGGGAACGACAAATGTCTGTACAGTTTGGCACCAACGGCGTCGCAGGAGTTGCCTGAATGACATTGAGGTCAATGTCATACCGCCTTAGGGACTCCGTCTCCGGATTTCGTAGGGGTTTACTCCCTTAGCTTTTCACATGAGTGTGTATAGCCGCAAGGCAGCAGAGGTTTGGAATCATAGTTTTCCTTCTCCTAGATGAGCTACCATCCAAGGTTTACGAGTCCCATCTACCCGAAGCAACTGGTTTTAAGGCGCCAGTGGCCCGCCTTCACCCCTTCCCCTGTTGGCAGATAACGCGGTCCGCCAGGCTTCAAATCAAAGCCACTCGTGAAGGCCAGGAGCGGGATTTTAGTTGACAGAGGCGATCAGAGACGCAAACCGTATGGGGGATTTCTGGAGTGGGGCACTTGTCTCCCACTCCCTCCCCGGCAATGTCAACCTTAGACCCTATAATGCCAATAAGTACACTCATTTGAGTTAGTCTAGAAGTATTCTACAAAAAGGCATTGAAGCAGACAAAAAGTACAATGGAAACTTTCTAATAAGTTTGCTATTAAAAAAACACAGTATAGTACTTAACTGGGAAATGGTTGGGAACGTTTTCTTTATGGTGGTATAAGATCTGATAGTCCTAAGGTACCCACACTGATATTTACGCTTGTTTGGGTTGATGTTTTACTTCCAAAGTAAACAGTAATGTGTAACTGACAGGAACCTGAGGCTACGTTTTTAGGAATATCTTGCAGACTTGGCAGAGATTTATATTTTTCCACAGATTAAAGTCTAACTGCTATTTAAACTATATCCGATGTCTTTTTCCTGATGAGATCAAGTTCTGACAAAATTGACGCATTTCAAATTCTGCTTAGTGCTTACTCATATATCAGTACGCTGATATGAAAGCAGAAAAATTATTAAGTTAATTTCAGCTGCACCACGTTTCTTGAACAAAATAAAATATTTTTTTTTAAAAAAAAAACATTGATTAAAGCAATCAGAAAACATTGTTTTTAAAGAAACTTATCAAACCTCTAACTGACCGTAGCACTGCATGGTAACCATCAAATTTCAACTGACTTTCTGGATGAACATCTTACACTGTTCGTAAGGATGTGATGATGTCATAATTTAGATACCTTGTACTAATTGGGAGTAAACTTGGGTGTTTTATTCCAAACGTTACTTACAGAATGAAGTGCTGTTGGTCTAGTTCTACAATGTATGATGTCTCCACTGACACTTATGGTGAGAAGTCTTACTGTCTAAATAATGGTATTGTAGCATGGTTTACTGACTGGGAAATAAGGCAAAATTTTCAGGAATATTGCACACAGTTAGATTCTTTTCCCATAAATTAAAGTCAAAGTCATGCTACTTTAGTCTGACTTTATTTACTGTTTTCCTGTGAACACTCTGGATGTCCAATATGTCACCTGACTATAATAAACTGTATCAGTGTCACTTTCGAGCATGGTGTAACTTCTGAGTATAATCACATTGACAATTAAGGTAGCTATAATAAACTCGTGTTCTTTCGCTACTTTTACTCTTATAATCGTTCTAACTTTACTACCAATGTGGCATTGTAATCTGTTGACCTGTTAAATACGTGATTTGACAAGCCTCTGATTATTGAGAAATTTCGTTTGATCAGCTTGAAATGACCCGTACATTGGTTAATGTCTCTTTAACTTCTGTTTTTTTTTTAAAAAACAATTTAAAAGTCAAACTAAACGCAAGTTTTAAAACTACAAGTGCCCAACACCAAGCGTTTGTTTGCCACTGAACCGTTTATCAATAATATTACTGGCTATCAGTTGCTGAGGCTTCTTTTCAAATTAATTTCTGAATCTTTCGTACCTGAAAATCCCATATTCATTGCTATTACAAATTTCTATTTTAACTTTTATAAATCATCGCGCTTCAATGTATGATCCTCGCAAAAGATGGCGCAAGTTTTACCTGCTCCCGATATGTATACGGAAGTGACGTATCACTAGAACCAAGAAAGTTGTCATTCAATTATAGGAATATGCAACAGATCAGGGGTGCACAACCTTTTTATGCCATGTGCCAGCTTGTTTTTCCTAAGACCACTCGAGGACCGCAAACACTAATTTCTTTAATATAATTGCTGTTGACCGATCAGATTTCTGTGTTGATTCAAGTTGCCCTCAGGGCCGGACAGAACACGTTCGCTGGCCGGAGGTTGTTCATCCATTAAATAGAGTATGAAGTGAACAAATAGCTGTGTAAATTCAGGAAATGAAATCGGCTAATGTCATCATCAGGGCAAGGGGCAAAAAAGAATACAGATGATGTAATCTATTGAAAAGACTTATTAATACTGAAACGTGATCTTCGCGTCTTGTCTACATTTTGCAAAATATGAACAACTTTGAGACAATGCATATATACACAAGAGAACTATATTTTAGTCAGATGTATTGACTATAAGTTATTGAAAATAAACTTCTTTAGAATGATACGGGGGGACGTCCTTTTTAAATACAACCCTGTATCGCTGAATATAATATAATTAACAAGTTCTACTTGATATTTGTTGCTTTTAATTCTGCATCATAATCCTTAGTGAACAGCATTTTTTAAACGTGCATACTAATTAAAGAAATGTGAAAGATAATGGCTTATTTTTTAACAAGGTAATTTTCTTCTCTCTGATATTTCCAACTAGTCTTTCAGCATTCAGTATTATTTTTTTTGGAGTGCGCTCTGATCTCACCAGGTCGATCTTCTTAGACCATTTGGGGAGGCCCTCCTGCCCTGCTATGTGTTTTATCTCTTAGAGGCATATATGCTATATGTTTTGATGCTTTGTAAATGTTTTATTCATATTTATGTATCGATGTAAATTTTCTTCTTCTAAAGTACATGTACATGTATACATTTTTGTATAGTCAAAATGTTAATATTATGATCTAAGCATTCGTCATAGACCAGCAACTAGGTTTCCATCATCTCATAGTCTTCTTTTCTTTTTAATCTTCTTTTTCCTTCCTTATTCTATTTTTTTTTCAAAGTGAAATTGTTATTCTGTTGTCAGGGTTAGTTGTATTGTTTGATTTAGACTAGTCTCTTCAGATGATGTCAAGGCTTGTCGTTTGTTCTGATGCGTCTGGTTTAGTTAATATTGTAAGCCTTTTTTGTTATTTATGTTTTATTTTACTTTGTTCTTGATTTATTTTTGTCTCTTCGTTTTGTTTTTGCTGTTTATGTTGTACCATCTCATTCTGTACCTGGCTTGTCTTCTGTCCAAGTTCTTGTTGTTTTTCTTTTTGAGGTTGTTTTCAACATTATTTATCTTGTTGCTGTTGCAGCTGTTGCTTTTGTTTCCCCGTCTGTTGCTCAGTTTGTTTTAATCTAGGTTGTTGTTGATGTTGTTCTGCATTTTTCTGCTGTTATTTTTAACCTGGATTTGCTTCTTTTTGTTGGATTTTTCCCTGATTAAGTTATTGTTGTTGCTTTTCTGTCTGCTCCTGGATTTTTCTTTTTGGAAAGATACTTGGAATCGCAGTTTGCATTTGTTTATTCTGTTCCCTGCTGGCCATCCCCAGAGTCTCTTCTTGATTTCTCCGGTGTAAGACTTGTTGATGCTTAGTCTGTTCTTCCTGTTGGTTTGTTTTTTGAGATATTTCATCCGTCACTAAATTGACATGTTTATTTTGGTCACTTGCCCTATATTCCCTGCTTGAGTCTCCTGATTATTTGGGCATTTGTGTGGAGTGTGGCCCGTTTCCTCACACCTGTAACATGTTCTATGATGAATATACCCCTTGTACCATGCCTGTGTTAACAATTAGTTACGGTAAACACTTCTTTTCAATCCTCGTAGTTTACTCTTCTCGAATTCAAAGATTCTAATCCCGCTGTATGTGGAGGTCATTGGGATTGTTGCTAGTTTGGATGATTCTACTTTTATCCCAAATTTCTTTTCAAATCTTTCTACTGTTGCTTAGAAAGGTATTCCCAAACGTATGTCCTGTTAGTTTAGATCTTCTTCGGATTGCTGGTGGCTCTTTTATTAATACTGTCCCCCTCATTATATTAATTTCGCCGTATGATATTATCGGCGTGTTTCTTCTTGGACGTAAGATGTAGCCTTTATATCCATTCCTGATCATTGAATATGTTTGTCTAATATAGTCCGGGTTAAGTAGCTTCAATGATATCATCACTGTGAGGGTATTTTTTCCCTATGTTTTGCTGACATAATTAGTTCATGGTACCTTCTTTATATAAGCATTTAAGAAGAAAAAAAATCCCTCTTCTTTTTCTATATTATTTGAAAAAAATATCCAAGCTTCTGATCTGGTCACTTGAATCCCGTGTATGTTACTGATGTTTGTTATATATGTGTGTTGCTATATATGTATTATTTACATAGTTTTTTTTTTTTGTTGGAATAGCCAGCCATGTTCAATTCATCCAGTTGTCTTCTTTTGTTTATTGTGACGCTCCAAATTTGGGGTCAACATTTCTTTTGTGTTTTGTTTGAAAAACGGTGTAATACTATTTGGAAAAGAAACTTATTAATTTAATTATTGTATATTCCGTGTCGTTCTTCGTGTTTTCTTATTTCTATTTATTTCCTTTTGAATACGTCGGTGCTCCAGTGGGGGCCCATACATTTTTTTATAATTTAAAATTGTACTTCTCCAGACTCGAGTTGGGTCGACTCTGTTTATTTATTTATTTATTTATTTATTTATTTATTTATTTATTTATTTATACCTATCCAAAATTGGTAACCATATGCTGGGTTCACTTGTGCAGTACTGGAGCTGCACAAGGAGTAGTATATATAGAAGAGTAGACGATTCTTTGTATCCTGTGTATGTTAGTGCTTTGTATGTTGAATTCCCTTAATGGGGCTTTGTCCAACTCTTCCTTCCACAAGCTTGTCCACTTTGCGAAGCGCCATGTGACGTAGCCATATGACGTCCTCGTTATGTATTTCCCCCATTAAGGGTCCCTGTTCCCCTGTACCCCTTAAATTTTTAGTGTGTAGAATAGTCAGAGAAAATAGTCATACTTGGAATAACATTACTGATTCCTATATTTTTATTGTTATAATCTGACAGCAAGCCATCATTGTTTTGGTTACATAATCTGTTATTTTTATTATTAGTGTTTTACTGAAATTTCCGTCAAGGAAGAGGATTTTGTTTTCTCTCATACTTTTCTATCTTGTATATTTCCATTATTTCATCCCTGTATCCCCAACCCACCCCTTAAAAATAAACATATGGTGTGTGTGATAAAGTTCCACAGATCACTGCTATAACCTGCTCTGACGCTCTATTCTGTCTATATACATGTCTGCAACCCTTGCCTAGCCCAGATGGGGGCTAGATGTTATGGCTCAGTATGACAAGGCTAATGCAAGAAAAGTTCGAGGTGCCTAAAACTGATTCTTTGTTGAAGCAATCCGATAATTCAACAACGGAAAGGAAGACAATTTGAATTTTAAGATTAATTAATATTGTATGGGTATCTATAGAAGTGTACCGTTTTAACTAATCAGCCACAAAGTAAATATAAACCCGATAACTTTATGTGTTTTCAGATCTTGGTCTGCATGTGTATGTGATTTCGATTTTTATCGTAGCTTTAAAAATTTTCAGTGTGGCAGTTTATAGTGATACGTAGCACTAGCCTCTTAATGCAGAGCGCCAAGCGACGCAGCTGTAAGTACCACTTTTGTAAGTCTTTGGTATGACGCGGCCGGGGATTGAACCCACGACCTCCCGCATCCGAGGCGGACGCTGTAAGCACTAGGCCACTGGAACGGTTTTTGGTCCACACTGTTAGCAACTGGTAGTTCTTACATGAATATAAATACCGTATATATGGTACCGAAGATGGAAGCAACATTGATGCAACTGAATGAATTATCGACTTCTGGTTCAGTTTCTTCTCTGTCGCTTTGTATCTAGTTTCGTATCTTGATTTAATCTTGATGCATTCCTGTTACATTTTTCATGCAGCACCATGCTTACGATTGCTTTGGTACACTCTATTATCTTAACCTCATTTCCCCTGACGCATTTATCTTTGCTCAGATAAAGCGTGGCTGGTCCTTTGAAACATACAAATCGATGTTGTAACATTAAACCCATTTTGATTACAGTTTATCGAAGTCAAAGTACAACCACAAAAGGTAGGGACTTTGTACTTGCTTAAAAGCAAGCCTGTCTAAATTCAACTTGAACGCGAACTTGAGACTCAAATTATAAGCCAAGGGACCTTTAGAAGCCTCAAAGTAGCACATCTAGTGCTGATTCTCGTATTTCTAAAAAACATAACAGAGACACATACACGTGCGTGCGTATGTGTGTCTGTGTGTGTATGAGAGAGAGAGAGAGAGAGAGAGAGAGAGAGAGAGAGAGAGAGAGAGAGAGAGAGAGAGAGAGAGAGAGAGAGAGAGAGAACATCTGGAACATATGTGGCTTTGAAAAGATATTTGGACACCTACGCAAAGCTTACCGATGGATCCCTAGGATATTTGGAATCTTATTCAAAGCTTACCAATTGGCTCCCGGAAAGTTAATAACAATTTTGAGAGTCCATAATTGCGGTTTTTGAACGGTGGTAGTATGCCTTTTCCAAGTTTCTTTTTCCCCTCCCCTTCCCCCTCCCCCATTCGTATTCGTGGGTTCTTATCATTTCCTTCTTGCTGTATGGTAGCTACGCCCCTGGAGAAAATTTATCCAAAAATTATGCATGAGCGTTACCTTGTTATGCAGGCCCTGACGCGTCGCACGTTTTCGTCCCTAAAGACGAACTTATCGACCGCTCTAAGTACTACCGCCAGTCAGCAAAATATATTCTGCATTCAGACATAATAAGATATAAGTATTTTTGTCCGACAAAACAGACTTGTAATTACTCATGAATGCATATATACTAAAAAAAAGTGCTGAATGAGGCGTCTGCATGGCCGGTAACCAGTCAGGTGTATGACATGTTCACCATAGTCGCAAAAGCAACATTTCCAAACGTGATCCTGTCAGCAGAAAAATAATGTAGCGATATACTCGTTTTGAAGTCTCAGTAAATAGACAAATCTTTTTCACTGGACTGCTCATGTACATTTAGTTATGGATTCAAGTCTGAGCCCCTCACTGGTATGTGATTCGGCTTTACTTCACAATACACGTGGGGTTTTGTTTATGCTACATCCGACTGAAGAACCGTGTGTGTAACTCTAAGGTGTCACTGGATAGCTTCGTATTTAAGGTGGAAGGCATGAGCATAATTATCACAGTCCTAACATTTTTAAGTTTACACATAAGCTAAATCTGTAATGTGGTTTACATTTACTTTGAGTTAGGCTTGGAAATGGGTTGACTTGTTGGTGACTGACTGTCACAGTTAGACTAGCATTGGAGATCAAATGCGTAACTTGGGCTTCAAATGAGCAGCCAGCTTAGCTTGCGTATTTACATGTGTCTGCTACAGAGTTAAATATCTAAAAATCTAGATGGTTGAGGGGTGATGAAAAGTATGCTAATTCTTTTGTAATCAAGAGGGGTTGGTGTCTAGTGGTTAGAGCGTTCGCCGAAGAAGCGGGATGTAGTCGGTTCGATCCCCGGCCGAGTCATGCCAAAGACTTACAAAAATGGCACTAACAGCTGCTTCGCTCGATGCTCAGCATTATGAGGTTAGTGTTAGGACTGGTCGGCCTGGTGTCAGGATAATGTGACTGGGTGGGACATCATACTACATACATGTCTGCGGCATGATGCCCCAGTGCTAGACATCACTATAAACTGCCTCACTGCAGACATCGTAGCGATATGACTGGTTTTTATTACCCCACCACCACCACCACCACAACAACAACAACACCAAAAGGAAATAAAAACCAATACACTGCCATTACTAAAAGTGACATAAACTTTAGATGACATTTTCTAAAAACTCGTTTCATTGAACAGGAAAGTTCCTGGCACGAAGACCTTTCACATTTATACAAATGGTACATCAGGCGTCCCAGCAATACTGAAAAAAAAATTATTCTGAATATGGGTGAAAACAGTAAAACTAAGAGAGACAGTGAAACTGTTTTGTACTTAACTCTTGCAATCATCTGCATTTGGAAGACAATTTAAATAGGAAATTTTCTATCATAATGACTCATCTCAGATTTAGGACACAGTGATCTATTTTGTCAGTGATTTCTGATAAATGTCATCTTAGTATAAGGGGAGGGGTATTACGTAGAATGTGCCTACACACTCAATATGATATAATTTATTTAAATACAAGACAAAATAAGACTATTTTTTGTGACTGATGTGTGTACATCCACAACCATAGTCTTGCATTGTAGGTGGAATGTATGATACGGAATTTTCACATTATCCAATTTTCTTTAAAGCGACTTTGAAAGATACTCATCTCTATGTGATAGCAACATCAAATATATAGTTAGATATTCATAATTTTTATTTTAAAAAATGCAAGTTAAAAAGAACCGCTCAGGTATGATATCCAGCATGTTACTCAGAATAAATAAAATTACAGCTAGAATAATAGAAAGAAAAGACAAAGCAACATTTCCGCTGAATATTTATTGAACTGAAGACGCTAACTTCTGTGAAGACATGTGAACAAGATTTTGCAGAAATAATCTTAAAATTTTCATGCTATTTATTTCAGTTTTGGGAAGTAATTTCAGACGAGCACGGTATCGATCCCACAGGAACATATCATGGCGATTCCGATTTGCAGTTGGAGCGGATCAGCGTCTACTTCAATGAAGCGACCGGTAAGCTCTCATCTGCCTCACTTTCTTTATGTAAGTTTGTGTGCGAACGTGTTTGCAATCAAAACGATAAATTGTTGAAAATTCTAAACATAAACATATTTGGACAGTTAACTTATTTGTTGATGGATCGATGTATGCAACGCTTTAAAATCCATTTATTCTCTATCTCAACCCAGTCATATCCAAAGATTTCAAACCTTCCGAATGTAAGTAATTTAATGTAAGATAATACTAGACAAGGCAGGATCACGTGACGCATGAACATCTGCTCAAAATATATACATCCTTTCTTCTCAATCAAGACTGATCCTTTGAGTCACGTGGCGCGCAAACATTGAATAAAGTTTGGTATGCGATGAATGCAATGCACTGGCAGTAATTACTGCTTACAAACATGGTTGCTGATTCATAGATACATCACTTTTTTCGTCTCTCAGATTCCTGTTTTTTTCCAGTGCATTTTATTTTATAGAAAAGAGGAGTGAATATTATGCTATTTTACGGAAGTAGCCCCTCCCCTAAAAATAAATTTAAATAAAATAAATAATAAATAAATAATAATTAACAAACAAAACATCAAAAATAATTTCAGCCCTTTGATCGGTTCCCTTTGATCCATTGAAAACGCAGAAGTTATATATTTACAAGCAAGAAAATTGTGGATCTCATATTAAGCAGATTCACTGCTCTTTTCGTATCTGTTCTGTACTTGATAAGACTTCAGACTGGATGGAATTTGATAATCATACAACATCAACGAGCTGTAATTATCTTTCTTGTCATCATTTTACTACTCTAGGCCATTTCAGTTAAGTCTAGAAAAAAACCTGGATGTGGTCGTAGGAATGAATATCATTTTGCAATGGGAACACTCGACCTTATACTCGATGGTAGAAAAAGAAACCTCGGATGTATTCGCCGCGATTGAGAACTACATTCCAAACATCTTCTGTTGACATGACACAGTATGGCAGCAGCATGCTACAAAGTCACTCTCGAAACTGTGTTAACCTTTTCTGACACAACATATCGGCATATCGGGTTCACACCGCATGCAGCAAATGACCAAATAAAAAAATTCAATGTATAGCCTAAAATAAATTCAATGTAATCAATCGTTCAAACTAATTAAACCTTTAGCACCCGAATATCCGCTACGGATGATGGAGGTCGCGGATTAGAACCCCGGCAGTCATACCAAAAAATGAAGGGAAAAAAAATGGTACGAGCAGTTACCTCGCTTGGCGCGCAACATTAAGAGGTTACCGTTAGGGCTAATCGGCCTGGTGTCAGGATAATGTGACTGGGTGGTGCTTGAAGCAACGAAATTCAAACAAATGAGGTATTGCTACAATTAGTGTCGGAAAGAGACGATGATGTATCGAATGACTCGTACGAATTTTCAGTTATATCGCTACGATATCTGTAGTGTGACAGTTTTCACTGCCGCATCATGCCGTAGCCATGTAACATCATGTCCTACCCAGTCACATTATCCTGACACCAGGCCAAACAGTCATAACACTAACCATTTAATGCTGAACGCCAAGCGAGGCAGCTAGTAGTACCACATTCGTAACTCTCGCATCCGAGACGAACGCTCTAACCACTAGGCCACTGCAGCAGTCCCCTTTGGTAGGATAATACCAGTGTCACAACACCATTAAACTTGGTGATAAAATGCCGCTTGGAGAAAAATGTACGCTAATACAACTGCATCACAGACAGTCAGTTTAGTTAGCTATTTGCTGCGATACTTTCTTTAGAATGGCTTTCGTGTATGATGTTATGAAGCAGGATAAAAGATTTTTTTACTGGCAGTAAATGGATCACTGTGCTGACCTTTTCTTTACGTATCACAATTATATCTGTATTTGAAATGGAATTACTCTTTACCGGAAGTGCACTTAATTTGTTTTACAATTTTGAAGAGGTTTTGTTTTTTCTTCAGTTACCTATGACGTTTGAGAATGTAAATACACATGCACTGCATGTTCTCGGTACATGATATGAAGGGAAATGGGTGACAAAGAGAGAATCATAACTAATGTAAAATTATATTAGACAGCTGCTTCTAAATATGGGGTTGTTTTTGTGATGATATCAGATTTAGACAACAGTTAATATATTGCAATTTTTAAGAACGGCATGATAAAGTAAATGGGTTAACCTCTTTAAATAATTATAAGAATTATAATAGTTTTATAAAAAATAAAAATACTTATATGTTGTTTAACATAACGAAATAAGATAGACATACACTCTCTTTAGATTAAGATAACTTTCTATTAATATATTTACAAGTAGAAAAAATGACGATAGAGCACAACATTCGTTGAAGATGAATTTCATATTTTATTTTTTAAATATGCCACAAATAGTCAGAATTAAGATTTAAATTTCATCCAAAATACTGTTACGAATATCCATCTAAAGATTTTTTTCTATAATTTACTTTCGAATATGAAGAAAGTATCAGAACAACGGCACAAGTTATATATGTTGTATTCTTAGTTATGACAAATCAATGTGTGTAGTTATAAATATTTTATATTGTAAGGGTGCTGTCGGTTATCAAGGGCTATTCAGTACAATATCGCACAAGGCCTGGTCAGAGGTATCGCGCCACTTGGAAAAAAACAACACTTGAAGACCGCCTCCCTCTAATTATCGTTATCTAGAAGATGATCTCTACGGTGTAATTTGCCCGGTTAATGGATATGGTAATCTGAGATGGTACTTTGAACAAGACAACACACGAGCCCCCGTAAATATAAAATATGAATTTAATTAAAATACAATTAAAAGAAGAATGACACAATAAATTACAATGTTCTTTCCTTCTGACGATTCTTCGTTCAGAAGTAATTCAAAAACCCGAAGCTTTAAGATAGCAGATACGTTAATTAAAATTCAGAGCACTAATCAAATAGATGAATTTAACCATTAATGACTGATAGTACTTTCATCATGGAATCGAATGTTCATTCAACATTGGACTGTTGGATGATTCACAATGACCTTGTTCGTTGACTGTTTTTTTTCTTCTGCGTTCGTCTCAACTTGCTTGCCCTTTTGCTGTACGTGGGATTACACAACTCTGTCTTCCAACTTCTTTTTCCGTCTCTGAATTTTGACTTCCTTGCTATTTCTTATTCGATCTTCAAACAACTATTTTTCCTTGTAAAAGAAAAAGGGTAAAACGCCTATCTCGTTACTTTAAGAGTTGAGATTGTCCGTCCGTCTTCAGGTTCGAACAATCAGATCTTACTATCAGTGTTATCATTTATACGGCTAACAAATACTACACAAGTCTTCAGATCAATAGAGCTATACTGCTAATTATCGACATCAGAATTCGGGAAAGTCATATATTCCCGTAAATCATTACGTAAAGTGAGGCCATATATCATAACACACTATCCATATTCACTAATATGATAAATTCAAATTAGTGTAACACTTTCCAATCATAAATGTACACGGCGGGTTTTCTACGCCGCCCATTTACCTACCTAAGTATATAAGGTAAAAAATGCTAATTCAGAATTCAAAAATACATTATTAAATCACTGTAAAACCGACTATCCATACGAAAATAGGAACACATCATGCATCTGTAACAAAGAACATATCAAAGTACGTTATTAAATCAACGTAATACCAACTATTTGTATCATAGTATCAATACATCATGCATCTATAACCCAGAAAACATCATATACATTACATCATGATAAAGGTGAATTTGAGTTAAATACCTTGTGTTTTTGGCGTGCTTCTGCCGTTTGATTTCCGGCGGACTTTCCTGAGCTTATTGTTACGAAGGCACTGCTGTAAAAATACCTTCGGAGTCTTCTCCTATGTTGGAATTAATAAATGCTGACCGTCTCTTGCAGAGGTCTTCCTAGACTGACTAACCTCGTTTGATACGTAGTATATATTTCCCCGATTCTGGGGTCCGACACCCCCCCTTTCCTATACATTTGAACAATCGGAATAAATGCTACTCCTACGGACATTTGAAAACCGTCTATCAAGATGCCAACAAAATGCCACTCGGGTCGAAATATCACCTTATCATTTGTTTCCAATCACTCTGACAGCTCTACGTGAGGAATCACCTATTTTAAGCGTGTCAAACACTCAGTCCGCTTTCACTCTAAATATTGTAACAGTCTGACCGAGGTAAACTAACATTCTTTTCGTTCAAAACTCTACTCCAAGATAATTAATTGTCGGCTAGACTACGAATTAATCAATGAATTTCACTGGCGAAAAATTTGGCACTTGACATATATTATATGATATGACTTTACACCATAAAGAAGACCTAGAAAATAACAATGTGTGGCCACCCCAACTATATAGTTTCATCGTTGTAAAACTTTGTAATTTGGCAATGGCTGTATAGAAGACAAAAGACCGTTCTTGATCCTCTTATTTGCTGTATTCAAAATTGCAGTCTATCCTTTATAATATTAAACTTCGTTAGTTTAGATGATATTATGGATCCATTGTGGTAAGATTACATTTACATTAATCTGGAATAATTAGGTCATCAGTCGGAAATAGTAGGCAAGCGTTGTTACGAACATAAGCAGAAGTAATCGAAAACACCCAGGTGTGTAACATATGCAGCTGCTCAATGGAGAGATATATGATCAATTTAGCACCCCGCCGACGAACAAGGTAAGGCTACTAATATTAATAATGTGTGGTAGGGGTGAATTCGCTGAAAATGATGGTGGTAGTAACCTGTGCCCATAAGGGACCTCCCTGTTAAATAAGTTTCTATAAATTATAACCCCGATTATCGGTTGCTTAATATTTGAGGCTATAAAGTTTCTACTGAATTAATTGTTAATATTGACTTCAATACGGGAACGGACAGCATGCCGTCGGTTTGAGGTCCCAGTTACGCTACGTGTAAGCGTAAGGATCTAGGAATGTATAGCCTCCTATCGGAAATAGTATGGGAAATATTCTGATTATTATTCAATACACCAGATCTTGATGTACTATACATCACATCATTTATTGATATACTATCCAACACACATGCGTCTATCCAACATAGGACGCTTTATATACTATCCAACACCAAACGTTTTGAATAATATGCAGCACCCACTTTTTAATATATTATCCAAAACCAAACTTTTTAAGCCACATCCAACGCCAGCCTTTTTCATATACTAATCAACACACACGTTCATATACTATGCAACACACGTTTTCAGAACTATCAAACACTTCTGAGTGCTATCCAGCTCGCCAGGTCTGATACGCTATCCAGTATCTATTTTACGATTACCATCCAACCCAAATTAGGTGATATGCTATCCAACACCCACTTTTTTAGTAATGCCCTAAATCGTCCACAAGACGCTATATGCATGACCAATACTTAGATTTTATGATTTCAAAACACAAAGACACTATCGGAGAAGAGGTATTTAGGCACCACAATCAGATCATCTCTGAGTCCATCTATAATAGATACCGGAAGGGAAAGGTTGGTGGTGCTCTTTGGTTGGTGAGCATGTTTGACAGAATTTTTCCTTGCGTCAAAACTGAATCTTTAGTCACCCGGTTTAACGATGGGTGTTACGGTACAGAATGATGAATTTCACACATCTCTTAAACCATATCTTTATTGTCGAGCAACTCTTTGGTACACATGATACATCAGTTACAATTCATTTGAGAATCATTTTTGAAATATAGTATAATGGTAACTTTCTTTTAGAGAATGCACAATACGACAGGAGTATAATGGAGAGTAAACAGCTATAATATATATATATATATATATATATATATATATATATATATATATATATATATATATATATATATATATATATATATATATATATATATATATATATATATATATATACACACATATATGAGTCTCGAGAATATATGTTTCCTACGACCCTATACTCAACAATACACGAGTATACAAACAACAAATCCAGCATTTCGTTTAATTCGATCATGATGCGAACATACTTGTATAATCGAACGTTGTTGTGATATTTTCGTGTTTCCACGCAAAAGAGCAAACAAACTGAAAAACAGTATTCTACTGGATACATAATTATGTTTACACAATGGAATCTTCAAATTGTTGCTGAATTCAGTAAGTATACTCCGAAAGTAGATTGAAAAATATAACAATTTTAAAACTATTTTAAGGAAACAAAGTTTATATTATATAAAGCAGTTTACTTGTTCATAAGACAATTAAGTTTAGCGAAATTTCTAGAGCGTCTGCTTTTTCTGATATTCGTACATTTTTTCTGACCATTAAAAATATAATCGCAATAGGTCCTTACAAGCGATTTCCATAAATTCCACAAGATTGTTGTATACCCATAAAATATGCAAATTGTAATTTCCTTTTAATTACGAATTGGAGAATGTAAAACTTCTTAAATCATTCAAGTTCATGAAATCTCAAAAGTACCGATTTTAATTCCCTTGGGGTTGTTTTTTTTTCTGTCTCCAGTCGCGGATTCACACAATTCCTCAATAATTTTCATTCATTCCACAAGACTGTTAAATCTGGATTATTTCTATTAAATACTGATCATTTTCCCACGTGGGCATGCATCCACTGAAGAGGGTGGTCAAACGACTTCTGCAACTTTTTCATTTTGTTTAGCCATAGTCATGTATACTTGGTTTGTGATGGGACCAACCAATACATGCGCAATAACGAGGACGAACATCAAAGCTGGAACGGTTCATTATCTTTCATGGGATGTATAATTAATTTTTTTAAATACATATTTTATGCATTTTTTGCTTCTAGATGTACGGAAATAATTAACTGGACATTTTTTTCATGTGTTGTAATATTATATTCAACCATTCGGGGTTCATCTAATATTACGGTACATATAAAAATTACTATTACAGCTGGAAAGCTGTGTGTGTGTGTGTCTATATATATATATATATATATATATATATATATATATATATATATATATATATATATATATATATATATATATATATATATATATATAAAACCTAAAGCGAGTACACTACCGACAGCTTGATTGTATATTTTAGGGTCTTGAGGGTTACTTAGAGTACGTTTTCATTTGTTTATGTATAATTTTAGTAATATTGTGTGCAATAAAATTATTTAAATAGTATATTTACTGCGTAGCAGCATGACACTGAAATATGGCTTCATCAAACCAAAGTGGTCGCTCGCAGTCCACTACTATAATCGGTCTATTCATGAACACATTATTATACGAGCTCGTTTAGCTACATTTATTTCTAGAGAATTACTTCCCTCCTTGACTTTGCATTTTTTGGTGTTTAAACTTCACTGAGAAGATAGCCGAGAGTATCATCCAACGAGACCACAATTTGTCTGAAGTCAAGGTAACCTTCAACGTTATGCTGAACGGCGCTTTCTGAGTATTCTAGTGAGCAACACGCTTTGACAACTCGGCTTAGAAACAAAAATGCAAAATGTGTTTCCTTAAGGTTTCTGTATGTACTTGTTTTAATGATATTTATCTGATTTGTTTTAAAACTGTACACTGACTGTTGTCATAGACCAATATTTGGAACTGGTATATCATCCATTCTGATGCTCAAGCTTAACAAAAGTTGTCCAATCTATTATTTCAGGTAACAAGTATGTGCCACGTGCAATTCTTCTTGACTTAGAGCCAGGCACTATGGACTCGGTTCGTTCCGGTCCATTCGGACTTCTCTTCCGTCCAGATAACTTCGTCTTCGGTCAGTCAGGTGCAGGGAACAATTGGGCCAAAGGTCATTACACAGAGGGTGCAGAATTAGTTGACACTGTGCTGGATGTGGTTCGCAAAGAAGCAGAAAACTGTGATTGCTTGCAAGGATTCCAAATGACACACTCTCTTGGCGGAGGAACTGGTTCCGGTATGGGCACACTGCTTATCAGTAAGATCAGAGAGGAATACCCAGACAGAATTATGAACACATTCTCAGTCATGCCTTCCCCAAAGGTATGATTCTATGCGATGCTGATGTGCCTTTCACAAGATATTTCCAAATTTACAGTATTCAATGTTTCATAGAAACTGAGAAGAACATTCATTTGCATGAGTTTTTAATTTGTGGCGGAGCTTAATAACAGTTAGAAGTGTGTCAGTTCAAGAATTTAATTTAAAGTTAGTAAGAGACTTTGTGGTCAGAAAACCATTCCTCAGAAGCTGATTATCTGTAACCTTTTTGATTACTTTTGCGATTTAAAATATGTGAAGTAAGGTTGATATAATGCATTGAGCTTTATGAATAATCTAATAAGAATTATGTCGTCGTCCTTAATGAGATACATCTGACAGACATGAAAATCGAAAAGTATAGCATGGGTTTGATATAGCAGTGTTTAACGCAGGACTGTGATGCAAGACTGGATTCAATTCGATAACCGGATTTTAAGACTCCTGTATTTGCACAAGTAATAATAATAATATAAATAATAATAATAATACATGTATAGACTTACGTTCATATTCTATGTTAATGAAACACACACACACACACATGAAAACATTTGGATCTTGTCTTTTGCAGGTATCCGATACTGTTGTAGAGCCCTATAATGCCACCCTGTCCGTACATCAGCTAGTAGAGAACACCGACGAGACTTTCTGTATTGACAATGAAGCTCTCTATGATATTTGCTTCCGGACGCTGAAGCTCGCCACTCCAACATATGGGGACTTAAATCACTTGGTCTCAGCAACAATGTCTGGTGTCACTACATGCTTAAGGTTTCCAGGACAACTTAATGCTGATTTGAGAAAACTGGCCGTCAACATGGTTCCTTTCCCACGACTTCACTTCTTCATGCCAGGATTCGCTCCCCTGACCTCCCGAGGAAGCCAGCAGTACAGAGCTCTTACCGTTCCAGAACTCACCCAACAGATGTTCGATTCCAAGAACATGATGGCTGCTTGCGATCCGCGTCACGGCAGATACTTGACAGTGGCTGCTATGTTCCGTGGCAGAATGTCCATGAAAGAAGTCGACGAACAAATGCTGAACATCCAGAACAAAAACAGCGCCTACTTCGTGGAGTGGATACCTAATAACGTTAAAACTGCTGTTTGCGACATACCGCCTCGAGGATTGAAAATGTCAGCAACTTTTGTCGGAAACAGCACCGCTATTCAAGAAATATTCAAGCGCATTTCCGAACAGTTTACCGCCATGTTCCGCCGAAAAGCTTTCCTTCATTGGTATACTGGCGAGGGTATGGACGAGATGGAGTTTACAGAAGCGGAGTCCAACATGAATGATTTGATATCGGAGTATCAGCAATACCAAGACGCCACGGCTGAGGACGAAGATGCTGGTGAGGAGGGTGAGGAAGAGGAGGAAGAAGCTGCTCAATAAAAGCGCCTGCTTTTGTGGGAGCCTCTCGGCTTTTTGTAAAGTTTTCCTTCTATGCATTTTAAAATGGAAAATGACAGTATAGAGAAAGACGTTTTTTAAAAAGTGAACGCACTAAACTGGCGACTCAAGTGTATAAGTAGGCATGTTTTGTTGTCTGATATTCATACAAACTAAGTGTGGAGAAAGCTAAACATGTAATCAAATTTTTTCATTTAATTGTCTATATTGTAACCATTTGTAAGAGAAATAGACAAAGATAAGTATGCGAAAATTTCTTTTGCAGTGACATTTTAAAAAACATCTGCATATAAAGTCAAAGCATGAAAGCAAGTAAGCCGTTTAACATATTTCGCATTTCGGGTCACTATCTGGTAGATGAGTAGACTGTTGCGATCGACGATGGTGAGCCAGTATCAAAAGGGGAAAGCTGAGCAACTAAAATAAACTATATAAACTTGATGCATTTCTGTATTTAAGTAAGTCATGCTAAGAACACAATAGGAAAAACAGCTAACCGTGTGTTCTCTTATGGAGAGACCGTGCTTCACTAAAATCCGTTTCAACTGTCTTGTGTTAAGACGATTATAAATGCTTGATCAAAAATTAAGGTAAACGAGTTACTATCGCCATAAATTGGGCAGAAAAAAAGTGTATGAAAAGACAATACAATTTTGCTTTACAATCTTAAATGATGCTATTTTATAACAACACGGCGTTAAAAGTCCCTTGAATTACAGTATATACTCGCTTATAATTGAGTAAAACTACCAAGATCAAAGATCCTAATCTGCCCTAGCATGATGCGCATGCTGATCATGGTCTGTGTTGTTTGTCCTACTGATTAATCATAACCAACTGCACAGACCCAGATCTGCCAACGCATTAGATCTGGGCATGTGCAGCTCGCAGGTGGACTTAGCGAGCATGTGCGGTATTCAGCCAAAGATACAATGTAAATGACGAATTACACCAATTTCTTTCTGTCTCTCTATTTGTCTGTCTGCCTCTCTATATGTACCTTTATATTATTTTTCGATGTTCTTTTTGTTTTGCCTCATATCTAAATTAAACAATCAAAAGTAAATCCTCATAGTTATACACACCATCCCTGCCCTTCCGACCCCTCCCCATAATCATTAGTTTTCCACTGTAATTAATTCATTGTTAAGCAAGAAAAGAAAGATTTACGAATTAAATGGCATGAAATATAGTACAAGTCACATGGGTCATGTATGTACGTTTATTCAGCTAAATTAAATATAATTTGTTCTTTTAAAATTGAACACTAATTTTCTTTAACCCAAGTCAACTCAATCGTGATTATTGAATGCTCTTCACCTTACCTGTCACCAATAAACTTCCAGACGAAGATTATCTACCGCTATTGACTTTTACAATGGTGGCCATGTACCATACTTGGGTCAAAATAAGAGCGCTTCGAGTGGAATCATCACAGCCGAGGGTAGTACGAACTTGTTTATCATTATGCGCAGCTTTCATGGTGACATCACATCGCTCGACAAGAAGGATTTTACTGGATCACACCTTGCGCGGTTCATTTTGTTCCAAAAATGCCCTCGTACTTTAACATTGATTTTTTTTTCATTTGCATTTCTCGGGGCGTTTAAATAATGATTTTCCAAAAGAATATACGAATCCAGATAAGTGAATATTTGCACTTAAAGGTATGTAAAATCAATATTTGAAAAATGACACCCACTACTAATAAAAAGTGTTGAATACATATATGACCCGTATGACTTGTACTATATTCGAATTGGGTTAGGGCATATATTTGAGGTACGAACCTTCTTGCATTTGTAGAACATTTTTGAGATTTTCTTTATTCATACTACTTAGTTGCTATTCACAGAAGTAGAATGTTACATGTTTTATTTTCGGTTATCATAGATTCATTGAGACTCGTATGCATGCCCAGTCTGAATAGATTATTACAATCGCAAGTTGTTTCCCTTACACGTCTTCACCATACATAGTCTGGTTCCCTGCTTAGTATGCTTCCATGCGTTGCACTCCGCTGAGTGCAACGCATGGGAGCATACTAAGCAGGGAACCAGACTACACCGTACATTAAATAAGGCGGCGGACGAAGACCAAAACACAATCGGAACATTTCGGCCTTTTCTGCATTAATATGTGTGGTTTACTCCGCCAGAGTCGAATCACCAAACACATCAAATTGAAGTGTACTTCTACAACTATATCTGAAGTTATTCCAGAGTCAGACACGAGAATGAGACTTTCTAAAACTTGGAAAAGTGATGGCATTGGTTAATTAGATGAGATTTCACGTGATGATATGACATCGATATATACATGAGCATTGGCATGTTTTTATTGGTCGACTGAGACGGACCTCCATCCTCATTGGTGTTAAATATATCCATGTAAGTTTTCAACGCCCTTTTGATCTGATCAATTGCAGAAAATATGAATATACAAGTTTGGAGATTGGGAGAGATGTTTGCAGTTTCCGGTCTGCACCCTTTATTGGTAACAGACATTAATGAAAATCCAACTAGATTCTTGCATGGTGAAACAATCCCTGTTAAACAAGACTATAATACGAGGCAGCAACGTATCATTCTACACTTGTCATCCTGCCGCATTCGCTAGTTATGTGTTTCTATCTCATATAGATTTCGGGTACATTTGTATCAAAATGGAAGAAATTTTTCTGAATGCAGTATACTATTGGAGCGGAATAATCAGAAAACAAAACCTACGCTTGGTGTGGAAGTGTGTGTGTGTGGGGGGATGGTGATGGTGGTGGCATTGATGCAGAATTTTATGCCAGAGGATTACAAGATTCACTATATCATAATCTTTATGACGAAGAAACATTTATTCACCAGTAACAACTGAGTCAAAAGGACTGCTACATTTCTATCTTGGTATTTTCTTCAACAGAGCTTTGACAATTTAATCTTTTTTAATAATAATAATAATAATAATAATAATAATAATAATAATGATGTTGATGATGATGATGACGACGATGATAATAATAATAATAATAATAGTAAACCATAATTAGTTCCCTTCGAACAGGTATATCGTGATTACATTTTTAGACTTCGGTCTCATTCATATAATGATGAAGTTATAACCCTGGAATCGATGATGCACGCTGCGCGGGTTGAGAAGCTTGCTTTTAATATTTTCATTCGCAGAAAGAGAAAATACAGACTAAGGTATATTATGTAATCTGTGAATATAGCTTGTTGTATGTATTATACCTGTACAATTTAAACAACAGATGTGTGAAAATCAGACATTAATTTCAAACAAAAAGTATAACACAGAAAATTAGCCGTCTCACACAGGGATCTATAGCTGTGACGAATAAATTGCACTGTTATCTGCATGGATATATCTTCATGGGCACGTGCATGTGTGTGTGTGTGAGAGAGAGAGAGAGAGAGAGAGAGAGAGAGAGAGAGAGAGAGAGAGAGAGAGAGAGAGAGTCAGTCACCACTACAACTATAACCACAATAATCCTGTTTTAGACAGTCCTCTGACGTCGTGACCTCCCAGACAGCATAAGTCTCGAATTATGAACAATAACTAATTTTACGTAACGTTACCAAGTGATAGTTCCATGGAGGTCTTTTCCCAAGTGATAGTTCCATGGAGGTCTTTTCCAAGTGATAGTTCCATGGAGGTCTTTTCCAAGTGATAGTTCCATGGAGGTCTTTTCCCAAGTGATAGTTCCATGGAGGTCTTTTCCAAGTGATAGTTCCATGGAGGTCTTTTCCAAGTGATAGTTCCATGGAGGTCTTTTCCCAAGTGATAGTTCCATGGAGGTCTTTTCCAAGTGATAGTTCCATGGAGGTCTTTTCCAAGTGATAGTTCCATGGAGGTCTTTTCCAAGTGATAGTTCCATGGAGGTCTTTTCCAAGTGATAGTTCCATGGAGGTCTTTTCCAAGTGATAGTTCCATGGAGGTCTTTTCCAAGTGATAGTTCCATGGAGGTCTTTTCCCAAGTGATAGTTCCATGGAGGTCTTTTCCCAAGTGATAGTTCCATGGAGGTCTTTTCCCAAGTGATAGTTCCATGGAGGTCTTTTCCCAAGTGATAGTTCCATGGAGGTCTTTTCCCAAGTGATAGTTCCATGGAGGTCTTTTCCCAAGTAACACCTGCTGTTTCACAGTCAAATTAGATAATGAAGCCCATTGGGAAGGGTGGCTTTAGTGCAAATGTTTTACCTTAGGCAAATTCAAAACATCACGGAAGCTCAAAAAACACTCGCTTTGTCGAAATTCTGAACCCCGCATTGTAGAAAGAGATGAGTAAAATTAAGTTTTCAAGTATCATAAATCCAATTAAAACAATAATTAAGCATCTACGCTATGAAAACTTCGTCAGGCTATTATTTTAGCTTTCAACATTTGGTGGACTCTATTGCTGACATAGTCAAGGAAACGTTTGGCAAAGCCCTGAAGAGAGCCAAAAATATGTTAAGACTGAATACCATAAAGGGGTTCGTCGACTAGCTGTTCGGATATAGACACGTTGGCTATCAGTTTTAATGGTAGTTTGTTTCAAATTTTGGGTGGACATCCACAGTTGGTAATATATACTTTGAGCCTAAAGATAAACATCAAGATTTTACAGAACTGAACGAAGGACTCAATTTGGTCTTTCTGTACTTAGAAGTGGTGGAGTAGAACGTGGTGGTACACACATCCGTAGCGTTACCGTGTGTCATTTCTTTCAAAGCGGATTCAACCACAGGTACGGACGAGGAAGATGGAAGCACCTTTAACATTCACCGCGAATTTGTACGTCCTCACTTTGTGCCTGTCAGTAAGTCATATTTTGACAATGTCAACATTGTTATAAACTTAGATCTGTGACTAAATATTCCAGTCTCCAAAAAGAAAGTTCCAGTGAAACTCCATTTTCGAAAACGATTCTCTAACGAGTCATACGTCATATATATGGACATGGTTTAGGAGATATCTTAAAATCGTCCTTTCATTGGGTGCCTCCGGTTTTGAAACTGATGGTGACACGCGGCTTGCATATCTTGAAGTAGCCGCAGGGCAAATAATTTTTCCAAAATATCATCAAAACAAACAAAATCCCAAAGAAAGTTTCTTGAAAGCAGGCACAAAGGTCTTGCTGCAAATGGGTAAAGAGATGTTGGGTCGTCGAAAATCTCCTGTAGATGTTATGGACATTGCAGAGCCAGGCATTCCGGCTTCCCTGGCGCCAAAGCAAAGGAAAAGGTAGAAATAGACGACGAAAACACCCCTTCAGCAGCCTTCTAAACCATCAGAGCTAGAAAGACTAATAACTGTCTGAGACTTAGACGTTATTGATTTTTAAAATGTTCATAGAGAGAAAAAGAAAGAAAGAAATGCTGCACCAAGAGTGTTGTGCTTGTCCTAACTCGGAACCGAATATGTTTGCCATGCCACCCACTATGATCAATTTCATCCGGTCTAATCTTTGACGGAGTTATATCCCCATAGAGTTTGAAATCAAATTGCAACCCGAAGATTACATCAGTCTGAATAGCAGTTACTTGTAGCTGAAAGTGAATGTGATCTAACCGCCCAACGCTGACCCAGGCTACGATGATGCAGTAGCACCCGGCAACACTTTAATGCATTCCGTGTTCAGTGAAGTGGCATCGTACCTGTACAAACTGGTCAGCAGCAGCATGGATACTTATCCTTACCTAGAAAAGCTCTTGACATACGGAAAGAAAAAGAACAGTTATCTGGATGCCCGCTATAGTCCCACCCACGTTAAAATTCCCCATGCTAAATTTTCATTGTACCTATACGATCTTAGGACCTTTTTGAATGGGTTTTCTTGTGTACCCACGATATCCCACGTAAATACTCTCTCTCTCTCTCTCTCTCTCTCTCTCTCTCTCTCTCTCTCTCTCTCTCTCTCTCTCTCTCTCTCTCTCTCTCTCCATAGTTTATATCGCAAAAGACCATAGTTTAAAGTTTAAAACATTTCGAAAAATAAAAAAAAGGTTAAATAGAAAACGCTTCTCAATATAGCATATTATGTTTGCGTTATTTAATTTTGGATGTCAAGCTTAAACATTTAAGTCGCAAGCATCAAAACAGTCCTTCTGAAGAATTCTCATGTTTTACCCCCACATGACATTATTCAGCAAAGTCCCATACAAAAAGTGAGCTATTTTAAATATGCAAATTGCATTGTCTCAACGTAGCAGCCAGATGAAAGATATAAGCATTAAACTTGACACATTTATTCATGAAATGTCACTAAATAAATTTTACAGTTTGAACAGTGATGGAACAGAGGTTAAAGGTCAAAGTGTAAATTGCTAATTGTTCTCAGACTAGTATACGGAAGAATGATAATCTGCTTTGCCATCATTTGTTTTTTTAAATGCCATACAAATGAATGATAACATTAAGAGGTTAGTGTTAGAACTGGTCGACCTGGTGTCAGGATATTGTGACTGTCTTGGACATCATGCTGCATGTCTCTAACATGATGCCCCAGTGCTAGGCATCACTATAAACTGTCGCACTGCAGACAAGGTGTTAAAGCTAAGTTAAAATTTTATAATTTCCTTATATTAAAGTCATTGCACAAATAATGTTGCCACATGGCGTGTCGTGTAATCAAGGACAAAATATGCATTATTAGCTTATTTTCATACATAATATTAGTGTTAGTGTAACGTTATGATGAGAACATCAAACATCAGTGTAATCCATCCTGTAAACCGCGAGCCGCGCGCGGTCGCATGCTGATTTGAAATGGCCCGACATACTTCGAGTAATTTTTTTATGCATTTATGTAAAAAAAAAAAAAGTCCATGGCCTATTTGTATTATATATCTTCTGAACCAGGTAAACAATTGTGAATTATTTTAATAGTCGTTGCTTTTAATTTTTCTGCTGTGGCCCTTGGCTTCTAGACAGGTTTATCAGTTGACCATGGTGTCAAAAGGATGGATAGCACCTCATTATAACCTGAAGACAAGAAGAAAGAAAAGGACAAAGTTTCATATTTATGTAAGATTTCGCTTTACAGAGGTAAATTGTTTATTAGGAAAAACCTCTTTTTACATTTTATATATTTTGCAATGTAACCATTGCAATTTCAGAAGCTGGTATTGTCTAGTCTGGCGACATTCGTTTCCTTTGTTTAGTAACTGCTAAAGATAGTGTACTTTTTAGACTAATTCAGGCTGATTTTTCGAGCACATGACAACATATATTTATTTAGCTGTATACTCAGATCGTGTACAATTTTCCCAAGTACAAAATTCGAATAAAAATTTCAAGAGAGTTTCGAAGATTTAATAATAATAATAATAATAATAATAATAATAATAATAATAATAATAATAATAACAACAACAACAACAACAATAATAATTTTAAAAAAATAATAATATGATAATAATAACAGCGAAAATAATGATGATGATGATAATAATAATAACAATGTTGATAATGATAATGAAAGTACATATTATCGTTTGACCCATAACAATATAGAGTTTACAGTTATTTATACAGCAGCCAAAAGTCAACGTAATATTACACAATCTAATATTGAAATTAAAGAGAGTATTCATCTATATAATATCAGCTTAATAATTGGACTGACTGCAACAAGTTCTAACAAAATAACGTTATCTCTGAAAGAAAATTTATTTTAGGTCTAGTTTTCTTGAATATTATATTAAGAGGTAGCAACGGCTTGAAAAAGAAGTTTTGCATAATAGTTAATTATGCAGTAAAATCTCTTGCGATTAATAATGTTATTTATCTATGGATGTTACAGTATTAAACAACGTTTAATATTTCCTTTTTAATAAATAATGTACTAGTTGTTATTGGATTCTTTCCTGCTTTGATTTTGATCCTTAGTCGCTCTGAAAGCTATCTGCCATTGCGCTGTTTGCTTCTGTAATTATATACTCTTCTTCACGTCGTATGACGTCAGATAGCCAATCGATACTTGTCATTATAATGTCCGTGACGTGCGTATTTACTTTTAATATTTGTTTAAACATCTTTTTTCATACATGTATAAAGGAAGATAACAATAGGTACAATACAGAAGGCCAAGGATTAGAACGTAAGCCAATGACTTTCAATGTTCTTCTCTTTTCGCGACACATTTTAAATTTAAATTAAATATGAATATAAGGTGGATGATATTAAGTTTTGATGATATAAAGGTACATTTTTTAATAGCCAAAGTGAATAGTCTTTTGGTTAAACATCAGCATTTATCCTAAATAAATAAAGCAGGAGAATGAACAACGAGGGAGTAGGTGGGAGACGAGAATAAAGCACTGAAGTTTAAACTGTAATGTGTCAAAAACTTGTGTAAAATATGCAGAAACTTAGAAACAAAAGAATAAGAACGGAGAAAAATACATGAAAAATTAAATAAATAGAAAGGAATAAAAAGCCAGATTAAAAGTGCAGTGCTTTGTTCTGGAGCGATACGTTGCATAAGAGATAGCGAATCATTTGGAGAAAGAGGAAATTGCTGTTTCCAGCTGTTCTTGACTCGTGGAAGTGCATGCGTGATAGTAACTTTTTGACGTTGTAAAAAAGTTATGAACGTCATTGAAAGTGCGAATGTTTACTTCACATGGAGTCTTTGTATCACCAAATGCGAATGTTTACTTCACATGGAGTCTTTGTATCACCAAATGCGAAGTTTACTTCACATGGAGTCTTTGTATCACCAAATGCGAAGTTTACTTCACATGGAGTCTTTGTATCACCACACAAGAAGCTTACTTAACACGGAATCATTGTATCACCAAATGCGAAGTTTACTTCACATAAAATCGTTGCATCACCACACAAGAAGATATTTAAAGTTAAGTACCATATTATGTGAGGTATTGAAACATGTCGATGCCTTGTGTTTGGCGATAAATGCAAGATTATAAGTACAAGTGTGTATTTTCTACCAATCCACATCTACAAAGTGGTGATCCGATTATATAATTGGCAAATAAACGTTGATGAAGTGAACTGCAATTTATTTTTTTAGTCAGGGATGAATAATTTAAAATTTCCTTTACTCTCAGTCGAGAATGTTTTCCATTTTCAAATGTAGAAGGAAGAAAATTTTTAAAAATAGGAAAGTATTTAAATTTGTCTGCAAGTCATCGTGAATAATTTCACATATGGTGGAATCAGAGATGTGATATAGCAAGGGCTTGAACCTATTGTCAATTCGTATATGAGTGTAAATTGGGGGTGAGTGTCGTCTGGATTCAAGACTTTCCCATCCTATTCTTCGGTGTGGTGTTTCAATAGATACTAATTTTGTTGCACCAGTCACAATTCTGGCAGCCTCATTTATGCTTTGGCTGAGTATATACAGTGGTGGATGGAAGGGTTGACAAATTTTCCTTTAAATTGTTAGGAATTCAGTTATAGAAAGGTTGAAAGATAATACAAGTCAGAATTGAGGTTATAAGTGGTTACGACTGGATTATCTACGATTAAAAAGAGACTTGTATTATATACAAATGAATGTATATTCGAGTGTATATCATATCATATACAATTACATGTATGTATATCAAGCAAAGTAAGGGAGCTACGACTGACCCCGGGACACAACAGCTATAATACAGCTCCACTGTGCAAAAACGCCCTGGATTGGCTTTATGTCTTCCGCTTTACTGTTATTTCAAAGCCCAACTCTAATTTCCTTATCGCAATATATTGCTTGGCATAACGTTACAAAGAGGCTTTTTATATGATTAACTGTAGAATCACTCGTAAAGAACCAGATTGGAAAAGTTTAAAAATGTTTTATTTTCCATGGATGCATTTGAATATGTGTTTAAAATTCAATCTTTCAAATACTTTGCAAACAGTATTTAGAAGCGAAATAGGTATGAAATTAAAAACTCTTGGAAGGGTCGTACTTCCTTAATATTGGACAAACATTTGTTTCTTTCAAAATGTCTGGAACGCTTAATTCTATAAGATGCTGGTTAAAATTTGAGTAAAGCGAATGTGAGAGTTCATTACACGGCTGACACAAAATACAGTTATTCAGATCATCACAACCAGCTTTTTAGAACATTTTCTACTTCGTTAGTAGAGGTATATCAAAACATTTATTTCATCAAGTTCAGTTTGCTTTGTTAAAAAGGATCTTTAATTAATTCAGATTTGTCCACCTTCATCAATACTTATCAAACCGTTATGTTGAAGGTATGGACAAGGATGTGTACGCTAAGGACAATTTGATATATCTTATCATAGCAATTATTTTTCTCCATAGGAACTAAATTTAGTCCAATGAGATGACATGTTAGATTGCCTTGTTTTCCTACAGGCACTCTCTCGTTTGAGTATATGATTGTCTTTCTGATCCACAAAGGATCTGGTGAATTAATCTTAAAAATTATGTTTATAATAAATAGGACTTTAGTGGCGAGATATCAAGACCAAGTAGTCGGATATTTGTTGCACTTCTAGCAATGCCAGTTCGTTTTGGACGTCCTTTATCATACTTAAGAAACGAGTTATGGTTTGGTTTTGCCTAGTTAAATATCTTATAAATGGGGCAATTATATATAATAAATTGATGTAGGTAACATTTCATTATTTAGAACAAGTACCAGTTCTAACAAGGTTGAAGAAATTTCTGCGAAATGATTGGGCCGACTAATGCATTGGTGAAGGGAAACCTCGTCACATAGTGACTGCATTTTTCTACGGGTTGAGTTGATTTAGCATATTGACGTTGAAGTCGCCTGTTAAATTATATCCCTAATCTCTGCATCACGCAAGGTGAATAAAGTCTTCAATCATTTACGTATACGCCCTTTGTTTGCATTTGAAGGTCAAAACAAGTAACCTACTAAGATAATGTGTCTCTGTCTGTGTGAAAATTCAGTAATTAAGCACTCTAAAGAATTTAGTTCAAGATTATGTCGCTTTCCAAAATTGAAGCGTTTCTTTTACATATGGTATTACTCGTAATCTTATTTGTACGTTCATAACTTGGATTCAGTAAATAAACGAACCAGACAATTGAATTCCGATGCGATTCGAGCGAGATCGCAAACCACTGATGATTCACTGAGTCGTAATGCATTAAGTTAGTCATAGCTTAGAACGTACAGTAAGGTGTATTAACATCAGTTCTATATAATTGTTTAAACAAAAGTCCGACAAAAATGTGATTATTCAGCTGAACACATTGATTCATCACAACTTGTGTCACGCTGCTTCTGTAACCAAACTCCAATGGATAAATGAAGTCATTAATTTATGGGTTACTGCCAATTTTCTGGCTATGATATACCAGTTTTCACAAAGGTAACACAATTCGTTTCCTAAACTATTCATGAGAAACTCCAGCATGACCCGCTATTACGACGACATAGTCTTAAAATATTAATTTCTACAGATTAAAGTTCTGAATACACTCTAGTGACAATCCCCCCAAAAAATCAAACACTGCAATTGTTAATATGCCTGTAGTGGCCCACGTAGTTGTGATGTGACAAACAGTTTTATGTTCGATCACTATAATGCAATCTAAGAATATAACCTTATTTGAATTTTCACTATAAATTCAAATGTCCATTTCCATGAGTTTTATTAGTTCTTTGTATTTAAATCGAATAATCACTTGAATTAAACATTCAGATAAATAAATTCCAGACCAAATAAAATACTGCACACAACAATAATACAACTGATTCTGATCAGATACTAAGGTACGAATAATAAAAAAATCAGTAACAAAATTATATAGTCCTCTACATGAATGCAGGTCATAATTAGCATTTTCTATATAATAAAAAACTATTACCTAATGGCAAATTGCTTTCTGAATGGTTCCAAATATTTACAGGATAAAGTCAGTTATAAGTAGAAAGTCTGTTTCTAAACTGATAATATAAAGAACATAGTAAACACAATGTCCTTGACTCAGATCAAGATAAATATGTTAGAGATAATATTAATTAATTAATTTTGTGTTATTTGTTTACAGAATAAAAATCAATGATTCAGATCAGATACAAACTAAAAATGATTTTGGACATGTTCAAGTCCAAACTATTATTATTATCTCTTGCAATAATAAAATTTAAAATAAAGAAACAAATAAAATAGTGCAGTCACACATAAAAAGAGGCATTCAACTGTACTGGTAACGTGTACACAGCTAAATGAGCTGAGCTGTTTCTCGATTTCCACTTTCTCAATCTGTCGATGATATTTACATGATCTTGATGCAGACATGTGGATCGTTCGATCCCGATTAACGTATATTATACCTGAACTGGAAACAATACACGACTTGTAAAAAGTACACAATCGATCTATTATCTCTTTTTTTTATCCATTTGACGAAACATATGCGTGCCAAATAGTAAGAGACTAGAGAGCAAGAGAAGAAGAAATCATCTGGAAAAGAGTCAATAAAACGCGTACATCCATTACATTATCGCCAGCAAGAGTTGAGGGTATAACTTCAACTTAAGAGAAAGCAAGTAAATTCAGTCCTGTCGATATTAACTGCGACCAATATCTTGATTACATGATTTGCAAACTTTTTCAATATTGACATAATCGATGACAATTAAGCAATAATTATTAGCTATGAAAACTTTCATTAATGTTTTATTTTACATGAAATGCCATTTTGTGATGTTACTCACACACTCTTAAATTCGGTAAACTTTCAGTTAGCTAAGGTCGTTAAAATAATACTTCGTGATTAAACAATGTTACCTGAAAAGTGCATATAATGGCAGAAGAGCCGTATATAATCGCATACAAGCCAAGTCCAACTAAAAATAACATAGACACTGATCTGTCTGCTCATAATGCGCCACAGATCGGAACATATGTTGTCTGTTATACTATTTTCTCTTAATGCAAGGACCCAAATATGCCGGCACATTGTATGCATTTTTCAATGGTGCTTGACTATATACGCGGGTGAAGATGGTATCGCAATTTCAATTTGAAAAAAATTCAGGAGCTACGATTTCGGGAGTCCAGAATATTGTTATATGAAATAAAACTGAAAGACCCACATATATTCCATTTTACCGTCTTTTAATATCATATGGGTTCACACTTATTCAATGTTACAGTCTTCTGATATCATCTGGGTTCAAACATATTCAGTGTTACAGTTTTCTGAGTATCGACTGAGATCAAGTATATTCAATGATATAATCCGAAGACCACTATCTTAGATCAAATATGTTCAATGGTATAATCCTAAGACCACTTAGATCAAATATATTCGTCGCTATAATATTACGATCACTCTCTTAGATAAATCATGTTCAAAGTTATAATCCTAGGATATTCATCCGGGTTCTGTTCATCATTGCCAGGGCCTTGGATTTCAAATGTATCCCATAATGATGATCTAAGACGTAAATTTACTTTACTAGGTAGGCAATGCACTTTGTTGCATGGTATAATATGGAAGATTTCCTTTTTAGTCACCAAACGATTTAGGACAAGCATTGCATTTTCAGTCATATCGCTACGAAGTCAGCAGTGTGGCTGTTTATAGCGATGTCTTGCACTGTGGCATTATGCCGCAGACATGTAGCATGATACCCTACCCAGTCACATTATCCTGACACCAGGTCGACCAGTCCTAACATTAACATCTTAATGCTGATCGCCAAGCGAGGCAGCTGTTTATACCATTTTTATAAGTATATGGTATGACTCGGTCTGAAATCCAACCCACTATCTCCTGCAACCAAGGCGGACGCCCTAACTACTACGCGACTTGAGCGGTCGTGTGTGTGTGTGTGTGTGTGTGTGTATGTGTGTGTGTGTGAGAGAGAGAGAGAGAGCATTAATTAGGTAAATTAATCAATGATCTAACAAGTGAATCAACAATGGTGCAATATTAAACCCAACTACATTTCACAAATCCCTTTTTAGCTGAGAATTTTAATTAATTGCTTAAAACTTAACCGCATCGCACGTTTTTATAAACAATTTTTATCAAAGATCTGGAGACTGTAAGATCTGCATCGTATTTATTCATATAAGTGCATACTTATATTCAAATGTCAGAAAAAGGTGTTTTAATCCATCGCTGAAAAAACAAACAAATTGATCTACAAAGTTTTTCTGAATTATGTATGTATGTGATACATGAAGACAAATAAGTCATTATTAGGTAATACTAGCTTCTCTGTTATTGAGGAAGTTGATTAATTTGCCAACAGTTGATATACACCGATATAGTGTGTGTCAAAATAATGACCACAATGCAATTTCTACAATTGACTGTACATCTCGCTTGCGCAATATGCAGAACAAACATTGTGAATAAACATATTGATGGCCAAAAATCAAATAATCCATTCCCATGTCGTAACTTGCTACAAATAATTTTATCCAAATGAATCTCATATAATTCAAAAGCCAGGAATCCTGTTGCCAAGATAGAGTTTTGCTCTACATTGAAGACAACACGTTGCAAATTACATACGAATCGAGTTTTGAGAACAGCAGTATTTTGCTACATTGTACAAGAATTTTGACTAACAAATTGCAATTTCAGTATGCCCCGTACATTTGTTATACTCTTTGAAAAGGACACATCGAATGCTACACTGTTGTTGTTCTTCTTTTTAGTTTAAATAGGGACATTACCTCACTAACAGGCTGCTCATCTTGCCAAAAATGCAACTTGAACTGTTTATACCACACTTAAGAGGATATACAGCATGGAGTTGCTTGATCATAGATCTGAGATAACATTGTTTGCGTTTCTGCACTGTCTCAACCATTCTCCTCCGCTCAAAGTCTGTTTCTCCAGTATAGAAGAGACTGTGCCAGGTGAAGCGATCCAGTACGAGAGCTCCCAAAGACTCACGGTCAGTATGGGTGTATTTCAAGGATGATTTGAAGGAATCTTTGAGGCATTTCTTCCGATCAATCTGGTGTCATCTTCCCTCCTTCAGTTCACTATAGAATATATTTGATAGTCACTCTTCTGACACCCTGGTGACGTGGTCATCTTATCCTTATCAGTATCTTCACTCAGCCCATCTGAGAATGGGTAGTGTCCTGACAAAGCGACTGTATATCGTTCAGGTTTCATAAGCATAAAGCAATGTTGACAACACAATGGCTTTGTGGCCCTAACGTTTTGTATGTAGCCGGATTAATTTGGCAATTATAGCGTTGGTTTCATCATCGATGTGCACTGCAGGCTGGTGCATCACTTTAGTCTTCTTGATTATGATTGTGAAACAGAATGTGTCACAAGTAGAAGAGAAATGGCTCATACACTTTCGCATGTCATACTCGGAATTGGTTTTCAAGAGGAACAGTTGTTACCACAAACAGAAGATGACAAGAAGTGACTTCATGTAACTTCGTCTTCGCCTGTAGTCGTAGATTGAAGACATTGCTTTCAATCAAGTATCTGATGTTGATCCCAGTATCATAGTCATGGAATGCATCAATAAGCATGGCAGAGAACATCATACTTAAGAGATCTGGGACCAACACACAGACTTGCTTGAAACTGGTGACTGGGAATCGTCCACGACACAAGCGAGCATGCCATCATGGAATTGCTGAACCATCAAGATAAATGTCTCGTGCAACCATATTTTGCCTGATTCTTCAATAGCCTCTATGGCTGACAGTGTCAAAGGTTTTTTTTCCAAGTCGATTATATTGTCTACAGGTTGAACTTCTGTTCCTGAAATTTCTTTTGGAGCAGAGGAGCTGCGGACGCTATGTCTGTAGTCAGTCGTTCGCTTTTTCTTTTGTTTTGACTTTCAGGAAGAAATAATGGATCGATTCAGCAGGATTCTGGTGACTGTTTTGCCTGCATTGTCTGCTGCATTTTCACTTGGACAAGTGGACGAAGGATGCGTCATTTTACTCCTTTGTTACATTTCTATGAGTCCATATTGACTGTGTTTGTGATTATGAGTTCGTGTTCCTCTGTATGAGGAGACTGCTGCTGTTGAGTTTGCCAAATGCACTTTTGCCATTGACACCTGGCTTTATATAGTGATGTATGCCTACTCGAGCACTAAAGTAAGAAAAAAATATGAGCTTGTCTGCCTTTCGTTCTACTGCAATAAGAGAATCCGGGTCTTCATAAAATTTGTCCTTGATCTCGTCTGAGACGGTCATGGTTAGTGCGTATTCAGGGCCGTAGAGAGTGATCACGAGCCTGGAGTAAGAACATCCGGGTTTCTCCTAGTTCTGGTTCTAACAAAAAATTTCTTTTATAAAATTAAAAAGTGTTATTTGGCTTGGGCCCCAATACGGCCCCGGGCCCGGGAATATATTCCCGGTTGACACCCCCCTTTCTTGTCGGCCCTGTGCATATGCGCTAATTTTAACTATCTTTATCCATACAGTGCGAGTCTCATTTGTATTAGTCCGCCATTTACGCCCTATGGAATATTTGGCAGCTTGTTACTAGCTGTGAGTTGATGGTAGCGCCAACACTGTCTCCAAGTAGCTCTTCTTTACTTTTTCTACTCCAGAAGAAGGTGTATGCGCCTCCAGCTTGTTGAGTTGTCCTTCCTCAACTAGACAAGTTTCACTCAGGGTTGACATATAAATGTTGAATCTAGAATCTGGACAGTTCTCTACTAACTTGAGCTTTTATTCTCTCTAGTCTATCTGCTTTTAGTGTGAGTACGTTCCCGGGTTTCGCCTTACCGATCACTGTCAACTCACCACTGTCCGCGTGTTTTCGAGTCTCGAGCTTGGCTACTGTGGGTATGAGAAGGCTTGCCAGTAGCTTCTGTAAGTCAGCGATTCTTGCCGGGTCTTTCCTGGGTTGTACCTCCGCCTGTTATATGGGTTGCCATTATAGCCTATCTTTCGCTGAGAAATAGCATGGAACGCAAAATAACAACCAGTGACACATCTTATACTGATGATGACGAACTGACTGAGTCTTGACACTTTGTCTTTTCAGTAAATCATCCTGTTCATGGTTAAGAAAACATTATTCATCAATTTTAAATGATATATTTTTCTTATCCCTCCACAAGAAGAATAGCAAAAGAATAAAGTAAAATCGATGATATGTTTATTGTACCAAAGTTTTAAGTACACTAAGCTACGGTATGGTATACATGACTTTATATTACTGAGTAAGTGTTCATATGATATATATATATATATATATATATATATATATATATATATATATATATATATATATATATATATATATATATACATGACAAGCTTGTAAAGTAACCTGGATTTCAGTTTTGAAATGCTTATGAAAATGCTAATGTATGGAATAATTCAGTTTTAACGTATGAAATTCAAATGATAATGATTAATTCACCAGATACACGAACGGTAATAGGTCAGAGATAGAGAGATACACAATGGCATCTGTTCTGTATTGCTAATATGACGATAGAAGCTTCCAGTGTACTGATCCACAGCAAACAAGAAAGAAGCATTTACCTTGTGGCATGTTTATCAATCATCAGTTGTCAAACATATATGCATATTTCACGCCTTTATGTAAAAGTTCCATAAATACCGTCTTAACTCGCTTATAAGACGAGTCCAAATGCAAACTGCGTAGACCCCTACTATACACTAGCATATCTGGGTCTGTGCCGTTTGCTAGGAGTGATCAGTAGAACAAACAACATAGACACTGATTTGCAAGAACATTATGCGACGATAGATCAGGATCTTTGTTGTTTACTGTTTGACTCAACTTATAAGCGAATATATACGATAAAAGTCATAAAAAAATCACATAATAATAATAATAATAATAATAATAATAATAATGATGATGATGATGATGATGATGATGATGATAATAATAATGAGGACTTTGTATAGCGCCTAATCTTTAGAAGCTCTAAGCGCTTTACAACATCTATAATGATATGACTACACTACAGAACCAAACAACCCCCCCCCCCCATGAAATTGGAAAACAAAAACATGCTGAAAACATGTAAGATACAATACATTATTATGTCTCTAAGTTTGTTCCTGCAGTCGAAAAAGGTGAGTTTTAAGAGCACTCTTAAAAGGGACCACTGTTTCTTTGTGTCTAATTTCAATGGGAAATTCACATGAATAACACAATTGTATAAAATTATTATAGGATAATAAATATAAATGTTAGCATCATTACAGTAATCATTACTTGCACTGGTCAATGGCATATGTGTCTTTTTTTTCCCTTATGTTTCTGATACAAAGATCGCGATAAACTGTGTATGTGACGAGTATTATTTTTCCTTAAGATTTATTCTCGCTTTCTTCGAACACCATACCTTTCTTAAGTGAGTAAATACTCCAGTTGCAAAATCTTATGTTATTAGTATACGTTGTTATTAGTATACGTTGTTATTAGAATACGTTGTTATTGATGAAATCAGAATGTACATTAATTTTTATGAACATAATTAAAATGGCATGATATCTTAGATATGTCATGCATCAATAAAGTAATCATTTTACTAAAAGTAAACGATCAAGTACTGGCAAGGGATGGTGGTGAAAAAAGATTTCAATAAGATATAACCGATTTTATAAAACTTAAATAAAAACTATACATCAAACTCAAACGTTTGATAAAACCTTTCAAGTCTAACTTCAATATACAATATATTTAAAACATGTTTATTTAATTAAAAAATGTGTCTAGTCTTCGCGCGCGCGCATACACACACACACACACACACACACACACACACACACACACACACACACATATATATATATATATATATATATATATATATATATATATATATATATATATATATATAACTTTCATGAAAGACATTACACGTGCTCTTCACATTCTTTAACAAAAGGCAGCACTCCCACAATAAGTTTCAATTCGTTAGTAGTAGACTCGTTAAACTCTGGAACTGTTTTCATTGTTGAGAAATCTGTTCCTTTTGAACAACATTGATTGTAATACTTATTGTAGTCTTCATTCTTCTCTTTCAAAGAATGGTTTCTCATTAAGCTTTTTCTCTTTTCATTGGGAGAAAAAGGGGCAATTTTCTTAATTTTTAACATATCCGTACCTTCTAATATTGATACTACAATTCTTTGATTATCTGACCCGATATTTTGATGAGCGATATTAGTCTTGCATACTTGATTTGTATAGTTAGTTTCCGTGTCAACCAGTTCATTACGCAAACCAAACTGTAAGCACTGATTACGATTACCAGACATTTTAGCATCAATTGTAGAATGGGAACACTTGCTTCTAATTGCAAACTCCATTTGAATGTCCTTAATTAAACAATCCTCACATTTGTCTTCCATGAATATACGGTCCTTCTCATGAGCTTCTTTTTTTGCATCATCTAGTGAAGCGGGCGCAGCTGATACAGATGAACAGACAGAGTTGCTATTTTGATAGCACACACTTTCGGATAAAGAATCACAACTACCCTTTGACGATTCTCTGTCATCATCGAGAAGGTCAGTTTGACTACTTGTACTCTCTTGCCTAAAGAATAATCTCGTGCTTTTGACAAAGGCTTGCACGAAATTCCTGAGAGGCTTTTTCCGCCTCTGCAGTGAAGAGTTGCTGGAGTGAGATTCCGTAGAAATAGATGCTCTCTTCTGTTGAGTCACTTCAATGCTTGATAACGTCATGTTTGAATCGTATCCGAAGTCTGATACGACACTTTGAGAAATGGAAGATTTAATATTTGAAGAGGATATAGAGGATAATGAGAATAAAGATGAAGAACAGTACGGTGATGACGAAAACGATGATGGTAATGGTGATGATAGTGATGGTGATGAAGATGCTGAAGTTGGCTTTTTTGGTAGAGAAAGTCGTATTTTCTTCCAGAATTTGTCATATTTCTTGGAATCACTATCCTCTCCTGGCCATTCTACGTAGGTCACACTATTAAGAATAGATCTGAGATTTTTATCCATGTTTCTAATACCTGTAATATTCTCTAACATAATTGGAATAATTCTGTGCTTAAGCTTAAGCATTTCATGTTGAGCTTTCTGATACTCCATTCGGCACCACTCGCTCTCCACGTAGGCGGGCGACAGAACAAGGATCGTACGTCTGCTGTTCTCTATTGCGTGAACAATATTGTTTGCTATGGCTGAAAAAAAAGAAATAGAAATATAATTAATATATAATTAATGATTCCTTTGAGACAATGACAAAAATACTGGGGGTGGTGTGGTATTACTAAAATTAAATTATGGCTGCTGTCAGTTTCTGAAACCAAGAAAGGCTTAATGAATTAAAGCTAATAGGAAACTAAAATAATCTTCAGGTACAATTTGTTTGTCTCATTGTATTATGCCCTCGTGCTTTCGCTTTTGAACATAAAGACTGAGTCTTTGCAAAATACAAATCAAGGAAATACACGTTGAACAAGTTGGATGGAGGATATTTAACTATTTACTACGGAATCAGTATGCGTCTTACCCTTGCAGTGACGTCACCGATAATAGGTAAGAAAGGAGTTGGAGCAATTTAAAAACGTATTCTTTCAACAAAGACCCCTGACCAATTATATTTTCTTGTTTGCTACTTATCCTTCTGTTAATAAAAAGTGATGTCTGTGACTAAAGACGCTCTTTGATTTAGCTTCAGATTTGCTCTGAATTATAACTCTTTCAATAAAAAAGTAATTAACTGAATTATACCCTCTTCCAATGAAGACAAGTAATTAACTTAGTTATAACATACTTCTAAAAAAAAGTAATTAACTGAGTTATAACGCACTTCCAATAAAAAGTAACTGAGTTATAACTTACTTCCAATAAAGAAAAGTAATTAATTGAGTTATAACATATTTCCAATAAAGAAAATTAATTAGCTGAGTTATAACATACTTACAATATATATATATATATATATATATATATATATATATATATATATATATATATATATATATATATATATATATATAACTGGCAAAATTACAGCCTAGCTGAGAATTATTAACGACTTCTTCCTTCCTTACACATTTAAGACCACACCTTTCTAAATTCAGTGCAGACATTTTCTCTTCGAAAACTATGTAGAAGTCAGCCCTCGAGGGCAATGTTCGCTCCATTGTATTTCTTGGAAACGGATCAGTTTAATGTACACGATGAGATATAGTGGTATGGCGCTGACTGTCACATACGCAAAAAATATATAGACACAAACACCAAAACCAGTACATATGTATTGTAAATCTACCTGTACATCGTCTAGCCGGTTACATTTAAAATGCAGTAGGGACAAAACTTTCGCGATCATAAAAATTACATGTGAATAAAAGATAGATTTCATATATTTTTTCCAGTCAAACATTTCATGTTAAGGCTCTCGTAAGACGAGTGTCTGTACCTTGGAAATCTGGTTGATGATGTGAGCAATTAGTAAGAATGGAGGGAGAAAAAAAACAAGCAATATAGACATTATTCTTAATATATACATATTTCACGCATAGATAGATAGATAGATAGATAGATAGATAGATAGATAGATAGATAGATAGATAGATAGATAGATAGATAGATAGATAGATAGATACTATTTGTGCAATTTTCTGCGCCACACTACTGCACCTCTATATTTACGTTGTGTTTCTTCGTCTCCCAAAAAATCATGGATTTAACATCGCGCTTGCTGTTGACGACTCATTTCTAAATTGCAAAGTTTAAATTTTAAATTTTAAATTTCAATGCACTAGATTCTAAATGTACTGGATCAATATTTGCCGAGGATGAAAGTTTGGTCAGACCAGAAACTCTTCAACCATACACACGGTCCTTTTCAAGAGCAACATAGCCTCCATTAATTGTCATAATGATTCAGTATGTACCCGCAATCTTGCTTATACAGAACAAAGGATGCCCATTGGTCAAACATTTATCTCATAAAATGTATCAGAAGGGACGTCATTTCAATTTTTCAGAGGTGTGTGTGTGTGTGTGTGTGTGTGTGTGTGTGTGTGTGTGCAAAACATGGCAAAACATGACGGTCTTGTTAATTTTCGTATATTGGCTACATCAATTGTACAGCACATGCCAATTCAAGTAGGTCCCTGTGTAATGTCGCGAAAACGGCCTACCAGTGACCAAAGTGAAACCATGTGGTCAAAGGATTGTCAAAACACGGTCACGATATTTTACGACCATTCTTCAATATGTCAAGACACGGTGAACATTTCTTCACAAGTCGGCGGTTTAACTGTGCAGAAATACATACCTTTCATCATATGGATCTATGTGCATGAAATTATTTTGGAATGAACAACGTCGCGAAATTTTACAAGACTTAGAAGACTTGTTTATATTCGAAAATATAATTTAACCAATAATCTGCCGCGATTTTGTTTTGGGGATATCAATGTCGCCAACTTACTGGGGATACTTACTTTCACCCGGTGGAAAGTCCCTCTGGTGAATACACAATTTAAAGTTTAGCTCCTCCTCAAGTATAGGGTAAAGATGATTAAGGACAAACTTTTCATCTGCAGGGGAAGATTTATAAGATACGAAGGCATCGTATTCTTTTCCGTCTGAAATATAATGGATACAATATTGAGAAAAAAATCCAAATGACCAGTGACACCCATACAGTAAAATTAGTGTTTTTCTTCAACTATCATCTTACGTTACAACGACGAGTTAGATGCGAACAAATTCGATTTTAAAAGCGTACCGTACAGATGACACGACAATAAAAGTTTTTGCTTTTTTATGTCTATGATATATTTGACTTCAGGGTCCTGTTCTCAAACCCTGTCCATGTAATGTTACTGACGAGTGTATGCACTACGTTGCATGGAATTTTGCATATGCATGTGTCAGCGCATATTTAGACAATGAGAGTGTCGCCTCCAATTTTACTTTATGCAACGCATACTAATTCTAAAGGTTTTTGTATAAGACATATATATTTTGTACTTTCTCTTAATTGAGTAATATCAAGAATAGACTTGCATAGCTCTAATGGCAATACATTAAGTCGTCACAATTGTCTTTGAACCTGCATATTATGTACGAATTAAAAGTCTAGCATTAGAATACATAAATCATATCTGCATGAAAATGGACTTGAAAGCACCTGTATGCTTGTGTATCATTCATAAAATAGTTGTTAAAAAATAAACTGGTTGCATGAGAAGACATTCTGAAGACATTAGTAATGTAATAGCATATGAGTGATGTCAAACAGGCAAAGCAGAGAGTCGGAAACGTCCTCGTGCCGCAAGGAGTCATATGATTTTTTGGGGGGATAGAGGATATATTTGTCTTACTAAAAAGGATGTCTCGAACTATTCGACAAAGATGGAACCAACAAGGTTTCAAAGAGATAGTCAAGTATTTAAAGGGAAATTAAGTTTTCTATGTTGGATTATAACAACTATATTTATCTGCTACATCTTACAATGTTCGTAGAAATGACCAAATAAAAAGCCTGATCTATCTTGTCCGTTTCTGATATACTACTCTACTGATCTCCATGCTAACATGAAATGAGCTCAGTGATGGATCAGAATGAATGTATTTGAATGTGTGTTCTGGTTTTAACGAAAATTTTCATATATTTTGAACTTACCATCATCTTCATATTTTTGAAAGTAATGGACGATCTTCAACACAAGCATAAGCCGTTTTTTCCACATGTAGTATGGGATTAGTATGAGTACCACAATCATGATCACAGCAACTGTAACGGCCACCCCTACCACATACCAATGGAACAGTATATTCTCCTCGGGTAAATCTGAAATAATAATAATAATAATAATAATAATAATAATAATAATAATAATAATAATAATAATAATTAATAATAATAATATCAATAATAATAATAAAAAAAAATAATAATATCAATACTATTTATAATAATAATATTAATATTAATAATATCAATAATATTTATAATAATAATATCAATACTAATAATATCAAAAATAATAATGATAATAATAATAATGATAATAATAACACCAATAATACTAATATTAATAATAATAATATTAATAATATTTATAAAAATAATATTAATACTAATAATATCAATAATATTTATTATAATACTATCAATAATAATATCAATAATAATAATAATAATAATAATAATAATAATAATAATAATAATAATAATAATAATAATAATAATTATGGTGCCTTAATGTTATGGAACTACTCATATGAGATGATTGCTGCTATGATATATGATCACCTGGATAGAAAAGACTTGCACTAAGAAGATTAGGACTGTCTGCAAATGACAAGAGAAAGAAAAACCCGGCTAGGTACTCTGAAATGCAGAAGACGCAGAAGAACATAGTATGGCATGGATTGGCTACAAAACGGACTGACTCATAAAAACCACTCGTGAATTATGGATATCTAGGGCTGGTCGTAATAGCTGAAAAAAATTGGATTCCTTGGTGTTTAAGGTCACTTTCCATACGTTATTAGTAGCTAGAAACATACAGAGATTCGTCCTAAACGGCATGGTGTATTGGACTGCATATTCCATGACTTTGGAGGATGTCGGGATTAGAGATGGTTACTTGCCATGGTATTTGCCTTCACCGGTTTTCTACATGATTGAACTGATTCTCGAACGAGACTAATGCAGCATAAAGATACAAGAGACCAGCCAGGTATTAATTATTAAAAATAGCACATTCGTAGGGTATCAAAATTCCAGAAAATAAGAGATTGTACCAAATGCATGGAAGGGAAAGAAACAAACACTTGGAAATTATGAAAGTCACATGCGTGAAGCATGACTAGAGTCTGGGATAGTGCATCCAAAATTACACGCGACTGCAGAGAAAAATACCAAACTTAAAACTAAACGGAGGTGATGCAGTCGCTATCTACAACAACTGGACAATCACCGTCATCAGAAATCGTAGACTGGAACAAAAATGAATTAAGAAATGGACATAAAGACAGGCAATAGTATGTCATTATGTAGTGTTTCTGTATGCAGTGACAAATGTGCATGTATAATGTCCTCAAATGATGATTTAAAAAGCGGTTTAATCAATTTAAAAGACCATGCTTAGGCAAAGAAAAGACGCCTTAGAAATAGATGATGGAGAGTAAAGAAGAATTTCTTGTCTTGGTGCAGGGAAAATGCTTTCTCAAAGATAAAGACGGACAAAGTAAGTATCATCACCTAAGGGGAAGAGAGGTAGCATCAGAACGTTGAGAAGAGGGTAAACAGAATTTAAGAGAGAAGCAGACGAACTACTGGTGAAGCGCGAGAACATGAACTCGTTTTCCACATAGTAAAATCGATTCTTTAAAATAAAGACTTCTCACCATTGCAAAAGCAGAAGAAGCGGCTGGAAGAGAGCAAGGACTACCATATGAAACAAGAAAATAACACAGTATAGTACTGGTCGAACAAGAAGCCGACCCAACTTACGTTACAGACATTGTAGTATCAGTGCAGCATCAATGTCGTATGCAATAGAAAGTGGCACTATATGGAGGGTGATCTGGCCAGTGAGCTTTAGAAAGGTATCGAAAACAAACGCATATATTGTAACAATTGATGTGAGAGCATACAGAACAATACCCTTCGCAGAGATGTTTCATGAAACTGGTAATGCCGCTGAAGTTAGACAAATTGCAGAAAGAGGCATTCCTAGGAACAGCAAGAATACTATGAAAAGATCTTTTGAAAGGCTAATTACAGCGGCTTGACCTCATGATAAGAGGAGACCAGCCTAAGATGTCATCCTTAGGGCTGTGAGAAGAGGATGTTGCTGCTGATTCTGATGGTGACAAGAGTTGGAGTAATAGAATTTGAGGAGCATCAGCCAGCTATGGAATTTTTCAGAACATCTGCAGTAACAGGTTGTTCTGCGTAAACATACATGTCATACCTTTAAATGACGTTCATTATGTAAATCAGCACATGCGGGTCAATCCGCTGTACATAGCAGAAATTAGCAATTGTCATCTCCCTGACTCGTATCAGATTTGATATGTCGGCAGTAAATAAATTAAATATGTGCTCCTTAGTTTTAGCATTGGGATCCAGACAGATTTGATTACATAAAGTGTCAGTATTCCATATAATGTATCTTTCTTGAAGATATTCAATAGAATATTGCGTTTTTCCATTTTCGATAAACCGTTAAAATTCTAAATTCACTTTTGTTTTGAACTACTATTTCTAAATCAAAAAATGGGCAATGCTAAGAAAGTCCTGTCAATAGAATATGTCATACAAGACAGATCCATATAATAGGCCATACAAGACAGATCCATATAATAGGTCATACAAGACAGATCCATATAATAGGCCATACAAAACAGATCCATATAATAGGCCATACAAGACAGATCCATATAATAGGTCATAAAAGACAGAGTCATAAAATAGGTGTTGTAGTCCTGTCAGTAGAATAGGGCATACAAGAATGAGCCACGTGTGTTCCGGTTCATAGAATAGGTTATACAAAACAGATCCACTTGCAGTCTTGTCCATAGACTAGGTCATACAAGAATGATCCACTCGTTCTTCTGTTCATAGAATATGTCATTCAAGACAGGCCCACTTGTATTCCTCGTGAAAATACTCTTATATAATGCTTCTTTTTTTTGTAAGCTACTAAGAATATTTTTCAGGCTGTAAAGCCATGTTAGACATATACCCAGATGTCATCAGATTATGTCTTATCTACATGATTTACATTTATTATTGTATTCTCTCTCTCTCTCTCTCTCTCTCTCTCTCTCTCTCTCTCTCTCTCTCTCTCTCTCAAATCTTGCCTAATACAACACACGTAATTTGCACTTTGGGGAGTCTGCTGTTTCCTACGAAAAAGTCTACAAGAATTCCTAACTTCATCATATGTATATATGCACATCTCTGATGCAGATATCTGTGTGTAATAGACATTTTATGATTTGTAATAAATTGAGAAATGATGAAGACAACGGCGAGGCAATATGATGCATTTTGTTAGAAATGCCATACTTTTGAAACATTTAGCATACTCAGTATACCATATAAGGCAGTGTTTAGAACGTGTTGCCCTGAACAGTAGCGGAACGAAAAACTGTCATTTCTATTTTGTTGAAATAAACCGTCTAATCCATAAACCTTCCATTTCTGACAGCCGGTATATGGGTGTGGGAGAGTCAAACAGACATTAACCTTTATTATGCCATGGAATATATATATATATATATATATATATATATATATATATATATATATATATATATATATATATATATATATTACTGTACCAGTAGTATGACATAGAAGGCAATCTGTGACACTCCTTTTTTGGCAACAGTGATCAAAATGCCCTCTTTTGAAGACTAAACACACTACATATACTTACAAGAGCACATGCCAAAGGTCATAAAGGTACTACAATTGACAATGTACTGTCTTGTATTTGCTTAACATTTAGTTTGATCTGACGTTGTAAATGATACGATGTAATTCATTTATCCTTAGGCAATAAAATAAAAAAAGATCCTTGCAGTAAATTGTGGTTGTACCGGTAGGTTTTGAAAGTACACGTTAGGACAATTCAGGGAGGCTCAAGAAGTTAATATTTTGCGACATTATATTGCAATGACTACCCTCATTCAATTGTAAAGTTTTAATGGTTTTGACAGTGAGTTTTGCTGACTAAGAAAAGAAAACCACCAGCGCTTGTATTATTAAATATATAGAATATACCATTTGCTAATTAATGTAACTTATAGTGACATACTTTAATATACGTAAAACCGCAAATGCAGGGTTGATTTTATAATTCGTGTGAGGGGGATACATTAAAGAGAATATTTCTGGCTCGTCAAATAAATAAATTTTCTTCTTAATTTTTACCAATGGAAACAAATTCCCGCCGAACTGGAAAATGATACGACTAATATCCAACAATCTCCTACCTTATCTTCATTTCAAAAAAAGTATACATATATTTATGAGAACCAGGAACGTATGATTGTCAGCGGTTATAACTTAATCCCCGAAAGATGTAAATAACTTGATGTGCACAAAAAGTCAAATATTTGTCACAGACATGTTCCACATATTAAATTAAACCGACATATTTCCTAATTATTACATACTGACAGCCATATTGAGATATTAGTATGATTTATATTTATGTTCAAATAATAAACAAAACACATAAATCAAAGTGATTACAATTTTCTAATTGCTAAGTAAAGACATATATAGATGCTAGATTGGTGATTAAAAATCGATCGCCATTTTTCTTATTTTTTAATTCGCATTCACTACAAAATAATACTGACAACAGTAAATTTATATCCAGTTTGATAATGTTTATCTGTCCACGAACATTGCCACTAGTAACAAATGCAACTGACTGCCATTATAAAATCTTGCAGAAAATATCAAATTATATTTCAGTAGCACAAAACTTAGCATTTGCATGCTTTATATTCTAGAATAGAAAATAGAATCCAATGTTATTGGTGTATGTCTTGTAAATTACTCAGACTATATAATATGAAAAAAATGTATCACGAGAAAATCATGTATTAGGAACTCTTTGGAGCACTATAGGAATATTTCTATGGAATGTGAAGAAACCTGTATGTAATATCTGTATTCTGATTCTTAGAATGTCTACCATGTTAATGTAATTTAGGCATTGTAGAGCAAACGATATCCTATAATATGGTTTAGATTCTATTTTGGGTTTCATTTCAATTAAATACCCAAATTTTCTATACGTTTGTTTCCAGTGATAAATTCATTATTTAAAATATATCACCAGAGACATAAAGCCATCTAGTTGGAAACAAATTTAGAAGACGTTAAAATAAGAGACTTATAAAGAAAAACATTTAAAGTTAATCAAAACCATAGTTGACGGTTTTGGTAGACATTGTACATTTTGTTTGGAAAAAGCGTTTTGAAAAAGAAAAAGGGTTATTGAAAGATTCGTGTTTTTACAACTATTTGTGTTGTATAGTATTCAAGTGTTTAGTCATTCAGAAGTATTTTACATGGGCATAAGATATTAGCATTGCATTTTATGTGACTACGTTTGCATCATCTGACTTAAAATTCATCACCTAATAACATAGTCAACCCTTTCGTAAGGATAGATGCTTTTGAAAGAGAGTAGCAATCCAGAATCGACATGGCAACCTCAAGACAATCCAAGCGCACTTGACTTTAAAATATTCTGAAATAAACCCACCCCATCCCAGCCTGAGTTTGAACATCCGCATATTAACTTTTTGTTATTGACAGTGAATTTATGGACATACATATTAAAGATACAATATTATCTTACAGGGTATTGGTGAATCCCTTCGTAAAGAAAAGAGAGGAAAGAAGAAATTCTTATTCGAACAGAAAACGATCAGTTTAAAATTAGCAGTTTATTAAATTAAACTATATATATATATGATATATATATATATATATATATATATATATATATATATATATATATATATATAAATTAAATTAAATTAAACTATATAGGACGGTTACTGTCAATACTCCCACAGATCCAAAATTGCAGGTGCATAAATCTTTAACAGATCTGGGTCTATGCAGTTTGTTGTGAGTAATCAATAGAACGAAAAAAGCTAACCCTGATCTGCCGGCGCATAATGCTACAAAAGATCATAATCTTATAGAGCTGGGTACAACGAAAACGTCTGTACCGCAGTACACAGCGGTATTTTTCAACAGACCTCGATACTTATGACGGTATAAGGACTAAAACTGCAACGTTCTGGGACTGGGACAGCCATTTTGGGAAGTTAAATTCAGTCTGTCAGTAGCTGTAATGAATGTCTTGCTCTGATTTAAAGCAAAATAACACCATATAATATATATGCTATTGTTTGGAATAATTATAAATTATCATGAGATAAAACAAAAGAAAATATTTCGGCTCAAACGAAAATCACCACCACAGCCTCCCCTAACAGCTTTAGAGGACATGCAATCTTCGCCAGGATTATGAAGGATTATCCCAAGCGGAGAGTTCCTTGTATGTATAATTTTTCTCAGATGTACCTACCATAGTCTCTCTCTCTCTCTCTCTCTCTCTCTCTCTCTCTCTCTCTCTCTCTCTCTCTCTCTCTCTCTCTCTGTTAGCCTTAAAAAACGGTAAAAAGACCTTGCTAGTGGTATGGTAGTTAGTCCCCCACGGGTCTTGCTTTGTTCTTCTTAAAAATGAAAAGAAGACTTATTTCCCTTGTTTGGACGGTTAGTGTCTATTCATTATTAGCGTTTATTTGGCATATTTAATCTTGGAAACAGTTACGCAAATAACAAAGATTCACATATACTTGTCAATTCTTAAATCAATATGTGGCGCCTGTATATCATAAACTTTTTCATTTCATTCTGAAAGTACGTTGGTTCTTAGAACACAGAAAGTAACTTAATTGCACTTGTACTCACCTATTGGGACACTTGTCAGCACGGTTTCATTACACCGAGCTCCGGTATAGTTCCACTCACACACGCATATTACACTCTCCTCCATTTTATTTAGATCTGTTATAATCTTGTCTACAGCGCAGTGACCACGTTCACCGCAATCCAGGGTACACGGCTCCTCGCAGAACGTGCCAATCCAGTTTTTGTCACAAATACACCCGTGATGCTTTGCTCCACTTCCTCTTATAGTAATGTTGCAATAACCATGTTCGCAGACAAAACCTGGGCTGCAAACCTTTGTCTTTCCACCATTTTTACCCGCTAGAGCATTTTGAATGGTACTCGTATCTTCTTTTTTAGTGTTGCTATCTTTGCTCTCGTTAATCTCTGCTTCTCGAGAGCTCTTTTTTTCACGATTTATATTGATTTTACCGACAGCAAAAGTTGTCGTTACTAATTTGGCTCCGTCTCCTACATTTGTCTCGTTAAGTAAAGTTTTGACAGGGATCAGAAACTTAACCTGTTGAAATTTCACAGAAGGGACTCCTTCAGAACTAACACTTTCGTTATCTGCAATATTTACTTCCCTTATTTCGGTCTCCACCAAAGTAGCGTTACTTTTGTCATCTTTGATTCCTGTACCATCTCCAGATCCCAAGATGTTTTGAGAATCGGTGCCCGTATGTAGTAACTCCTTACAATAGACACCCGTCCACCCAGGTGTACATAAGCACACACTCCGGCATGTGTCTTCATGCAAAATACACGTGCCTCCATTTCCGCACATTCCATAGATAATCCTACAGAAATCAAGGCACTTCGGTCCTGTAGGTTTTGTTCCAAACCTCAACATAGAAACGCTCTTTGATATGTCAGTAGGTGTTGGAGAATGACCAACATCGTCTGTTGACAACGGTTGGAATGCTTGGCAAAACAGGTACAAAAATGCAAGCAGAATGTTGCAGATGACCATTATGAAAACTGCCATGGAAAAGAACGAAGGAAAATGAAGATTCAATCATCCATAAACTCCTTTCTGTATACCCATTTATACGATTCCATTCCAGATTCACATGTCAAGTCATTATTAGTAAGTATATACAAGATTATACATATTCAAAGTTGATAGTTTATCCTCCTGCACAATTTACATAACATCATTGTTATCAAGGTATTTACAAAGATTCAACAACAGTATCTTCTAACATTAAAAAATATTTCCATTAACTGTCGTTTACACAGAAATAAACAGTCCAATCCGAATTAAAAACACAAAACATCATCTCGTCACAATACGAAACGAACCTTCTTTGAAGTAAACGCAGAAAAGATCAAACTTCTTTCATAATATCGTGTCCTCCATGTTTGTGTTCAACCACCACAATATGGCGCTGCAGGTCTTGTTTTGTCCATGTACCATCATCCATCACTGCTGTCAGTCCCACGACATGAGTTATGCCAAAACTGTATTCACTATTACTCTCACGGCCCACTTGTCAACCACGTAACATATTAATATGCACACTTGTCAGGTATACTCTCTTCAACGGGATAAATCGTTCTGCCCTATAAAGCTTATTTATTTCTACCGAAATGACCGCACGGATACAACATAAAATAACGTTAATGAACTACGCTGTCACAGCCATTGTGTTTTGTTTTGTTTTGTTTGCATTTTTGGTGGAGGTATTTGCAGATCGACAAAAGATCAGGGACAAAGTCGAAATTTAAGCCTCTAATTTGAAATTTTTGCCAAAATATTTACTTTAATAGGGATATAACTGTATACATCTTTGCTCTGTAATCCTCTTGGCCAATGGAGAAATTCCATTACAATTGTGTAATTGATCATAAAATTGATTACATCTGCTTATGTACTGGGGGATGCTGGTAGCTGAGTGGCCTAATATTCGCACCTTCAGATATAATTTACACACCCCACCTCTATCTGCGTGAGTTCGCGTCTCGGCTCGACGAACGTGGGTATGTTGAAAAACTTGCCAGTAGCTTGCTGTTAGTCGGTGGTTCCTCTCGGGTGATTCCTGGATTCTTCCTCCATCATATATACTGACCACCATGTATAGTCTATCATTTGCTGGAAAATGGCGTTAAAATCCCACAAAACTAGACCAAACATTGGCCATATATCGTATACTCGCTGATAAGTCGAGTGTAACTTCAAACTGTACAGGCTCGTATCTGCTGTCGCATAATTCAAAAACAAACTAAACACTTATACTGTATATATCAGTTTATCAGTCACGTTCAGCTGCAAACTCTTCAGACGCATATATGCCGTCGCATTAAACGACATAAGCTGAGAGGCTATGTAGTTTGCAGTTGGACTCTACGTATACGCGAGTATAGACGGTACTTATTTGGCAATGCATCGAAACTTGCACGATTTTTTGTAGTTGGACTCGACGTATAAGCGAATACAGACGGTTCTACTTAGTTTATGCTTTGTAATTTACAAGGTACGAACATTATAGATTCACCCCTTTCAGAAGACAAATCATATTTCCGTTTTCTGTTTACATGGATACAAAAAAATTAAGAAAAATTAGACTTAAATGCTCAACTAAAAGTTCTCAAAATAAAATCTTTTTTTGGACGTGTCATCATCTGGAACGTCTTATAAGCAAAATGTACAGTACGATGAATACTTGTTAGTTTTCTTTCAAACCCAGTATTTTATCAACGCATGTAATTTACGGAGTTGCGTGTGATTATTGTATACCTTGTAAAAATTAGTCTGTTAAATTAGTTTTAAGCTGCTTTATAACGCGTATATCAAATGTACTTAAGATGACCTTTAAGGTATACTTTCTCTTTGAAAGTTACTTATCTAATGCCTATTTTTATATTTTGCGTTATAAATTCCTTTTTGTATTTTATTATATACCCTCTAAATAGAAATAATAATTTGTTTGCAATAAACTCTATTCATCTGATGCGTTAAGATTTCACTAATCTGTCATTTAATCACGTTCATTAGCAACGCGTATTTATGATAAGCGATAACCTTGATTATTTCATATTTTAATTAATGTATGACCTTGTATCGATGTATCACCTATTGTACACGTCACACAGGTCACGTAGATATTAAATACCAACTATTTCAGTAATGGATGTTGTTTTTAGCATTTAATTATACATAGCTTTAAGTGGCAAGTGTTCACTTCAGTTGAATTCGTATACATCCTTCGGAAGGTCACTATTTACACGCCCCAAGAAGTCATTCGGCAAAATATAATATAAATTCATAATCACCGTCTGTACTCGCATACAATGTCATATCAACTGCAAACGGCATCAACACAGATCTGCCGTCGCATTATTAAACTCTTTTCTTAGCACGAATATGTAGATCAAACAGCATTGATTCTGGTATGCTGGCGCATAATTCGACATCAGATTTGATTCTATCTTTTGCAGTTGAACCAGACTTAAAGGCGAGTATGTATGGTAGTTGGCTTGGTTCTAAAATACTCCAATCCTTCTCTTCCATTGTCATCTTTTGATGTGATATCGTTTCAATACCATTCTATCACGAAAATCGAGTTTCTGCAGTTTTCTTTCGTTCAGTCTTCACACAAGGGCTCATAATTACCATGTTTTCATACCATTCAAATTCTCGTTTAAATTTTCATACTTTAGGTTGTTTGTATATTGTAATGTCCGTTTATTGTATTTTATTAAATCGTAATTCTATTAAGATCTATGTATTTTGATATAAAAATAATGTTTTAGTTCTGCTAGATAATAACTTTGCTGCTGTGAAGTCTGGAAATAGTTATTACGTAGACTATCAGGCACACATTATAACGCATTAACTTAATTATCTGTGACTTTTAAAAAAAGCAAAGCAACCAATGGCATCCGTCCATGGAATCCTGGAATAAACTGGATATAATTTTAACCAAGTCTTTCTAAGATTCCGTGCCTTTCTTTTTCAAATGATAAAATATATAATAAGATGAGCAAGGATTTGCGATACCGATATAATAAAGTTGCACATAAAACCAGTACCTCCACCCATAATCCTTACAACTAATGGTATATTGTAGTTTATTTAATTTTATTTTCTTTTTCTTGTTTCATGCATTTAATGTAAACCGTAATTATAATATAGAAATGTTTTTTTTTTTGCAATCAGTTTTTTAAGAAAAAGTAATTATACTTATCTGCAGTATTACCCTTTAATGTATGCCTCATTTCTTACCCCAACCCTCTCTTTAAAGTTTAATTAAAATATTGTTTGTTTGTCGTTGTAGCTTTCTAATTTGTTTCTTGTTATTTGTTAATGAACGCACCTGTGAAACATTCTTCGCTCATGTAATGTATTGCTTATCTAAATTAATTTGCTAAGTGCTGATTTAACACATAAAACTTCCGTGTCAAATCTATAATGACTGTCGAATTTAATTTTTACAAAATATGTCATGCTAATCCTAAAATGTTTATATATTATGTATGATGATTGTATTACTGAGTAAGAAGAAAGATTTTATATTTTATTAAATTTTTATTGCCGTCAAATGCATTTTATCAGTACTGTTATCATGGTGACCATTTATTTCTGCAAGCATTTATTTTGTTAATATATGTCCATGATTAACTTTACATTTATATTGAAAGGCTGCACTATGTAAACTTGAGAGAGAGAGAGAGAGAGAGAGAGAGAGAGAGAGAGAGAGAGAGAGAGAGAGAGAGAGAGAGAGAGAGAGAGAGAGAGAGAGATTTTGCGGGACCTACTGATACAAGGTGAAGAGAAAGTGTGACTTCTTTTTAATTCGTTTTCTGTACAAGGAGCAATAATTTGAAAGAAGGAAGCATTTATATTGTTTTATTATTCAATAAATACTGCGTTGCTGTTGAAATACGGCAGGTCTTATCCGTAGTTGAATCCTCCGTGATTAGAATGTGCATTATACCTTATCAATATTAACTATTTTCATTCGGTTATCACGACGCCCTCTGTTGTCATAATGGGACATTAATCTATTGCATTTTGCGTCGTGTTAACAGCCAACATACAGCTTTCATTGCACAACATTGTAACTTTCAGTATGTGAACATTTTACGTGTGTAATATAATTAAACAGTATGTTATAAATTTAAATATGTTTGTTTGATTAGGATTTTTAACGTAGCTTTAGCAATTTTTCAGTCATATCGCTACGATGTCTGCATTGTGGCAGTTTTTAGTGATGTCTAGCACTGGGGCATCATGCCGCAGATATGTAGCATGATGTCTCACCCAGTCCCGGATTACCCATTAGGCAGAGTAGGCAACTGCCTATGGCCCACACGACTTTTATGGGCCCCATCAGGGGCCCCCATGAGACCGTGACCGTGGGTCTGGGGCCCCAAACGTTTGACTGCCTATGGGCCTCCACGGTGCTTAATCCGGCGCTGGTCTCACCCAGTCACATTATCTTGACACCTGGCCGACCAGTCCTAACACTAACCTCTTAATGCTGAGCGCCAAGCGAGGCAGCTGTTAGAACCATTTTTGTAAGTCTTCGGTATGATTCGACTGGTAATCGATCCCACGACCTCCCGCTTCCGCGGCTGACGTTCTAACCACTAGGCCACCGGAACGGTCATTTTAAATCTGTCAATTGCACAATAAATCAAGAGCTGGAAAGATACAATTAAGAAAGCAGACCAGAGTCTATTTTGTTAGCAGTTGGACACGACTTATATGCGAGTAAACACAGTATGCGGTCGTATTGACATAGATTACATGTATTACTACATGTGCTCATTTATAATGTCACATTTAAACTGTGTATGAATTATACATGCGGAACTAATTACTTATGCTTCTAGCAGTGGGATCAGAGTAACCTTAGACACTGTACTGCGGTAATGTCAGGTCATTATAATTACAAGCAATCGATTTTCTTCCAACTCAGAGGATAGGTTGGACGATGATGAATCGTTTTGTAGACAGGACATCATTGTATTCATATTATTCTCTCTCAAGTTGTCAGCACAGTATGTGTTTTGAAAATGAATATATAACAGGTCATGGCAATACATCATTCTTTCATTGTATTTGAGTTGAAAAACCAACAGTCTTGTTCATCTCGGCTGAATATGCATTTTTATATGTTACATCGACCAGTGCCTGAATCCGGGACATCCCTAAATCCACACGTGCGCCGTGCAAATGGAGCTATCATGACCAAAGAACACGACCAGCTCATGCGACACACAAGCCAATATTGAATCAAGTACGCGCTCGCGGCTTATAAAAATTAGGTTGAATATTTTTTGTCCGTCTAAAGCTGGAAGCTGCATCAAACGTTTTATTTCGTAAACTTACTTGTATAGATGTTGAGGTGTCATTAAGGAGTTTCTTTAAAATTATCAAACACTTATGAGCTTCTTAGTACAAAAAATACATATACGATTAATTACAAAAAAGAATAAACGATTAAAATGAAGAAAGAAAAAAAAAATAAAACCACCACAAACATGCCCTTACAGAAATTTTTAATTGAACTGTAGTGCAATTGTTTTTCAAAAGATAAATATAGGTTCCTATCTTTGGGAGAAAAAAATATATTCTTTCAAAATTAAAAAAAAATATTGTAAGAAGTAAGTGAAAGCCTCCAACAAAAACATACAGAAAAAAAACTAAATCCCCCCCCCCAAAAAAAAAATCCCTATGTACAGTCGCTAAAGTATACAACGTTGATGGATAAAACATTTTGAATTAGAATGATATATTCTTGTATAATGAAGGGAATATCTTCACGACTCGGATATCCATCACTTATCTGCTTGACGTAGTGTGAGCATACGAGAGATACAGGTCACTACAATTTGTCTACTTATAAATATATGTCACTATGACCTACATAAAGTGTTATATATTAGGATATGCAAACTGACACCGAATCACGATCATCGCGTAATTCATCATCTGAGACTGTTTTAAAAGTCTTTTATCACCACCCACGCCAACAGTAGGGAAAGATTATTTATGTCTCTTTGTACGTGTCAAATCGCCTCGATTACATATATATTTGCGCTGTGCTTATAAACAATATATAACATTTCCCAGTTGGATGGAAATTATTTTAAAAGAGCTGCCTCTTTTTTTTGCGAATTCTGCTCCCCCCCCCCCCCACACACATGCACGAAAATTAGTTTGCTTTCATTTTTTTTTAAAAAACGGAAATTGTGTTATAACGGAGGTCTGATTTTCAAATTTATTTCATGATACAAAAAAGATGAAAAGCACCATGTCCAATGAGAAAACTGACACTAAATTTTGGACGGCAAATGCAAATTATATAATTTTTATTACCAAATAAATTAATAAATCACGTGACTGTGAATAAAGTCATCGTAGGTATGGTTTGATGAGGATCTAATTCGTCCCATAACCAATCAGTAGTATCCAGGAAGATTGAATATGTTTAGACGTCAGTCGAGTAATTCCAATAAAATAATTGATGATGATGAAGATGACGACGAAGACGATTACACTGATAAAAGTTCTTAACATGAAACATGTACAATAATACAATAGAAGTATTACTTGCATTCGTAGATGAAGAAATACTCACATACGCACGAAATTAAGGCGTTTCATCGACTGGTGGGGGTGACCCAGTTGGGACAACTCAATTTGTTAGAAAATATGTAATATTTCTTTTTAAGGCATGGTCATCCATGTAGCTTCCTGTGACTGTCATTTCCTTAGTCATTTATATGGGATAAAATATGAAGTATTCATATGAAGTGCCATTCAATATGAAATATACATATTTAGTGCCATTCAATATGAAGTATTTATATTTTGCGACATTCAATATGAAATATACATATTTTGTGCCATTCAATATGAAGTATTTATATTTTGCGACATTCAATATGAAGTATACATATTTAATGCCATTCAGTACGAATTATACATATTCAGTGTAATTGAATATGAAGTATACATATTTAGTGCCATTCATTATGAAATATACATATTTTGTGTGATTAAGTATGAAGTATACATATTTATTACTAGTCAATACCAAGAATCCATATTTTGTGTAGTTCAGTATGAAATTTAGATTTTGGGTGCCAATCAATATGACCATTAAATATTAAGTATACATAGTAGTGGCATTCAGTACGAAATATACATATTTAGTGTAATTCAATATGAATTATACATATTTATTACCACTCAGTATGAAGTATATACATGTTGTGTGATTAAGTATGAAGTATACATATTTATTGTCATTCAGTATGAAGTATACATATTTTGTATGATTAGGTATGAAATACTATTCAATTTGAAGTATCCATATTTTGTGTGATTAAGTAAGATGTTTACATACTTGGTGCCATTTAATATGATCATTCACTATGAAGTATTCTTATTTCGTCTTGTTTAGAGAAACTATTCAGTATTACTAAAGACGATGTTTAACATTAGTAAGTAAAATAACTGAAGAACAGCAATCAGAGCATTATTTACATGCATGTCTCACTTCAGTCAGTTGAAAAACTAACAGGAGTGTCACTTATTATGGAAATATTAAAATATATTCTCAATGTTTAAATTGATAATATAATTTTTAAATTATGTTTATTTTAGTTCGATGATAAGGCTGATTAACAGCTGTTGTATCTTTTGCAAAAGCTAGCATAATTAATCAATTACAAGAAGTAATTAATCATTATTACGCGGTTTCGACGGCAACAACGTTTAAAAATAGAATAAAACATGTAATCTAGAATCCACAAAATGTAAAACCAAAACCTTCGCTTCCATCAAACCTGTTAGTACGTAATATTCACGTAATTCAGACCTTACCAATAATATATACAATTCTTGCATAATTGTCCAAATGTACTTTAAAAGTTTTCTGTTTATTTGAAATTCACCAGTTTTGTTGTTGTTGTTGTTGTTGTAGGGTTTAACGCCATTTTTCAGCACACGATTGGCTATACATGGCGGCCAGTATTATTGGTGGAGGAAGAACCAGGGAAAAGCCCCGGAAAGAACCACCGACCCACGAGAAGCAAGCTACTGGCAAGCTTTCTCACATAACTACATTAGCCGAATGTTAGTCTCGAACCCATGCAGAGGTGAGATGGCAGTGATCCGTAACGGAGAGCGCTTTAGACCACTCGGCCACTCGGGGCCTCCTCGCCAGTTTTGATACAGCTTGATAAACCTTGAAAAACTTCAATAGCTCGCCTCAGAGTGAATGCCAATGACCGCTAGATGGCGACTCATCATTATTCTCTTGACCTAGTGTGGCCGTTGAGGAACTGTGCTACTGAACATCTTACCAGTTCGCACCACTTTTCTCGATCATGTGCCAATGCCTGTATCTCCGCATAACTTTTCCTGGTCCATTCTGTGATGTTGTCAGTCCACTTTCTTCTCTGTCTACCTCTCCTTCTGCCACCTTGGACACTACCCTGTAGTACTGTTGTGGATAGATTGTTGGCTCTAGTGACAAGGCCATACCATTTCAGCTTTTTCTTTTTTGACAGTTATGAGGAGGTCTTCATAATGCCTGATGATGTTTTGCACTTCTTCATTTGTGATGTGTTTCATGTAAGAGATGCCAAGGATGGTTCTGTAGCATCTCATTACAAGTGCCTGGATTCTTCATTGTAAGAACGATTGAGATGACTAGTGCTCTCAATAGTCTGATTTTAGTTTTCAGACATATATTCGTGTCTTTCCAGATGGGTCTTAGCTTTGACATAGCTGCAGATGTTTGTGCTGCTCGTGACAAAAGTTCTACTCTTGATTCCTCTTTGGTGATTATGGAACCAAGATATTTGAACTGGCCCACTGTTTCCAGTTCCTGTCCTGTGACTTTAATCTTGGTTGAGATTTGTTTGCCACTGTTTGTCATCAGCTTTGTCTTCTTGGCGCTAATCTCCATGTCAAATCCAGAAGGTGTTTCATCCAGGTTCTTCACTAAGGTGGCAAGCTCATCTTCACTGCCTGCCAGCCCATCAATGTCGTCTGCAAAGCGTAGGTTGGTGATATTATTTCACGTAGTTCACGGTAATCTTGCCGTGATTTCTGCTCACCTATTTGAGGGTATATAAGGCAGAATATTTATGATCAATATTACGGGACCTAAAGTATCTAATCACAGGTTAGATAGCTCGTCTTTCAATCTCCAGCCAAAGGGGTGAGTGTTAAATTTATATTTCGTTTTATTGTGAATTTTATTCAGTTTATCATTTCATATAATGATGCCTTTATTGCAATGCAGATTTTGAACGTGGAATATTTGGAATTACTAGTCACTATTAGACTTTAAATGCAATAGCGTGATCTAAGGTTTAGATTATTTTTTGAGACAACTATTATTAGTCTGGTTTCTTTATTGTAGCTGATAACGCATCTCTGATAGCATCTCTGATAACGCATCTGATAGCATCTCTGATAACGCATCTGATAACGTCTGATAACGCATCTGATAACGTCTGATAACGCATCTGATAACGTCTGATAACGCATCTGAAAACATCTCTGATAACGTCGGCTGATAACATCTCAGATATCGTAGCTGAAATTGTTGCTGATTTATTGTGCAATCGAATTGAAGTATCTGACTGTCTGTCTGTCAGATTGTCTGTCCGTCTACATCTGTCGTGACGTGTAAATATCCGGAAAGCTAGAAGTCCGAGTGTCGGAGCTGTCTAGAGTTGTAAACATCCGGGGCGACATCTAGGGTATTGAGGAACGTTAGTTCTAGTAGATGTTGTATGCTGTCTGTACGTATAACTGTGGTGGATCCGTGAAGGGCAAGTGACCGATAAAAGTATTGAGTCAACCCTAGGTCTTCGGGGAAACTGGGCGGCGATTCAACTGTGGGTGAATCGTACGGTTATACAGGGTCGAGACACATGTGTGTGTGTTGCAATTGTAGTACAATTGAATACAGTGTTGTATTTACATGGTTACTTCAAATCACAATAGTATTTCAAGGCATTGCATTATTCTCAATAAAAGCTAGCAACTTGATTAAATATATGTATATGTTCGTGCTAGTTGTCGCAATCCATACGTGCGATAATATAGTTTGATGTTTGTGTTTATTATCGTGATTTATTCTTTCGTTAATATAACTTTTGTAAAGGTTCTTTGGATCTGTGTATAGTCCAAGAGATTCCTTTGTATCTGTGTTTTATTTTGTATTAATATTTCATTTATTCATGTATTGTGAATGGTTGTGAGTGTAATTGTGGGTTGAACGCATGAGTTATTGTGTTGATACATCATTATTTTTCATTAATAATTTATTTCATAAATTTATATTTTCTTTCACATATTGTGTTTGTGTTGTTCATTTAATCCACCATCCTCTCGGTAACAATTCTGTTACACGACACATTGTCAAAAGCCTTTTTGAAATCTATGAACACATGATAGATGTCTTGTAGATGTTGTGAGTACTTTTCACACAAAACACTAATACTGAATATTTGTTCTGTTGTGCTTCTTCCACTCCGGAACCCTGCCTATTCTTCAGCGATTATTTCTTCTGCTTGCGGTTTCAGTCTGTTCAAGATGATCTTAAGCATCACCTTACTAGTATGGCTGACCAAACTGATAGTTCTGTAATTTTGGCACAGCTGGATATTGCCTATATGGGGGAGTGTTATAATTAATGACTGGGTCCAATGTGTTTGCCATTAGCCTGTCTGTCAGGTTTTATTGCAGAATTTTGTTAGTATCTCTATCACTGATTCTCCACAATTCTTGATACGTTCAGCTGGGAAGTTGTCTACTCTAGGTGCCTTCCCATTCTTCAGTGCTCTTATTGCTAACTCCACCTGTGTTTTGAGAATGGACATATCATCATCATTTGTGGAGTTTTGAACTTCAAGCACCTCTGAGTCTCCTGTGTATGGATGGTTGTAGAGTTCTTTACAATACTCAGTCCATCTTTCTGCAATGTCACTTGCTTCTGTGAGGCATTTTCATTTTCGTCTTGAATGGTATTGACTCTTGGTTGCTTATGTCTGGTGAGGTCTTTCACTATTCGGAATGCCTTTTTGTTGCTGTTATTCGTCATCAGACTGTTCTATTTCTGTGCACTTTTTTCCAATCCAATCTTCTATTGCTGACTTCAAGTTATTTTCCTTCTTCTTTCTTCTGATTTTCTTACTTATTTCTAGGTACTCCACTGCCCCTGTTGTGTTTCTGGTGTTTTTTTTTTAGGTCTCTTCGGGCATCACACAGATTCAGAATCTTTTCTGTAACCCAAAAATATTTCTTTGGGCGATATAGGCCAATGATGTCATGACTGTTGAAAGTGTCTGTCATCACTTTAACATTAACATCAAAAGGAGTGGAGCACATTTTTCCTCCAACTGTGGCTTGGAATGACTTGCATATGTTAGGATCTTTCAGTTCAAGGTTTAACTTGAGACTGATTTTCTTTGGCTTGTTAATTTTCTTCAGCCTCACTCGGAAGTTGATAATGACGAGATCGTGATCACTCCCAACATCAGCACCTTTTGCTCTATTGATGCCAGATCGGTAACGGTTTGGAACCAGTATGTAGTCAATCTGGTTATGATGGGTTCCATATGGTGCGTGCCATGTTCAGCAACGTGAAGCTTTATGCTGGCCCAGAGTGTTGGTTAGTACCAAGTTGTTGCAACTTGCGAACTCGAGCAGCCGTCTCAGATGACTACATCAATTAGATGCGTACTGTTAACATACAACAGATTAATGTGCTAAAGTGATAGCGATCTAAACATTTCGACATCAGCATATGTTGTTGTAGGGTTTAACGCGATTTTTCAGCACGCAATATGCTATATGCCGGCCAGTATTATTGGTGGAGGAAGAACCCGGGAAAACCTCCGGAAAGAACCACCGACCCACGAAAAGCTACTGGCAAGCTTTCTCACATAACTACATTAGCCGAATCTTAGACTCGAACCCACGCAGACAGAGGTGAGATGGCAGTCATCAGACATCAGCATATAATAATAATAATAATAATAATAATAATAATAATAATAATAATAATAATAATAACACCAACATGTAGAATCTGTGACCGCATTCGCTTTATTCACCAGACTGTAATTGCAATGCAAGTAGCTGGTAGAGGAAAGTTGTATTTCTATTGGTCAGAATGTTACCACGTGATCAAAATGAATCGCTGAGTTGCGTTTATTTCAGTATGAACTGTAAGAACTACTTTTCTAAGAATACCCACTTGTATAAATAGTGTCACGTGTACAGCAGAAGATAAACACTGCTAGTGAAGGTAGACACATTGTACACATTAAACGAAAAGAACAATTTTATAGTTTAATTTTCTCGCTAACTTTTCCTTATCCGATAAATTTCACGCACGATGCTATTTAATTTGTTTTTAACACATCTATATTTGACGAGCCCTTTGAAGTGGAAGAAGTATTACAAATAGAGCTATCATTTAGAATCTCATGCAACTTTAAATGTTCAAAGGACCCCATCAAACTCAAGCGGTATTATTCACGAAAATGTTCAAATAGCCCCATCAAACTCAAGCGGTATTATTCACGAAAATGTTCAAATAGCCCCATCAAACTTAAGCGGTAATACTCACGAAAATATTCAAATGACCCCAACAAACTCAAGCGGTATTACTCACGAAAATGTTCAAACCACCCCAACAAACTCAAGCGGTAATACTCACGAAAATATTCAAATGACCCCAACAAACTCAAGCGGTATTACTCACAAAAATGTTCAAATGACCCCAACAAACTCAAATGGTACTATTCACGAAAATGTTCAAATCACCCCTACAAATTCAAACGGTATTACTCACGAAAATGGTCAAATGACCCCAACAAACTCATGCGGTATTACTCAGGAAAATGTTCAAATAATCCATACAAACGTAAGCGGTATTATTCACGAAAATGTTCAAATGATCCTAGAAACTCAAACGTTACTATTCAGGAAAATGTTCAAATGATCCTAGAAACTCAAACGGTACTATTCACAAAAAGGTTCAAATGACCCCTACAAACACAAGCGGTATTATTCACAAAAAGGTTAAAATGATCCCTACAAACTCAAACGTTACTATTCAGGAAAATTTTCAAATGATCCCTACCAACCTAAGCGGTATTATTCGCAAAAATGCTCAAATGACCCGAAGAAACCTAAGCGGTATTATTCGCAAAAATGTTAAAATGACCCCAACAAACTCAAGCGGTATTATTCACGAAAATGTTCAAATGATCCCTACAAACTCAAAAGTTACTATTGAGGAAAATGTTCAAATGACCCCATCAAACTCAAGCAGTATTATTCACGAAATTGTTCAAATGACCCCAACAAACTCAAGCGGTATTACTCACGAAAATGTTCAAATGACCCCAAGAAATTCAAGCGGTATTATTCATAAAAATATTCAAATGACCCCAAGAAACTCAAACGGTATTATTCACGAAAATGTTCAAATGAACCCAACAAACTCACGCTTTATTATTCACGAAAATGTTCAAATGAACCCTACAAACTCAAACGTTATTATTCAGGACAATGTTCAAATGATCAGTACAAACCAAAGCGGTATTATTCGCAAAAATGTTCAAATGACCCCAACAAACTCAAGCGGTATTATTCAAGAAAATGTTCAAATGATCCCTACAAACTCAAACGTTACTATTGAGGAAAATGTTAAAATGACCCCAAGAAACTCAAACGGTATTATTCACGAAAATGTTCAAGCCCCCAACAAACTCAAGCGGTAATACTCACGAAATGTTCAATTGACCAAAAGAAACTCAAGCGGTATTATTCACAAAAATATTCAAATGACCCCAAGAAACTCAAACGGTAATTTCAGGAAAATATTAAAATGACCCCTACAAACTCAAACGATATTATTCACGAAAATGTTCAAATGATCCCTACAAACTCAAACGTTATAATTCAGGACAATGTTCAAATGATCCCTACAAACCAAAGCGGTATTATTCGCAAAAATGTTCAAATGACCCCTACAAACTCAAGCGGTATTATTCACGAAAATGTTCAAATGATCCTACAAACTCAAACGGTACTATTGAGGAAATTGTTCAAATGACCCCAACAAACTCAAGCGGTATTACTCACGAAAATGTTCAAATGACCCCAAGAAATTCAAACGGTATTATTCACGAAAATGTTCAAATGATCCCAACAAACTCAAGCGGTATTATTCACGAAAATGTTCAAATGACCCCAACAAATTCAAGCGGTATTATTCACGAAAATGTTCAAATGATCCTACAAACTCAAACGGTACTATTGAGGAAAATGTTCAAATGACCCCAACAAACTCAAACGGTATTATTCACAAAAATGTTCAAATGATCCCTACAAACTCACACATTATTATTCAGGAAAATGTTCAAATGATCCTGACAAGCCTAAGCGGTATTATGCGCAAAAATGTTCAAATGACCCCAACAAACTCAAGCGGAATTATTCACGAACTGTCATTTCAATAACCGCACCTTCCAATTTAATTCCAAGAAAAAACGTAAGTGCAAACAATTTAAGGAAATACATGATTTTCAAATTAAGTGCCCCGTGTCAACTGTCCAGACTAGAATAATACACAACATCATGTATAACTGGCTTTTATTATATGGCAATTTCCAGTGAATAATTATAGACAAATTAAGAAAACGCATAGCAAATAGAACTAAGTACAAATATTAAAGTAGTAAATATATAAATGTGTCATACATTTTTTCACTTTTATAGTGATATTACATTGCTGTGTTGTAATTGCTATTGCACTACTCAGTATGCTTCGAAAATTGTGTCAACAAAATACACAAATTTCACAAATTAAATTGTCTTGCTGTTTTGAAACTCCTGAGTGTAGCTCTTAACTTCTTACACCAAAAACATTCTATATCAGCATCTGCCTCTGTGTGCATATGTTTTTTTTGTGTGTGTCTTTGTGTTTAGTTTCTACACCGATGTCACAAATTTGATGAGAGGGATCAGGTTTTGAACAATTTTCACTAAACAACTCCTGGAATAACTAGAGGGATAAAAAGGGTACTTAATTATTTTAGAACTGTGTGTGTATGTCTGAGCGAACAAAACTGATCACACACATTGTATAACCTAATCTCATACACCTACATGTATTATTCCAACATGTTTATAACACGAAAATAGGTTTTAAAGAACGAAATTTGATTACTCAAGTGTCAGAACAGTAATGAATATGCCAAATCACATTCAGTCAATCTATGCACACATTCTTACAGTCGTGACACCATGAGTTTAAATATTGAGCTTCCACTTTGATTACACGTGTCCATTAAGGTAAAATATAAAACAATCACAGTAGCATTGTTCAAATTCCTTCCATTGGCTACCATTGGCCGAATGACTGGTTGTCACAGAATTAGGCGAAAATTGAATTTATTTCTTCTTGGATACAAACCAATTTCACCATTTTTGTTTCGTCGTACATGCGTTACCTAGGGTGAATAAGTGTTTTTCAAGGTAAGCGACATGTAGCGACTTACATGTACATGGCTGGAAATCACTTGAAGTCAGGAACATTATAATCACGGGGTGCACGGGAATTTTGCCCTGAATTCTGCCCTTTATTACAGTGCAGATTTAAACCGTTGAATATTTGGAATTACTAGTCACTATTAGACTTTAAATGCAATAGCGTAATTTAAATTTTAGATTGTTTTAGAAACCACTATTATTAGTTTGGTTTCTTTATTGTAGTTGATTGTGCCGTGATTGTGCCGTGATTGTGATGTTTGATTGTGCCATTTGATTGTGCGATCAAATTGAGGTGTCTGACTGTCTGTCTGTCAGACTGTCTGTCCGTCTACGTTTGTATCTGGCGTGAACAAGAGGTCATGATGTCTTGAGGATATCTGTCGAGATGTGTAAATATCCGGAACTATCTAGAAGTCTAAATGTCCGAGTGTCCGGAGCTGTCTAGAGGTGTAAACGTCCGGGGTAGCATCTAAGTGTTTGGGACCGGTGGTTCTAATAGGTGCTGTATACTGTCTGTACGTTAGTGTGACGTATAACTGTAGTTGATCCGTAAAGGGTAAGCGGCCGATAAAAGTATTGGGTCAACCATAGGTATTCGGAGAAGCTGTGCGGCGATTCAACAGTTGGTGAATCGTACGGTTGTACAGGGTTGAGACGCATGTGTGTTTCAATTGTGATTACAACTGAATGCATTTATATATTTACACGGAGTTACTTTGAATCTCGGTAGTATTCCAAGGAATTACATGAATCTCAAGAACAGTTAGAAACTTGACTTAATACATATAGATGTTTGTACTTGTTATCGCAATTCATACGTGCGATAATATAATTTTTGTAAAGGTTCCCTTTTTATTTGAAACATTTGTGCAGTCCAGGAGGTTCCTTGGATCTGTGTTCATTTTGAATTAATATTTAATTTTATTTTCAAATTGTGAATGGTTGTGAAGTGTGATTGTGGGTTGAACGCATGAGTTATTGTGTTGATACATCATTATTTTTCATAATTTATTTCATAAATTTACATCTTTCACATATTGTGTTTGAGTTGTTCATTTGATCCACCACCCACTCGGAAACAATTCTGTTACACTGGTATTATGGTGACCATGTTATGATCCAAGCAGGTCAATCCCAAGCGCTATGAATAGCTACGTTACAGAAAACACCAAACACGTTTTACTACGCTTAGTTAATATTATTATTTTTTATGATGCAAGCGAAATAACATAACGATAAATTGAGATTTCAATTATAAGAGTTTAATGTTTTTTTCTTCTTAGTTAACGTAGTTTAAACTGAGTTGCCGACTCACAAAACTTACATAACGCTCGAAGGGCATTATTTGCTGTGTGAGTCAGCAACTGACAGTTTATACCATGTTAAACTCAGTAAAAATGTTAAACACTTAAGAATTCAAGCTGAATTCAACATCATTGCCTACGTCATTAAATATAAACAAGATGACGTCATAGCTCACATTGTTAACCTAATTGTTCCACTCTTTAACGAATAATCTACATAGAAACAGGGATATACAGCACAGACAAATGAAATTTTAATACATAATTATACATAAAACTTTATCTTAAAGATACGTAATTCTCTATTGATAACTAGCTAAAAACATTTCACGAATAGAGATAAAAACAGTTTTGTTACTATATTTCTTCTGTATAATGCACATTTAATTTTTTAATATAATTATAGATATTATTGAATCTTCAACATTTCACCCGGACTTAGATTATTTAATAATTAGTATGGTGTACACGCATGATCTTATCTTATAAATAATTAATCCTATTCTATTAAGAATTAATTTTAAAATGTTATTTTATAAGTTATAATAATATACAATTAGTGTTATCTAATTGAAAACAATGGACATAAACAAAAACAAAAATATTTTAAATTTTTTATATGAATGTCGTATACTGTTTGGGATTGTAGACCTTTAGGATATATCGTATTAAGACGGTGAATCCAATAGATTTCCTTTAGCAGACGTTCCATCTCAGAATGAGCTTTAACAATAGGCTGAAAGAAGAAATCTTGCACAGTATGGGAACTCTTGCTAAAATGTTCTTCAACACGTCATGAAAATGATTGATCGATATAACTTTTTTATGTCTGATCTATATTGATTCATACGTTTAGATATTTCTTGACACGAATATCTATCAATATCTTGAATATTTTTCATACCGTCCTAAATCGTGTAAAAACGGGATACCATACAGTCAAGCAAAAATATAAAGAATAATTAGTTCTGATGACACTGTTTTTAAATCATCTTTAACAAAGTTAGGTCAGCAGCTTTTAAAAAGTAATTCCCTACTGACATCATTAAAACTACTTTCGAAAAAGTATATTTTCTTACAGAACTGAAATCACTACAATGGAAAATCAAAAATAGAAATGAAGATATCATTCCTTATGTTATTGAATATAATCCTAGTTTGACTAATATAATATAATATCGATACATTTTGGGATTATTAAATTTATCAAAAAAGCAAGTGTTAAAAATAGTCAACAATATATATATTAATATAGATATTATACTTATGAACCAACATGGATCAGACATAAAAAATATATAGATCAATTATTTTCATCACATGTTGCCGCACATTTTAACGAGAGTTCCCATATCGCGCAAGATTTCACCTTTCAGTGGTTCCCAAATTTGAAATTAATTCTCAGTAGAATATTCTTAATTATTTATAAAATACTTGATTATAAAATCATCATTCACACCATACTAATTTTAATAATTTTTATTAAAGAAACTGAGTTATGATGAAATCTTGAAGATTATTATCATATCAACAATCATCTCGTATTGGTATTTTATCTTAAAGCAATATAGAAAGTATACACAGGTGGTTCGTTTATTATTTTTTTAATGAGTACGCACAATTACGGATAACTGCCATCTCGGGCTTGGTTAATGTTAATACGTGGAAAAAAAAACACTGCCAGCAGCTTCCCGTGTTTCGGTGGTTCTTTCTGGGTTTTCCGAGATTCTTCTTCCATCAATTATACTTTCCACATTGTATAGCCTATCTTTTTTTTCAGAAATGGTGTTGAACCCCATAACAACAACTTTCGTTGATTCTACCAACAGTATACAGAAAATGCATTACACGAAGCTTGACAGAATAGCCAAACTTTCCGAATTATATTTACTAGTTTGTTCACATTAACTCGCGCTTTGAAACTCAACTATATTGTGCTCAGATTAGTTATTATGGACAAGGGATTCCGCTCCAGTTTCCTAGACATTCCCAGGGTTTGTTGACTGTCCTTCTTGAGGTTTTCCAGGCTTCTTCCTTAACCAAATATATTGGCCGCCACATAGAAAGATAGCATTAACTAAAGCTTTTCTTAATTAGATGAAATCCAGAAAGCGAGTATTTGGAGTATAAATTTCAGTATTAGATCTGAAATAGATGAAATCCAGAAAGCGAGTATTTGGAGTATAAATTTCAGTATTAGATCTGAAATAGATGAAATCCAGAAAGCGAGTATTTGGAGTATAAATTTCAGTATTAGATCTGAAATAGATGAAATCCAGAAAGCGAGTATTTGGAGTATAAATTTTCGTTTTAGATTTGAAATGGTATGATTTAGATTAAACTGCTAGGAATCTCGATACGAGTGGCATATATTGAATGTCCTCGTCTACGCCAGATTTACGATACGAGTGGCATATATTGAATGTCCTCGTCTACGCCAGATTTACGATACGAGTGGCATATATTGAATGTCCTCGTCTACGCCAGATTTACAACCCACTTGTGGGAAGCTGGAAAAATGGGAAATCTTAATATTTTAATGGTACGGGAAGAGAAAGTCAACTTTTGGATCTTAATTTCCAGAAAGTCATCTTGAAAAGTTAACACTAAGTTAAGATGACACCATGTGGTTTATATTTGACAATTTATTTCCTTAACATCATCATAACAATAAACACTGGGTGAAAATGACACAAAACTGGGTTGTATGTAATAATTGCAATTCCAGATGTCTAACTAAAATATGGGTTACTGGCTTCAATACGTATGTCTCTGAGTACACTAGACGAATTCTATCACACTAAAATATACTTTTCCCATATTCCATCTGAATTTCCTCAATAAAATACCTTCTTTAGTTCCCTAAATGGTTTGGATATATAATTTAAAGAATCTGAATATCAGACTACGAACAGAAACGGATAATGTTTTCGAGATGGAATTCTACAAACTCGATATAACTATGTAGTCAATTAACACATTGAAAATAACAGAAGTAGAACTATAGATATGACTAGTGACAGATTTCGCTTTGCTATGTTCCGTGTTTATCCAAAATGCACGAGCAGAACTATTATAGACAAGAACATTATACTGGTTCAGACAAGCGTAAAGAATACAGACGCTGATAACTCTATATATAATGATTTGAAAGTCCTAGAATTGTCCAAACTCCGGATATGCTCATATACAACGATGTATAATAGAGATGGTATCAGTATAATCTAATATTTCCAATGACCGACAGAGATTCACTACGGATATACGTGGAAATGAAGGACTTTTGTAAAGGAATGAGAATGATCACACAATATGACATGAGTATTTAACTGTCCTATTCATTATATTGATCAACTTCTGCAAGTGAATAAGACATTGACCATGTTTTTCAACATCACGGTAGATGTTCTAACTCGAAATTCGTAGGGCCTAGATTGAAGAGGTATGCAATCCTCAAGAGAGATCACACCACAACAATCGCTTGTAAGTACATAAATATGTCGGTGATCCGAACGAATGAATATGACATTAAACTATTACAAAGGCTGCCCATTGAATAACAAAAAATTCAGACATACTATCAGTAACATTAGACGAATTAAAAGTGAAATCCTTTATCAGCCACCTTCGTGAAGAAGTCATTGTAACCATTTAACAGGACAAAGATTTTCAATGCCGTCGCAGAAAAACCATATAGATATGAAAAATTCAATGGACGACATTGATTGTTTTATGTTCAGACAACTTCCAAACGTTTAGAAAACTAATTATCAGAACATTTGAATTCGACAGTTAAATGTATATATCCGTTTGTTTTTGCTGCCAGTTATGAGCTCTTTGGAAGCATTACAGAAACACCCGTATTTAACACAAATGACTGACTCCATAACTTTGGAGTTCTTAATCTGTATCCTACATTTCTAGTGTTTATTAAGCTTATTCGACTCCATATGATATGTATACACTCACTTTACCGCATATGACCCATCCAAATAGGCAGTCTTGCTCTCTATCTTTCCTGAAAGCTTGTAGTAATATGTTCTTTATTACAAATGCTTTACACCACATACAGTTATCATTACTCTTTCTTTTAAATATATCTTCCAATCAATTTATCATATTACATGCATTCAAGATTTAATGAGCGTGATATACTTTCTATGATCTTCCATCTCGTCCACGTGACCTACTAATAGAGCATGCAGATCATTAAACAAGTTAATATGTCGCCTATATAAACACACATCAAATAAAAATAATTCCTTATGAAAATCGAGACAAATGCATCTTTATCAAACATATTATTGCCGATTAGAGAAATGCGGAGGTGAATAGAAATTGCAGGATTATTGGACAGGACAGAATTTGAATAACAAAAACAGAAATGACAATCTTCTTTAGGAGGGTGAGGACTGTAATCTTTGTAAGCTGTCCGTTATTCAAAGCAGGGAGAATATCATTAACTACTTTCAGAAAAGTAGCTTCAGTACTGTGGCAACAGAGATATTCAGAATGTGCATTGCTATAAAGACTGTTTTAATTCAGATGAGATATGTATTGGGTTAGAGCAACTTTTTCGTAGACTTTTTATAGGAATGGGAGATTAGAAACTGGGAGGTAGTTCTTTAAAGCGCTATGGTGGAATGTTTGTTTCTTCAGTAAAGGCTTTACAATGGCATTTTGAAAATGGATGGGAATTCCCCGGATGAGAGAGACGTATTAATAATCATTTGTTAGTGAAGACAATATTGGATCTAAGCAGTGATGTTGGAATTGGATCAAGTTTACGATGATTTTGGTGTACTCTGCATTACGATTGTACGTACTAAATCCAATGAGATAGGTTCAAATGCTGCTGACGGTTGTCGCTGAAATTCTGTATCGCAACTGCATGGTGATAAGTCAATTGAAATTGTGTTGTCAAGTTTATCTCTAATGGTTTATACATTGTCACGGACGAAATTTGCAAACAACTCCGGAAGGTCAACTGCAGAGAAGGTGGTTGGAAGTAGTCTACATTTGTTCCTTGACATTAACTTGTTAATAATCTCGATGAACTCTTTGGAACTTTCCATGATACTAGTACTGTAGTGGGATGATTTCGCTGCATGGACAAAAACTGTGACAATTTTTCGTTATAGATTTGCTTATGAATATTGGGTCTAATGGAAAGTCATAGCCTCACTGCTGTACGGCGGTCTCTTTTAGCAGTGCGAAGCTTTTCCCCCAACACAGCTATACCACGGAGACATTCGAAATGATACTCAGCACTTGGTGGCTGGGGCATATGTTTTAACCAATGAACGCAAGCAGCTATCTATGTGTTCTAACGTAGGAGGTAAGCATGATGTTATGTTGGCTTTGATGTCATGCATTAGTTTGGCTTCAATTATCATATGGAGGTTTTTCTTAGTAGCAAATGAATGTGGAGGGTTATGGACTTATACGTCGATATGGCATATAATGCAGAGGTGATCTGACGCAAGTTAGTGGGATACAAGGGTGGACCGTATAATATTATCATCAGGTATATGAAGAATTCAGTCTTAAAAGTGACCATGTTTATGGGTGGGTTCGTTAACTGACTGTTTGAGGTTGAAAACATGAATGTAATCTAGACGTTTTGGTGTGTATGGGTTTCAAGGACAGTGAAAGTGAAAGTTGAAATCACCAATAACAACCCGGTTGCCACCTATTACACTTCCATATTCCAGGTGATTCGGAAACTGCTCCAGAAAGATTGATTTAGTCATACAATTTTGTTCTACTAGAATGAGGGCGGTAGAGGCAGAAAATATGACTGACCTTTGTTCCAGTGTGTTGTTTGGACTATTCCTAAAGATGTGTGGTATGAAATGTAGGTAGTTTTAAGACATTTTATAATGGAATTATTTGTGATAAACGGCAATTCAACCTCCGCGAGAGTGGCTGGGGAATGACTTGATGGAGTAAACGGTGGGTGTTCGATCAGCGCACTTGGGCTCATTGCCTGATGTTTTTTTTTAATCATGTTTATGTCAGGAAGGAGACGTCTATATTATGATCGTTGATAAAATTAGCTAGTTCTGTGCTCTTTTCTGGTGGTTCTACTGACTAGGCTTTGACTAATGCAATACACAGGGGTATTGCTTAGATAGTTGGCACAAATATTGACGATTTAATAAGTATTTGAACCAGGCTCTCTAAAGTAACGGCCGAATTTTTAAATTGTTGAGCTGGAAAGAGCGAAAGGGAGATTTTTATTATTATTTTCTTCGCTTCCGTTTACATTTAAGCAATGATGAATGTAGTCCCAGTTCGTTTAGTCTAGAGCACAATATAATGTGGAGAGTCAAGAAATGGTCATTTACAGTAATTAACGAGTGTCCATTATAGCATAAACGGGTTGACTGGCGATCACGTTATGCCGGTTTGTTCAACAACAAAGGACTTTGTAGCAGTGGGGAGCAAAGCTGCTGAGAAAAAGTCTAATTGTTCTCGTCTTCAAAACATGGAGATAAAAAAACACTTTCAAACTCAACAGCCATTGCATGATGAACACAACAACGTAAACGAAGACAGACCATATGGACATATATCATAAAAACATATATCATAAAAACATATATCATAAAAACATATATCATAAAAACATATATCATAAAAACATATATCATAAAAACATATATCATAAAAACATATATCATAAAAACATATATCATAAAAACATATATCATAAAAACATATATCATAAAAACATATATCATAAAAACATATATCATAAAAACATATATCATAAAAACATATATCATAAAAACATATATCATAAAAACATATATCATAAAAACATATATCATAAAAACATATATCATAAAAACATATATCATAAAAACATATATCATAAAAACATATATCATAAAAACATATATCATAAAAACATATATCATAAAAACATATATCATAAAAACATATATCATAAAAACATATATCATAAAAACATATATCATAAAAACATATATCATAAAAACATATATCATAAAAACATATATCATAAAAACATATATCATAAAAACATATATCATAAAAACATATATCATAAAAACATATATCATAAAAACATATATCATAAAAACATATATCATAAAAACATATATCATAAAAACATATATCATAAAAACATATATCATAAAAACATATATCATAAAAACATATATCATAAAAACATATATCATAAAAACATATATCATAAAAACATATATCATACAAACATATATCATAAAAACATATATCATACAAACATATATCATAAAAACATATATCATAAAAACATATATCATAAAAACATATATCATAAAAACATATATCATAAAAACATATATCATAAAAACATATATCATAAAAACATATATCATAAAAACATATATCATAAAAACATATATCATAAAAACATATATCATAAAAACATATATCATAAAAACATAACAAAAAACGGAACAGCTACTTCAAGCCGGTTAAACGATGGCGGCCATAAATGTCTATCTTCTTAGAAGGCAATGCATTAAATAAACTGACATAGATGACCGTTCCAATACCTGTTTTTTTTACATTTAACCTTTTGTGATGTCCATGACAAGTGTGATAAATTCAAACGAAGCAACTTTCCTATGCCGGTATTGCCCTTTAATTGGTGACAGTCATCTCAAAAGTCCAAACTAGGTGAAAACAAACAACAACTGCGCTAGAATTCTCAAAATACACATTAATTTAATCACGTCATGTCAACATAGCTTGACATTAAGGTCTAGACCTCATTATAAAGAATCTGCATGACTTAAAAAACATGTTCAAGCTTAGAAATATGCATTGCGGTACAGCCTACGTGAGTTTAAATAATCTATTATTTTTGCCGGTAAATCATATTTACTTGTATCACGTCTCATAAGGCAACGCAATAAATATATTATTATATAGATGACTGTTCCAATATCTGTTTTGTTTTCTTTCAAATTTAACCTTTTGTGAAATGCATGACAAGAAAATACATAACGTCTAGTGCCATTACTCATAAGGAATGTCCCAGTCACATATTTGTACTTCTTACGTTCACAAAACTGAATATATAAATCAAAATAATTGTTATATGTTCTGTAGTAATGATTTACATCACATTTAACATGCATATGATGGAACGTCATAAACAAATAATACATTTTAGCTTGTGTAAAGGCAAGCCAGCATTAATGTATATTGACAATAAATTTGACGTTTAATTTTCAAAAGAAGCGCAGGCGGAAAGGCCAAAAGAAACATATGACTATATTAACAAGTTGATTACTTTTCTCTCTTCTTAAATATCCTTGAACTGTTCCTTCTCCAACATCAACATTAAGAAATAAGTCATTTTAATGGTGGTGCCAAACCAAATTGATACTTGTCAGTTTGACCAACTATTAGTACGAAAACAATTATCGACATTCTTATACTCTAAATCGATAAATTAATCTTTAGTTGCAGTCCTTGGAGTGCTTGATCTTCCACCTACCCTGGTTATGTATGGAACACGTGCTTATGTCAGAGGCGCAATCACTTACAAAATGATTTAGCAACTCTGCTGACTGCTGATTTGCTAATTACTTTTTTTTACGGCTCGATTTTCATTATGTGTGTACATCAGTTCCTCATGACTCGAAGTTCTCCTGAATGTATCTAGCGAATACAATATGCAAATATAATATGCAACTGGGAAACAATTTCGGTGCTAATGTGTTTTTTGGAATTCATGACATGACATGGAATGTTCCTGGCTATATTCTGGAATGCAGTCTGTATAGCTGTACTGGGAACAAGGTTAAGGCCGGATTAATTGCATGTCCATAGTAATGTACGGCATCTGAACTAATGGTCACACTCTATTATTTTTTCTAACCACAGCATTCCCCATTTTATAAATGAAGACTGGCTTTGACTATTCTGTCACCGATACTGATTCAGAGCTGAGATGCATAAAGAGCTTAAGTGGACCTGCCAGGAGCTCTCTGATCAGAGCTGGAACTTTCATTGTGAGGTCAGTGAGTCTATCTCCTCCCTTCAAGTCATTATCCTCAGCAGTCTAACCATACACCATTGAACTGGTCTTTAGACAATTTGACAGTATAGTTTCCCAACATTAATTCATATTTCATATGTCCTGGAGAACATGGCACAGATATATACCTGGCTAAATTTGTTCTGTCGAGGCAAAGAATAGTGACGGGATTTCAGCCTTGACAGATTGAGCACTGCTCCAAAAACTAATCATTACTTTTCCAACCAAATACAGATGCGCCTGTAAAACAGATCTAATTAGATATTAGATAATCGCAGAATCACTACCACCAACGCTGTCAATTAGTTTTCTAATGATATTCTCACATGTGCATGTATACATGAAGTGGATGTACAGTTTTCAAGACAATGGAAGGTCTTGACAGGCTCGTACTTGAAGATTTGGTTACCAATATCACCAAATCTTGTCTTGCATGCTGAGAATACAATATTCCGTTTGGTCATATCGCACGTTGCATCTCTTCTGAAAGGTAACAGCATCAATTCAGTAGCCATTTTGGAGTCTGAGGAAAGTCAGCAACCAGGTCCTGCAACTTGAAAGTTTTAAATATAGCTAAGAGAGGTTTTATATTAGGTAAATTAAGTTATGCAAATATGACCTTAAAATAATTAATGGCAAATACTGGTATGTTTTTTCTTCTTGATACTGTATATTTAAGGACTCGGCTTCTGATAGCCTAGTTTTCTAAGGCGCTTGCCTTTATCGATCACTGCCATCTCAACTTTGAGTGTCCAGTCAAGACTCGGATTCCCCCCCAAAAGTGTTTGTAAGAAAGGTTGCCAGTAACTTCCCGTGAAGTTTGTACCGGGCTGTTCTCGGGTTGCGACGATAAATGGCGTTAAACGCCCTACAACAGCAACTCTAATTGGGATTGAACTATGAACTCGTGAATCTTGCAGACTATCTCTAATTGAGAAAGCTTTTAACACCTGACTGTTTGTGAAATAATAAATGTAAAAAAAAATACTTCAATAATATGACGTGCGTCAAAACGATTGGTATCCAAGCATGTTCTCTTATATCATAGTAAAACAAGCTTGTCAAGTTCAAAGTTGTGTTAAGGTCCGATCTAAAATATAGACACAGACTTCACTAAATTGCTTACTCATGAATCCAGGCCTGATAATCAGTTTTGTTGTGTTAAAGTCTGATCTAAAATATACACACAGACTTCACCAAATTGCTGAATCCAGACCTGATAAACAGTTTTGTTGTGTTAAAGTCTGATCTAAAATATACACACAGACTTCACCAAATTGCTGAATCCAGACCTGATAATCAGTTTTGTTGTGTTAAAGTCTGATCTAAAATATACACACAGACTTCACCAAATTGCTGAATCCAGACCTGATAATCAGTTTTGTTGCTTGCAAGAAGAAGCAGAAGAGTTTATTTAAGTTAGGCAAGTATACATTTTCAGCAAAATTTGATCTATGTCATATTATTAGCAAATCTGTCTTCCCTTTCTCATAATTGTATCTGATCGCTTTCGACATCAGATACTAGTTCAGTCTACTGGAAATAACGTTGCCATCTTCACCGTGCATTCATAATTATTTACATTATATGCCTGCATTGCACTCAGAGTAATATGCTACGGTATAGGCAGTGTTTTGAACGTTTAAACGTGTGTTCGAGTATACAGAAAGGGACATAACTCTTCATACAATATTTGTGAAAATATATGCCTAGTAATAGACAAAGAAAGCTAATAATATATAAGGGCAGTAATCACTGGCAGTGACTACAAATTTCGCTTCATTTGCTATATGCTACATAATATTCCACACATTTAAGAACTAACTTGGAGTCGTGTGCCTTTCTGTACCAGAACAGTCGTCGTCTAGTGGTAGATGAGTGGGGCAGACTCATTAGTAAGCGTGCCGAAAGGGTGTGGATTCGAAAGGGTGTGGATTCGAATCCTAACGTAAGATCTAATATATCGACCAGCTTGGTCTCTTCGGGCAAAGCACTTCTTCTAAATGCCGAGGCTCCAAATAACATATTAGTTTTGCTGTACATTAACACACTAAACAAACAAAAACAAAAATATTATATTCGCCCATTAAGCAAATTAATCCATCCCTTTTAGGTTTCCGGTAGTTGACAACATTCATTTTCTTCTGTTCAAATTCCCTGCACAAGAGTTTGAGCGTCATCTTAATTATAACTCATAAAATAGAAAATAACTTTAGTGCCAGATAACTCTTCATCAGCAAGCCAGTCTAAGTTAGTGTTGTATATATCACTCAAGGTGAAGGATCTCAAAGAAAATTAGTTCTCAAATGAACAACGATTAGCTTCTAACTGGTTCCTACTAAGGATATGCTGACGATAAAGTTATCGGCCAGAGTCAGGTTATCGACTTTCACTTACCATTTTTTATATCAGAAGACCGTTTAAGGAAGATAACCAAATGGACATGTTTTCTTTTTTCGTTTCTGCAACAAAGGAAACACAAGACTGAATGATTCTCATTCGGATTACATCGGCAAATTCTGCGATACAGGAAATATCATTGTGTGTTAGCATAGTAATTTAGTGAAAATCATACATTTTGTTCACTGAAAATGTATCCGCAAAAAATACTAGGAATCGCAATATATTGGACTACTTCTTTATACAATTGTATTGACACTCTGCACTATAGTAGCTAAATAAGGGACTCGGCTATCTGGCTATTTACAATCCAGTTTTGGACGTTATAAATAGGCCGACCAACTCTTGGGTCATGTCTGTATGTCACGAACAACAAATTAGTTCCAAACACGTGGTCACAATACTTACTTAATTTTCATGACTTACTGAAGTACATTTAAAACTTCTCTTGGAAGTAAAATAAAACTAAGCGCAATTATTTCAGAATAGTGTGTTAGTATGTATTTTTGCAAAGCTTCAATATGCCCGTGCCTATTACATAACATCCGTTGATAAATCGTTTACAGAGGTGTGTAGTTTAGCTCTTCAGTCTCGGAAGTAATTAGTAAAGATGATGTGTTCGTATTTTATGACAGTGAAAGTAATCCAACTAATCCGATATAAAGTTTTATGATCAGTTACATGATATTAACTCTTGATTTGCACATTTTACATCTGAAGGACAAATTGCAACATGATGGTGTATACTATACATTAGAACTGAAAGATTTTCATTCAATTATTTTATTGTGTTTAAAAGATTTTATGAATGTACATCTTATTGCTCATAATGGAGGAAAATGGGATCATCATTTATGTGTATATAAATGGTTTAGTAATACAAATTACAGAAAAACAAATATATCATTTACATGTATTACAATTGATAATAAGAAACATTTATATTTGGAAGACAATTTAAAGTATGTCCGTCCATCCATCCATCCGACCAACCAACTATCCAACCACTTTAAAAATAAACAGCACGTACAACTTGAAAAGCGTTTTTAGTGCTAAGACATTTTGTGAAAGATAGCAATGGACCCGCAAATTTCGCTGAAACAAGAAAAGGGGATTCTCTAATTATCGTCATGAAAATTTAACAACATAATATGCTAATTCAAAATTGTATACAGAAGTATTTTGGCGCATGTTAAATTCCAGTCTACAGGCAAGCAGAAAAACGAACAGATTTGGCAAGTTTTTCAGGGTTGAAAAGCAGATTATGGAGAGTTTGGATAATCTAAGGTGACTGAGTTGAGTTAAAAAAATAATCTACATTCATTTTATATTGAAATGAGAAGGAAAAAAATTGCCGTCCTTCTTTGCATTTTCCTATGTACATTTTACATGTTTATGTAAAGGTAACAAAATATAAAAGTATTTTTTTTAAAATGTGTAATGACCGGAAATATGGAATATTTACATGGTCGTACGTAAAGCATTTCGAAATGAACGCGAGCGTTAACGTTTGGGTACTTACCCCCTTATTTTGGCGGATGACTAGGGTAGGCCTCACAAAATGAGCGGTTGATGGTAAAGTTTAGTGAATTCTGGATACGTATACTATGCTTCTCTTGTTTTTTCCTTTTATTTCTAAGTCTATTGTCATTAAAATTCCCAAACAAGCAAAAAGGAGAAATACCAAAACAAATCCCGCAAACTAACAGCGTTTTTCTCTTGGTAAGACAAAGCCGACGTCATATATCATTTTCGTAACTAAGTACAGAGTCTTTGGATTATAACATCTACCGAAAGAACTGACAGCTTTTTTTCTCTCAAAGATATGACCTGCTAACTCGTAGTATTCTACGAATTTATAATCAGGACCTTGACAGTTAACATCTTATCACAGTAATAGAATCTGGTCAACGATTTTGACCGTGTATTGTACTCTACAATATAAAATATAAGTCAGATTTTGTAGTTTAGTCGCACTTGTTGAAGTGAAAGAGTATTGATAAGAGGACTAAAACAAGTCCTGAAGATGATGAATGTAGTGTTTACTATATGGTGGTATCATTTCCCGCGTGATATTTCCTACCTGCCTTATCAACCTAAAATATATTACGTCTTTAAAAATATTCGACAGATACACATTCATGGTTTTTCATCCTGCTTGTACAGAAGACTATGCAACACTTCTGAACAGAAAACAGGAATAAGAAACAAAATATTGCTAGACAAAAACGGTTTGCAAATTGCAATATCGAACATAACTAATGCTACCGTACTGTTACTAAGCAATTGTTTTCACCTCCGCAATATAGCGGAAAGTAGGTAGCTAAGCTCGTGACTTCATGCCGACCCAACCTATGGTAAATTGTTGTTCGCAATCCCATAATGTCTAAATAGAAGTTACTGGCTTTACACAACAAAAGAACAAAATCAACAACCAATAAGACCACCGGAACTTTTGAAGTTTGATTGGATTAAATGTAATGTTTCTTGAGACGTCGTACCATAAACGATTGTTCGATACATTCGCAACTTCTCGGTCATTCTTTGTTTCGTAATCAGCCAATATGGTCAGAATGGCTTCTATCGGCATTCATTAGAGGTATGATTTCTATGATAGTCTTGCAAGTAGTCGATGTATGACTATGCTCTCTGAATTATGCTGCTTCCCATATTTTTCATATGAACTAAGTACTAGTATACGTGAAATTGTTAACTAAAACTAGATAATGACTAATAGATGGAGATTATACTCAAATCCCGTTTTCGTTTTCGTTTATCTGTAGGTTCATAATTATTGTTCTGCATTTTTGCTGAACTACATTAAAAATTTTAATAAATTGTCAAATGGAATTAAATAACATAAAAACTAGTATCCGATCATCCATAGATAATATATATATATATATATATATATATATATATATATATATATATATATATATATATATATATATATATATATATATATATATATATATATGAAAAGCATTTTTGTAGTCTTCTTTTAAAGAACAACTACCACAGCAATTATCTTAATTTACAGAACGGATCAAATTTTTCTTCTACTCATCAATTAGGACTGCCACAACACGTACGAGGCCATGTTTGAAAAGAGAATCCATCCTTGAGATGCTGTCACAAACGTTTCGAACAGCTGATTCTCCATGCACTTAATTCAGTCAGAACAAATGTTAATCTTTTGCTGATTCTGTACGACGATTCGAACACTGAAATCGATATCTGACCTTTCTTTGAGACCAATTATATATATATATATATATATATATATATATATATATATATATATATATATATATATATATATATATATATATATATAGTAATGTGACATTTTCCCTGGCCAAATATAAAAATTTATTCAATTCATAATCTTTCTTCATAAATCTATAGAGTACGTGTACTATTTATCTCTTGTAAACACCACATTTTCATATATGAACTATTGGAATCGCCGTCGTTCATTTGTTTGGGTTGTCTTTCATTTCACTGATTGCTGTTTTGTAGTGGGCGGTACTGGTAAGTACTCACTATTACTTGGTCAATATTAAGCCATAGTTCATATCATTGTCAAACGTCAAGCGCAATGTTGTACATTTCCAATTCCAATAGAGAATGATGCCAGTGTAAATGCACGTATGCTTTCTAGTGAGTTCAATCGGTGTTTGTCATTTATGAACTAATGTGTCAGCATAGGCAGAAAAATGATAAATTTGCGATATGCGAATTTATTTACTTACTGAGTAAATTCATTACTGAGATGGCAGCATAATGCGTGTGTGTGTGTGTGTGTGTTTGAGAGAGAGAGAGAGAGAGAGAGAGAGAGAGAGAGAGAGAGAGAGAGAGAGAGAGAGAGAGAGAGAGAGAGAGATGATGATGATGATGTAAACATTATGCGCAAAAGAAACAGTTTCTCACAATTACTTTTCGAGGGTTACTAACGGTAACCAGAATTAATTATGCTACACAATATAATAGCAACAATCCATATTCAATACCCCAAATAAAAGAATAAAAGAAAAAATAAATAAAAATATAAAATGGGGCCTAAATTTGAGAATCATTAAACATTATATTACTGAATACTGTACTTCAAAATATGTGCTATGGGATAGGCGAGGTTGTTTTAAAGCTTTCAACCTGCATCACCGAAAGAAAACGTTAGATTTCGGACTAATGGGAAATAACTCTTCACACAATGATATGAGAACTGGCAAACCCAATATACGTTCTTATTTTCGAGGTATTGCTGATTTATTGTGAATGTCATTGAATGTCGTCTATTGTCTACTTCTATGTCAAGCTCCTGACAGATTAGAATCGACTTTACAGTACCTTTCAAATGTATGGTAGTACCTGCAGTATATTTCGTGCATACGAAATAAAGATACGAGATTTTGTAGGCGTGTTACAGTTTCTTCGGCAAACGTATCTGCAGCGTACTCTCTTTTTCATGTTTGCACATAATTACTGCTTACGATCCACCTCAAGAACCAACATATACCAATTTTTTTTTTCAATATGGTGATCTAGACTGTTCATTTGTATTAGAGTTGTCTATGGCCTCACTATTTGTTTTTGTTGCAGGGTGGGGCAAAGTCAAGTATTCTGTCAAACTGTGAGCTCGTTTACTCATGCTCAGTGGATGAACGAATACTTCTTCAATTTTAGGTCATTGTTAGTTTAGTTCTCACCTGTCAAACATGATATTGTCTGTTTTCAATTCCGATGCACAACGAATGAATCGAGTACTAAATACACACATACTTCCTAATGGCATTCGTCTCTTGTGTATCCTAAGGAGTGAGTTAAAAGGTAGCAACAATTCCAGTTTTGATAGAAGTGGGAGTAACCGTTAATTGCAATATGCGACATGTGTTATTTACTTTGTAAAATCACTATTTACATGCATTTATCGCATTACTTGTTTCGTATATATATATATATATATATATATATATATATATATATATATATATATATATATATATATATATATATATATATATGTATGTATATATATGTGAGAGAGAGAGAGAGAGAGAGAGAGAGAGAGAGAGAGAGAGAGAGAGAGAGAGAGAGTGAGATGATATTGTGATCACCCACTTGTTTGTCTGTAGCCAAACGTTCTTTTAAACCGCTCAATGGCAACTTATCAAATTTGGTACGAAATTGTCCATATGATAGCTATGCAAAGGACGGGTTACATGCTTTGTCTCCCTCCCATTTCGTCTCTGTCAGGAGATTGAAGATCAAATATATAAATATTTAAATTATAATGAAAACAGGTTTCTAATAGTTTTATCAGGCTTCATATCTGAAGTCTTCATCATATATAAATTATTTTTTATCAATGATTTTTGCGTCACGGAGCCGTTTAGGGTTGGGTTGGATATATATATATATATATATATATATATATATATATATATATATATATATATATATATATATATATATATATATATATATATATATATATATATATATATATATATATATATATATATATATATATATATATAAGCAAGCGTTTTATTTAGCAAGAACACACAGTACATATTTCTAAACTGTGTAAAAATTTCTTCTAAATCCGTTTCATCATCTTCGTTCACGCATGATATCAAATTACTATTATTATTATTATCAGCGGAGTATTTTATAGACTGTAAATACATGTAATTGATAATGATGCACGATAACCTGTATGCATAGTTTATTTTATATGCAAGCGTATAATCGATTATTTGGATAAGCGGAGGTGAATTGGATATGTAATTGGTTAAAATTTTCACCCACGGTCTGTATAATCATACCAATAGTGTGAAAATTAACCCTAATGTTGTTTATTCTAATTAATTACTAATCTGGAAGAAACGTGTACAAGGAATCCAATATCATCGAATATAAACATATACAATATAAATACATAAAGTAAATAAATGCTCTTTTACCGTGACATTCAAGCTGTAGTCACGATATACTTTTACAGTTTGAAATACAACCCTCCATATGACAATAAGCGATAGTTAGACTGAAGAATGCTTAACGTTCATTTTGTTCCGCTTTGTCAATTGTAGTCGTATATCTACAGGAGAAACGGCCCGTTTATGCTAGGAAAATTAGCTGTTGTAAATTGGGTGTTAGTTGGATGAGTTTTAATGGCGCTTTCAAGACAGGTTTAGCTATATCCTGCCGAGCTCCGTACACAAAGAGCAAAATGGAGCTACATTATGTTACCCACGATATAAATAATAAGATAAGTATCTTTCTGTTTGTTATTTTGTAAGGGAAAATACGACAAAACTGTCATCCATACACTTACCGATATATCACATGCTAATATTTCAAAGCGACTGAAATACATATCAATATATCACGGGCTCATAATACACAGCGACTAAAATACATATCAATATATCACGGGATCATAATGCACAGCGACTAAAATACATATAAATATATCACGGGCTCGTAATACACAGCGACTTAAATACATATCAAAGTAACATGGGCTCACAGTACCAATCTAATGAAATACATATAAATATATCACGTGCTCATAAATGCCAGCGATCAGCTTATTCGAAATTCTGACTCAATGTAATTTTTTACAATACTAAACTGCAATTTCATTCAATTACTGTGTTTATTCCAGTGTGAATGTGATTTACTTTGCTAATTTATTATTTATTAACAAAATATGATAACCTCTTGTAGTGACTCATAGAGACGGTTCTCCTCTCATGGGTAATGCAGTGTACAAATATTCTTTTTGATACATCACCTGGTTCAAGAGTGTAATAATTAAGGAAAATATTTTAAAATACAAAAGGTATTAGCTTCTTTCGTTTTTATCATTCCCAAGTTTATTTCCTCTCATTTCTTGTGGGGGACCCGAGTGGCAGAGTGGTCGAGCGCCCTTCATTATGGATCACTGCCATCTCACCTCTGCGTGAGTTCGAGTCTCAGATTCAGCCATAACAGGGAAGTGAGAGAGCTAGCCATTAGGTTATTGTGGGTCAGTGGTTCTTTCTGTGGGTTTTCCCGGGTTCTGCCTCCGCCATTAATACTGACCGCCATGTATAGCCTATGGTGTGCTGAAAATTGCGTTAAACCGTACCTCAACTTTCTTCCTGTGACATTTGCGCCCCATCCTAAACAACGGCATGACACGCAAAACGCACGATCAGAGTATAGACCTGGAGATGAGAGTTTCTATAGCTTCGTTATCATATAGTCAACTAAACAAATTTTTATATATCATTCATATTGCTGAATGTTCTTAACACTTTCAGTTCCGGCTCACTATTCGCCCTTTTCGTATCAGTCTTTTCTCAATGAGCCTGTTTTTGAAGTTTTAGAAGATATGAAAAAATGCATCAGAAATTTTGAATTAAATTCGAACCTATCTCAAATTCGTTCATGATCCTGCGGTTTGCTCAGATATATGATATTGCTTTTATGTCATAGGATCTTACTTTTGTGTTTATTTCAAAGGAAATAAATGAAACTCTAATTTCAAACTTATGCGCACAAATAATGGATTTTCTATTCGACTGTTTCCTAAATTTCATATAAAATTAGTAGCTATTTAAGATCATATTTTTATTTGCCAACGTCCATTTAAAACTCTTACGGCAATCAGCATTAATACAGAGGACTTTAGGAAGTCTTAATGATTAATATTGGCTAATCAAATTAATTAAGCTTAATAATTGCAACAAATTAATTGCCCATATATAATCAATTATTATTATATTTCAGGGCTAAAAAGAAATTCCCAGTATTTCTTCACTGGTTATTCTGCTATGTAATAAAGACTTTGTATATCTTAGGTGTTTGTTTCAAGGACTTTTAATTCCTTTTTTTTTATGTATGATTGATGAGTGTAATTTAGGTTCTAGAGCCTAGACTCACTTAAGATGTGCCCATATATATATATATATATATATATATATATATATATATATATATATATATATATATATATATATATATATATATATATATATATATATATATATATATATATATATATATATATATATATATATATATATATATATATATATATATATAACTCCTACCTCCGCATGGTCATTTTTCACTTCCCGGACTTCAGAGGTAAAAAGTAGGAGAAGTAGGAGAATGAGTTGATAATTTTGTTCACTTTTCCGATATTTTGTAATTCGTTCATTGCACTTTCAGAAGTTGTTATTGTCTACTTTAGCAAAATTTGTTTCCTATTTTAAAAAACTGCTAAAGTTAGTATACTTTTGTGTAATTATGATTAATTTGTCAAGCATACGGGATCATCTATTTTGTTATACTGTGTGCGTAGATCATGTACAATTTCCACAAGTACAGTATCCAAAGAAGCGTCAGCCACATGAAATCAAAGTAGCATAGAGATAAACCAACATTATCTCTATTGTGCATGTTACACATGCAAACAACTTAACCGTACATACATCAATCCCTGAAAAGTACATAATAACTGGTGAGCTCCCACTATATGTTACACTGTGTATACACATTATGGCATATATCTAAAACTGTTAACTTACTCCATGTTGTACAGTGTATACAGAGTATGACATATGCTGTAAAGTGTTAATATTGTTATATGGTACACAGTGTATACACATTATGATATATGCCGGAAACTGCTAAATAGTTACATGGTACACTGTGCATACACATTATGCCATATACATCACCCTGTTCAAGATAGAAGGAAGAAGTTTACTTAAAGTGAAAAAAAAACAAAAAAATGCAAGAAGCATAAATTACAAAGTAGGACATATATTGAACCTCGCTAGCCCATCATGACACGCAAAGAACGTAAATAAATCACAGACCATGTTAGAAGTTTTTGCATCTCCATTCACACTGGGACAGTTTAGCCAATTATGTCCCGCCATGAATCTAGAAGAGCCATATGATGTTATCATTGTCCGTCCATCCTTCACAGCATGATTAACCCGTACTTTTCATCTGGATTTCATTACGTTTTTGGCCTTTGCTCGAAGCGAAATAAATGCAACTTTCTATATGTATCTTAACTATTGTGTTGTGATTGTTTTGTGGAATTGTTGTGCTCAGAATCTTGACAACTATACACCATCGCAAGAGAGTTGGTCACGCTGTATATGTGTAAGTGTGTTCGCGCGTACGTATGTATGTATGTGATAATTGTTCGATTAATCTATTTCATATTGGTCTCATTGTTACAACCCTTAATCTCATCAAGCTTTATTTGCGCACCTGTGCACTTTCTCCTCTCTTATTGTATTTCGCCTGTCGTATGGAAGCCTGTCAAAATTGTATCAAATTTCACAGCACATCTGATTTTAAAAAATAATCCTTATTTCAAAAGTTCGAGTAGCTGATTTTGTTAGACTCGAGGCCGTATTCCTACAATTTATCTTTAATATCGATTCCATCTGCAGTTCACAAGATCGCTGTTAGTTCTCAACTTAAAATAAAATTGCATTCAAGTTGATATTAATTAAAACTGACTGGTGTTAGGAATTTTAATGTTACAAGTGTTAGGATTTGAAATGACTGTTAATTGAATTTTGACAACTTCTATTAAATCCCTTAACTTCTCACCTATTGAAAATGTAAATCATTTGATGGGCATGCATATACCATGGCCGTTGAATAATAGGCAAAACTGTCAATGTATGCTTTATTTATAAGCTGTAAAAATCTGTCTATCAAATATCCAATTATCGTCGCTAGCCAAGTTTTAGATATGTTAATCTTAAATACACATTGGCGGATCTACCAGATATATCAGTGCTTCGGGTCTGTAAATTTAATTCGATGCGGCAAACCACCGTGTCCAGTCAAAATCAGCTTGTTAAAATGTATATAATATTTCTGTATGATCGAGAGACGCACGCACCTAGAATGGACTAAAAAATAATCAATGTTCCACTGCCGGTCCGTGTTTGCATAAATAAATAAATAAATAAATAAATAAATAAATAAATAAATAAATAAATAAATATAAACTGCCTCACTTCAGACATCGTAGCGATATGACTGAAAAACTGTTAAAGCTACGTTAAAAATCCTAATCAAACAAACAAACAAAAAGGGAATTCTGCTTCTCATTTTGTTTGAACATTTTGTTTTAAATAAGTTCAACAAATACTCAGCACTATTTATCATTAACGCAGCTTATGCCAGCCGTTGTTGCTAGAATACCATTGATGAAAAACCAGTAGCTATTGTTACATATCCCCCCCAACACGTTTAAGCTCACAACAACTGATAACCATTTGTAACCTCTAAATGTATTTTGTTTATAATTTTTCTAATAGTATTTTTTTAAATATTACATTTTTACATTCTAACTATTTTCATTCTTGAATTCATTATTGTTTTGTAAAATTTCAGACGTTTTTCCTATTTATCTGTTTTCCCAAAATCATTTGCTTTAACAATGTCATTTCAATATATGCTATCAATTTTTCACGGAATAAAGATCTGTTTTGAATGATTTATCGTTTGGAATAAATAATTTAGTTGTATTTTCATGAATTACTGTTTCTTCATCTTCTAGAGTCTGAACAAACCTAGTTCGTTGTTCAACTACTATGGTTTCGAGGATTTCTGATATGAACGTCTCTGCGTTTACTTGCTCGTCAACTGGTTCATTTGTGTTGATTCCTACTATTATGTTTCCTCGCTACCTGTTATTGATCATCTGATTATAACACCCAGTTTTAGAGGCCGTTGTAATGCTGCAGGATTATTTCTCTGGGTTTTGCCTAACTCTTCCAATTTTGTTCGACTTAATTCCATCAAAACAAAACTTAACCCATATAACTTGATGATAAGATTGTATTTTTTCCACAATTTGTTCAACTCCGGTTTAAATGCACCTATTTTTGGCAATACTGTGTTTTATGTCCAATATAAATACTTTATCATTTAAGTCATAAACTAATTCGTGTATTGCCAATTTTATCTTATATATATATATATATATATATATATATATATATATATATATATATATATATATATATATATATATATATATATATATATATAGAACTAGTTCTTCCTGTAATTTGTTTAAACAGAATCAGCAGGAGAATTATCACAAGTATTTGTTTTTACCATGTTCTTCAATCACGTGACTGCCATATTGCACTAATAAAATTAATAAAAATGAACTTGAAAAGTAACTTGGCATTTTAGAATGTAACTATTTCATTATTTTAGATGAAGACAATATAACCAAAGCCCACACACATAAATTAAAAATGTTGAACATAAAATGAAATGATTGGCAGTGATTGAGCTAGAACTAGATTAAATGGATTTAAAACAAATCAAGAAATCACACAAAATTGTTATGAGCGCTGGATCTGCTAAACATATCAAAGTAATCGTCAAATGCAGCTATCGTATGTCGATTATCGATTAGTAAATGTCTTCCAACTGATAATTTAAATGAATGACAACAAATTTAAAAAAAGACAACTTAAACAACAAACAAAATTACATATTTTGATGCTTTAATCTTTAAATCAGAACTACTACATATACATTGTAATTAAATGACGACAACGTATATTTATACTAACCAGAACAGTATTGAAGCGATCTATACTACGATCGTAAAGGTCCAGATCCTTTACAACTTTTCCAGTTGTGAACACAAAATAAAACTGGTCACAGGGTTGGATGTGGTATGGAATCAATGGGAAAAGCGTCACAAGGTAAACTCGATAAGATATTCTGATTAAAATATTTTACTTAAAATTGTGTATAAACAATTCAGGAAATTATTCTTCAATAGTAGAGTTTATGACAATCACGCATATAGTTTCTTAAACAAGCACATAAGATAGATTCCGATAATGGAAAGGAATTTTATGATTTAAAAGTAAGTTTTGGATAAAGAAACTACAGAACATTTTCTCACTAAAATAATATAACGCCTGTAGAAGATATGCTTTAAAAGAAGCAGTAGGACTAGATTATGGAGGCGTTACATGGAAAATGAAACTAAAATTTCAAAAATCTTAATTAACAGATAAAATAGATTACATAATCGATGTATATACATGTCGCAATTTGAAGCACACAAGGGAGAATGTTTTCAGAAAGCATAGATTAACGTATCAGACAACATAGATTAACGTATCAGACAACATAGATTAACGTATCAGACAACATAGATTAACGTATCAGACAACATAGATTAACGTATCAGACAACATAGATTAACGTATCAGACAACATAGATTAACGTATCAGACAACATAAATTAACGTATCAGACAACATAGATTAACGTATCAGACAACATAGATTAACGTATCAGACAACATAGATTAACGTATCAGACAACATAGATTAACGTATCAGAATACATATTTTTCTGGAAGGTCCAACTATTGTTTCCATCCTCCATATCTATTTTCCTCCTTTCTTTGACCCATTAGACTGTACATTTTATTATCATTCCTAGGCCGACATACACCGTCAGATGACATACATATTTTCTGCAGTATCTTCGATCGATCGATCGATCGAGAGAGAGAGAGAGAGAGAGAGAGAGAGAGAGAGAGAGAGAGAGAGAGAGAGATGACATCGTGATCACTCACTTGTCTGTCTGTTGGGCGGATTGGGTAGACTTACCATTAAAGCCATTATACATCTCAGAGTTTCTTTATTTATGAACTAGTCTTCTGCGTTAACAACCAAAATATTGAAGTCGGAAGGGGAGCTGTTTTATGACATTTTAATATTAAATATACTAGAACCATATAAATATGTTTTAAAAAATAGGAAAAACAAACAAAACCTTTAATAGACGACATTATATGTGTGCGTCCTAACCAAGAAATGTACCGAAATCATGAAAGTGTTACACTATGAAGTATGGAGCATCGAATAAGCATTGAACTTTAAAGTTGAATGTGACGAGCCTAGTGATTCTATCACATTTAGACGAGGTGGGTATTTGTCGATGGGTCAATTCGACCTTTATTCTTAAATTTCTTCTATGTCAGTGTTAAAACTTCAAAGGGGATAGTGTTCCAATTCAGTCAATGTGACGGGATATTCTAAAACGGGTATGAGAACGAGACCGCTGAATTTCCAATCCGTGTTAAGTAGTCATTCTTCAAAGGAATAAGTTATATAACGTAATTAAGAGATTCTGACTGACGAAACAAATGTTTGTCTTTAGACTTATATTTCTTTTTTTTAGAAACCACTGTTTATGATTTGCCTAGTGAAATTAAGACGTACATCTTGGAAATAATGGACATTTTAAAGTGAAAAACTTAGTCGAAATTATTTTGTCACAAATTTCCTGAGAGAAAATGGTTTGGCTCTGGGGAAGCCTAAGAAAGAGTAGTGCTTTCCTAGTTAAACAGGGGAGGGACCAGGTGTCTGTCTTGCGAGAAGGACAAGGTTTAATGCCTGATGCACACGTTCTAAAGTTAACAGCATTAAGGTATGCAATTTTAATTTCAGGTACCATTCTATTTTTTATTGTTTGTTGAATGCAACGTATTGATCGGACTAGGTTGCATATTATATATCATTTAGTACATTTCATGGAAATTTGCTGATGCCAGAATTGTCATTCAGTTTCATAGAAATTTGTTGATGGTTGAATTGTTATGCAATTTATCTTATTAAATTTCATGAAACTGTGTTAATGCTATGCATTTTATCTTTTAATTTTACAGTCATTAGTTTATTAGCAGAATTGATGCATGCGATCCAAATGTTCATATGTGCAAGATTTATAGGGTCATATGAATAAATATAAAATAATTTCCTTTGTCTGTTAGGACGATACTGATTATCGTGAGCTAACAATAGCTACCTCCTATATTTGCTTTTGTAATGTTTAAATAATCTAGAAATGAGAAAGGCTCTGTGAATTTTATGCAATAGTAATCGAACACGTAGTAGCATATGACAAAATTTCGATATAGAGGTCATCCGGTAATTTAAGGCAAGGTAACTACCGTACGTACACTTACTCAGGAGTCAGAATGGAGCAATATTGTGAGTAACGTAAATAAAGGAATTTTGTATACATCTAGGAAGTGGTACATATAGCGATTTAGGGATAATTGTGTCCTTTAAGTAAACAGTTTTCCTAGTAAGAGGGGGCTCGACAGTCCGGAGACGGAGTCCAAGAAAAAGAAAGAAAAGGGAGAAGTGACGAATGAGATCCGAAATGGGAAAGTGAAGAGTAGAGAGTAAAATCTTGAAAGTCACAGAAAGACGAGGCAATCGGAAAGGGAAGAGTCGACGAAATATGAACGTTGGAACAGAGTCGAGCGGAAGGTGATGAAATCAGTTGTGGACATTGCCCTCTTTTCACTACTCGTTATGTTGATGTAATAAATCCAAATTAAACACTGCTAATAAATCATGTTGATATCATTTACGTTGAATTGAAATTACCTCTATTAATTTGTTTGATTAAATGTGTTATTTTGCTTGTCTAATGGGGCTCGTATTGCATTATTTATACCCAATAATCTTGCCCAGTTCTATTGATATTCTATTTTTCTCTCACACATGGTCATAATATAGAGGGAGGTCATTCCCTAGATAATGTAGCTAAATCCAATTAAGCACCCCTCTTACTACCGTTTGACAAGAATTATCAGTTTGACAAGAACTAACCGTTGGACAAGAGCTAACCGTTTGACAAGAACTAACCATTGCGAGGACAATTTTGCATGTAGGTTAGTGAGTGCAAATTCATTTTCGAAAGTTTCATCAGGCCGAAATATATTTCTCTTTCACTATACAGGTTTGTATACATTTGTTCATGATGCACGAGAGAGAGAGAGAGAGAGAGAGAGAGAGAGAGAGAGAGAGAGAGAGAGAGAGAGAGAGAGAGAGAGAGAGAGAGAGAGAGAGAATTCCGATGAAATTGTATACCATGTTTATTGTGTTTAGTAAACGCGTATTATTAATATCTTTCGCTGTTATTCTCTTGCAAAGCCAATGATTTACCAGTGGAAATTCATCACTGATTTAGAGTGTATGGAGGGTGCCTACTGTTGGAACAATCTTTATATACGCGTATTTCATTGGCTGATCACAATTTGACATGCCAATAGTTAATGGTGTATAAAATTACTTCATGCAAACACTCGTAAAGCCATGTATAAAACATTTTACAATCTACTGTTTTTTCTTTTCTTGATTCAAACTTTATTTGGACACTTTTTTTTTCTACAGAGGGTCATATGCGGATTGTGATACTTCATCATCATCATCATCATCATCATCATCATCATCATCATCATCATCATCATCATCATCATCATCATCATCATCATCATCATCATCATCATCATCATCAGTAGTAGTAGTAGTAGTAGTAGTAGTAGTAGTAGTAGTAGTAGTAGTAGTAGTAGTAGTAGTAGTAGTAGTAGTAGTATAATTATTATCATTATTATTTGGACTGTTCGAATTTTAACATGTTTTATTGACAATCTCTAAAGACATATTGGTACAAAAGATGACCAAAAATACTCATGAGTGTTTTTTTTTGCGAATTTAATACACCTTATTTTATTGAAGTGCAACACATCCACAAAAAACGCTTATTTGGGGAATGCGATTGAACCTAATTAAGATTAATCATGCTTGCAAGTATACACTTAACATTTCAGCAGTATATATTATGAGCATCGACTATCAGAATACGATCCATTGAACAATCTTTAAATTGCTGCATTAGAAATTAGACATAAATTGTATTATCTATGCCAAACACATTTTCCTCTACTAGTAAATACTTCATTCACGTACAGACCATTATGTGCCCTTATTGAATAACGTAGTGTTTACTGGACCATGGGCTAATTTTTAACCATTTAAAGTCTGTTTGAATGGCATCTACATCAACTTGAGTAATAGCTTTTCTGTGTTCATTTTAGTGAAATTAACTAATAGCCAGGTATATATGAAAGGTGGTATAAAGGTCCATTTTACAAACGGCACCCACAATCAGTACAAATGTATACGGCATATTGAAATGGTAATCACTTGCAATGGTTTTCCTTCAAGAAGTTCTGCGTAAATTGGACCGAATTTATATAATCCATGTTCTCAGCGTTAAATGAGATCAAAAATTAACCAAAACGATATTTGTTTTAATTATTTTGGAGCGATATAATTTTCATTTAGTTTTTTTTCCTGTAAGAATGGTATATAATTCATACTTTTTGTTCAACACCGTCTGTTAGTAATGAGTACAACATGTTTGGCTTCAGAATGCTCATTTGCATCGTAACGTCTGATATGATGAAAAATGTATTTACTTAACTAATCGATATTTCTGAAATATGGATGTTGTGCGGTCTCAATAACATTTGTGTAATATTAAATGTAATATTTATCTTGCGCAATATCTATTTACTTTTTCGCCATATCTGTTCATGTTAAGTTCGTATTTTAAATACCAAAAATAAATTAGTAAATGGATTATTGGTCCGTGCCAAGATTTTGTAAAATGATATATTGGAACAGAGTCATTTGTGTAATATTAAATGTAATATTTATCTTGCGCAATATCTATTTACTTTTTCGCCATATCTGTTCATGTTAAGTTCGTATTTTAAATACCAAAAATAAATTAGTAAATGGATTATTGGTCCGTGCCAAGATTTTGTAAAATGATATATTGGAACAGAGTCTTGTTTGTCATTCGAGTTACAACTCTATTGGATGTGAGAGAATGAAAATCTCAATCTAGTATTAGCGTTTTTAAAACATCCAGTACGATTTATGTATTTATTTGACCAAATTTAACAGGGAAAGATGCAAGTTTACGAAGCCAGGACCAAATCAGGGCAAATGTTGGGTTTTGTTTCCAAAATTTCAAAAGAGCCACGACTATCCTAGAAAGGGAACCGAATTAAGTCTATATGTCCATTTATTAAAAGTATGCATAATACACAATAAAATGGGCGCGAGCATAAAACGATGGTGAAATTTCAAATGATAAGTGACTGTATAATTGTGTGTGACAGTGTCTATGTTTTTATTTTTTGTTTTCTTTTGGTCTGTGAGGCGGTATCCGGGATCTTGAGTTCACCCCGCCTCCAAAATTACTTCAAACCCTTTGTTGCAAAAATTACAAACCTTATTTGTTTCTCGTACAATGAATACTGTATTACATTTGTTGAATCGGAAATTCCTCTTACCTTATTATGAAATGCCATTTCTTCTTTTCTTAATCTTTTCTACATTTTATGCAACGTTCCCGCTAAGTTGCGCGGCGGCGTGGCCGCGCAGCTCATTAGAAAATGCCGCGCAGCAGTTTCAAAATTCTGCGCACAAGATTTATTAGCAAATAGAAGTTGCCGTGCAGTAGTTTTAAAGTTTCGCGGACACAGGAATAATATTAGAGGGAACGTTGACTCCATGATAGTTATCCTTTCTTTTACTCGACTGTATTGTAATATATTCTGTCCTCAAAATATCATATTTATGTATCTAAATTGTCTTACATTTTCGCAAGACTTTATAATATACCCATCATTTTAAACGTTGACCAGTGATGGCATGCGTATCACCATAACTTTGTGATGTTACTGTTTAAATCCGTTGTAGGCCTACTATTCTCAGAAAGATACAAGTTCATTTATAGCAGTTTTTTCTGTTCTTTTTATAAAAATCGAGTCCTTCAGTTCGGTTAATAATGTACGTATTTTTGGAGATCTATACAAATACAGGCATTTAAATTTAAGTAACTTAACCCAACAAATATTTAAAGGTTTTTAGCAAATAAATTGTATGCACCTAACCCCAAATTAACACATGAATTTTGTCATGTCCGACGGTCATGTTTGAAGCAAAGAGATGATCAAGGGCAAATGCATGCCGTTTACCTACGTGATGTCTTTGAAACACGCTGTATACTAAACAGCTTGTTGCAATTCAAGATAGTTATTATTCAGGTTGTTTTTATAAATAAATAATCAACATGCCTTCAACAAAGTATGTCTACTGCTACAAATGACTCACTATTTCTACCCTATAATATTGAGCTTTCAGTGTCCGATAGTGCTGTTAACTACGAGTAGATACCTCATATCAGTTTCAAGAAAAACACTATCTAGAAACACCTAATTCAGAAATATCTCCATTATTATTATCTAAACAAATATTCACACGAGAGCAATAAATTAGGACTTTTAACGGGGACACATTTGTGGGGCATTTCTTGCTATCTGTAATGAATTTCTAAAAATAACGTCACAAATAAATAGTACCTGTGTTTCAATTAAAAGAAGCAATGGTAAAGGTAAACATTTAATATTCTAGTTGATACACCTGAATATAGGATGCTAAGAAATATCAAAAATGGATCATTAAAATAAAGTCCATTTTATGTTATTTTTAGTTGTTTTGGGATTATCTTTTAAGCTCTCTTATATTTCGAAGCAAGTACATACATGCATTGCTTTATTTGTTGCTTAATAAAATAGACGAAATGTTGTTGGGAAGTATGGATCGTTTCAAGCATAATCTTGCTTAATCTCCATTAATGAAATGTATTGCACATGTCCTAAACTTTAATGCGTAGAACTCGCGACTAAAAGGTGTGAGTTTAATTTCTGTAATCGTGCAAGCCCTACTCGGCGTTGATTTGTGTCCCTGAGCAATGCGCATAAGTGCAGCTGTGTCGAGTCTTGACTCCCCAAATTTTTCGTCGAAGCATTCCACGGTGTCTTGTAAGGGTATCTCCATTGGTATATCTGTAAGATGTAGCTCTCCTGTCTTTTTTTAAATATATATCTTTCTTAATATCGGTTCTGCTTTTTTAACTACAACCTTCTCCCCGTGTATATTAATTTCTCCTTATGGTTGAGCTGGTGAGTTGCCTCGTGGTCTCTTATTAAATAGCCTTTGTACCATTCTCTATTTATCGAATAAATCTTTTGCTGTATTTCTGGGTCCCTTACTTTCAGTACTATTAAAACCGTTGACACCCCGGGTATGTTTCCCCTCTGTATTCATTGCATATCTAGGAATTGCTTTCCTTCCTTATAACTGTATTCTATAAATGAACCTTCCTTGGTGTATACTCTTCTTATCCTGAAATATTTATGTAAGTCCTTTGTGACCTTGCGTGCCGCCGCCATTTTTTTCCTCAGTATGTTTACCTTTCGCGTCTTTAATATTGCTCACCTTTATAGTTTAGGATTGTGAAAAGCTGGTTGCAATTTCTTCCTCCTTCACTGCATTATATAATCTTTTTGTATTATTTTGATTCTATTTACTTCATTGTATGTTGAAATCCTGGTATCTCGTGGCACCTTTGCTCCCGTTTGCTTGTTTAGGTGGCATTATACTGTGTTAGGTATTAAGACATTTAATCCAGATGATCCCAACTCTACTAATCTAGATCAAGCACCTTGTGTACTGGTTTTTTATTTTTCTGTTGAGGCAATGTGCCAGAATCTGAGTTTCACTTTGTATTTAGAATGACAATGTCTTTTGCTGCTATGAGACACATTTAAAACTTAGATTTTAAAAGATCCCAGTATGCAGAACTTTATTATATTAGCTTCGAAATCTGCCGAGATTAGAAATCTTGGAAAATATTTTCACGGATCAATAATTGAACATGATGATATGATCAATACTACCTCATTTGACATGAGACTTTTTAATTGTTTAATTTATTATTATTATTATTATTATTATTATTATTATTATTATTATTGATATTATTATCAATAATAATCTTCTTCTTCTTCTTCTTCTTCTTTTTTTTCTTTTTTTTTCTTCTTCTTCTTCTTCTTCTTCTTCTTGTTATTGTTGTTGTTGTGTTCTTTACTTTTCTTGTTACTTTCATTTAATCTCAGTTTTACTAATACATGCATTACTATCTAAATATCGTATTTCATTATGCTGTTTGCGATACTAAAAGGAAATAATTTTAAATAATGTTTTTATATTCATATAAGTTTTGTATATTCTGCCAAAACATGCACAAACATGTGCGAGAGATGTTTCTTTTACAGTATCTATCAAGCGTACCACCATACATTTCTATAACAGATATATATATATATATATATATATATATATATATATATATATATATATATATATATATATATATATATATATACTTGTTGATAACAAATCAGTTAAAATACAAACATGGTCCATATAAATATCCATACAATTTCAATATGCTTCTATCGAAACGGATTAGCGGTTGAAAATCCGGTATTTAAATATCTTCCTTTGCAACTGATACCTATCTAATCACGTCTCACCGCTTGAAAGATTTTAAAAAGATATTCAGCTATATGATTATATATATATTCAGTCGCGTGATAAACATATAAACTATTTACGTGGAAAAATGAGAAGACAGTTTTGGAGATTAGTGTGAGTCCAGATTAGTTTCAATTCATTGGAATGAAGAACAACAAGCGAATGACGGCGGCACCCCGTTTTATTTCCTCGTTTTAATACGCTCTTTTGTTGCGTACTAGTGATGACATCAACGCCCAAAATTATACCTTAGACCTTGCTACATATACAAATGTAAAGAAATTAATAAATCCTCTGTGACTATATATTATATATTACATAAATATATGCTTTGTCACTAAAGCATACATACATACATACATACATACATACATACATACATACATACATACATACATACATACATACATACATACATACATACATACATACATACATACATACATACATACATACATACATAAATGCAGGTTGGAAACATTTTGTATTCGTCTCTACTGAGACAACTTATAAAATAGACCAGTTAGAGGTACATAAATAGAAAGAGTCGTATGTATATGTGTATCATTATTTGATAAAAACAGTCAATGTCAGACAACTATCATTGTTGTGGGGTTCCTGATTTGTTAAAATTGGTTACATCTCCAGTAAATGAAAGGTACGATTGTTAAAAAGCTTGAGTTACTTTTCTTCTGAATTAAAATGACAAGAACACACGATTATGCAATGAAATGGCTAACGCAGTAGTAAGAATGCCGATCAAGGGTATTCTCGTAAAATTTTTAAAAGAAATAAAAAAACTACAAGCGCCAACTAAAGGTTCCTTTTGCTTAATATTGTGATTTAGAAAGTATTATTTAGTCCGTAAGCAGCTGTTCAGCAAAAGTAGAAAACACTACAGTTCGTACTTTTGTGGGTTTTACGCCATACCTATAAAAACATGGCGGTCGGTATATTTAGTGTGGCGAGAAACCAGGAAGAGACTGTGAAGAACCATCGACATACGGAAAGCTATTGACAAGCTTTTTCCACATAACCAGGTTAGCCCAGCCGAGACTCATATTCAAGCAGAGGTATGATGTCTAATTGACCTGTTTTTACTCACTCTTTTAAAAACTGTTTTCAGTTAATGGTCAGCTTTTGATCTCTCTAGCTTTACGTCCTTATTAACTTTTGCAGTTTTAGACCCTATGGAATCCAAGACATTAATGAGATATGCTTTCACACTGGACCTTTGATGTGACACTAATATGTATCACAACACGAAGATAATTTAATAACCAAGAATGCATCCAAAGTATTACAAAAAAGTACAGTAAGAGCACCGAATGTGTTACTTAACTGAGGTAATTTTTCATACATGGTGAAGTGGAGAAGACTTCATTTGAAGAGGGACCATCTAGTATGACAACTAATTACCCATTAAGTCACTGGGAACATACCATATATATATATATATATATATATATATATATATATATATATATATATATATATATATATATATATATATATATATATATATATATATATATATATATATGAATCATGTAAATAACCAAGGCACATATAAATAAAATGAAATCTCAACGAGAAATCTTCTGAACACCAAAATACTTTTAGCCTTCTTACTTTTCCCCAGCCACATTTGCAATATGTAACACATATGCAATTTTTCTAACCACATGTGAAGGTACGGAGTCTCTGATCGCACACACACACACACACACACACACACACACACACACACACACACACACACACATGAGAAGTACACACACATGTATGTGGACATTTTGCACGAACAAACACTTCTAGAACTGGATTATATATTCCAACAAGACAATTGGAACCAAATACGGGATAAATGACTACTCAAGTTTTGAACGTTAATATTTAATGGCCATGTTGTGCGAGTATTCTTTGATGAAAATAATGTGCGTTCTGTGCTGAGGTCTCGTGAGTTTCGTGAACATAATATTTTCAAACATAATGGATCTTACAAAGAATCCATTATTTAATTGACAAGAATCGTATTACTACAGATTTGTGTACCTACATGGCAATGGACGTTACCCGTATCAACAATACACCAACAGGAACCTTATCTTGTATAGAAGTCATTGTTTATTATATGTATGTTGTAATATATATGAAGACACTGTGTAGCTGCGTTATAATAGATGAGTATGCTTTGATACAAAAAGATGAAATTCTGAATAAGTATTTAATCATAATGCACATTGTCCTTTGATACACGGTCAAGACGGTTCCCATGCCCTTAGATTCCGCATGTAATATCCAGTCATTTGTTAATGCTGTACTGTAAAGGTTCTCCACAATTGGATATAACGTAGTCGGAACATCCGAATTTATGGCTTTGTTGAAAAGAATTTCTGGAAATAGTTTGTTGAGAGAGAGAGAGAGAGAGAGAGAGAGAGAGAGAGAGAGAGAGAGAGAGAGAGAGAGAGAGAGGGAGAGGGAGGCAGGGAGAGAGAGAGAGAGAGAGAGAGAGAGAGAGAGAGAGAGAGAGAGAGAGAGATGGAGAGAGATGATGATGATGATGCGAACATTAAAGTAAATTGATAATTCTTTGTATTTATTTATCATATAAGTTCTTACATATAGTAATCAAAGAAGATACCGATCGTTTATCTTTTAACATGACAGCAGCAATGGTTGTGCCCGTAAAATTTATATAGATTTCTATATCTGTCTTGTCTTTTAATCGATTTTATAACTTAAAAAAGTGCGTATGTGTGGTTTAGAATTTTAACGAAGTTTTAACAATTTCCTAGTCATATCGGTTCGATGTCTGCAGTATTGCATTTTATAGTGATATCTAGCACTGGGGCATCATGTCGCCGACATGTAGCATCATGTTCCACCGAGTTACGTGACCATGATACCAGGACGATCACTCCTAACACTGATATTATCATTTTTATCAGTGTTTGGTATGACTCGATCGGGGTTCGAACCCGCGACCACCCGCATCCGAGGCAGACGCTCTAACCATTTAGGCCACGGGTGCGGTCAGCTTAAAGAAGAAACAGTGGACAATCATTACTTGGAGATCATTTTAATCAATCATTTTTGGACATTGTTTCCTATGAACATGGTGTCTTCCTTCTGACTCCAGTCCATCAAAGGTCATATATAGAGTTCAAATTATCAAACGAATCTAGAACCTATACACTTAAACAAAGGACTTTTCTCCCCAAAACTATACATGTCGAGGTGGAGGAACCGACACAATAATAAAAATGTAGTAAGTTCTTCGTCTAATTTAAATATCTACAATCTTTTTATAAAAACCAGATATTTAAAACACAGCGGTTATTTTTGGTCTTTACATTTGTTACGAATTCCATTTACCTCTAAGGTTTTCTAAATACAAATTGCATATTAGCTTTTCAACGGGGATCTTTAGAAGAATTAGAAAAGCGACTATCCAACAATTATTAGCCCATACATCCCATATTTTCCCTGTACGGGTAATATCAATCATTAGTCTGATAACTGGCCTTTATTTCACTCGTACCCCATCCAACTTATGCAACAATTTAATCGGAAAACGGTACAAGACTAAACCCATCAAGTTGTAAAGATCCAAACTCATGTTCCTGTAGTTACAGCGTTAGAAGTTTACTGGAACAGGTACGGTAGTAAACATTAAATTACAGGCATTGTCTATTTAGACCCCCTTTGCCATAAATCGCAAAATCCTATATCATATCAGAATACACTTCAAATAGCCCTAGTGAAAATTTATCCTCCTGTTATACCATGCGTGTATCCCAATGAACAGGAAATATACATCATTTGGAGAGACGTTTGAATTGACGGAAGAAAACTATTTTTAAGCAAATGAAGCCATTATGGTTTTATGTAATATATATCGCTAGGGTTTGCAGACTAAAATATTTGCTTTAGAAGGCTGAGATTTGGGTCACTAATTAGCAATTAAATGACATGGAAGCTCTGTGATGGTACAAGACCAACTTCCATAAAACTTCTCAAATTAAGTACGTCCTGGAATAACAATGTCTCTCCATATCTTTTGATCCCAATTTAAAGACAATTTATGCATTATACACTGTAGAATAACAAACCTTTGTTCAAAACATTTGTTAAATGCTCTGTGACCATAAACTCTAAGCTAAAGAGACTCGAGTATTGGATTATGCATTTGAAGTATTTTTGTTAAAATATTCTGCTTAGATAAAGAATGAAAAATCAAGGGTCAAATATACAATTGTGGGTATATCCCGTCGAAAGTACCAACCACTAAACGTTTGAAACTTTACGACACCTCAGCCGTACGAATGTTAATGTTTGTTGTTTGTTGTTTAACCCCATTTTTCAGCGCATGATATGCATGGCATCCAGTTTAACTGGTGGAGGTAAAACCCAGGAAAACCACTATAAGAACCACAGACCCAAGGGAAGCTACTGGCAAGCTTTCTCACACACCCAAAATAGCCAAGTCCGAAACTTGTGTGTGTGTGTGTGTGTGTGTGTGTGTGTGTGTGTCGCTGGCTGGGGAGGCAAAGCAGTGAAATGTTTATTGTGTTATTTTAAGGTGGGATCAAAGTAGGGTGGACAACTTTTTTAATTGCCCAAGAGCCTCTTACCATCTTAAGCCGACCGTGCCTTTCGTAATTGAGACAAAAAAGAGAACACTCGAGTGTTATATTTTTATCCATTTAAACTTTTATGCCACTTTAGATGAAGTAAGTACATTTTGAATGGGTCATAACTTTGTCATAGTATCTATTTATCCCCTGATTTATAACTGTATCTCCTTGTATCAAAAGGTCACCGCTCAGTATGTATGTATGTATGTATGTATGTATGTATGTATGTATGTATGTACGGTGTGTGTGTGTGTGTGTGTGTGTGTGTGTGTCGCTGGCTGGGGAGGCAAAGCAGTGAAATGTTTATTGTGTTATTTTAAGGTGGGATCAAAGTAGGGTGGACAACTTTTTTAATTGCCCAAGAGCCTCTTACCATCTTAAGCCGACCGTGCCTTTCGTAATTGAGACAAAAAAGAGAACACTCGAGTGTTATATTTTTATCCATTTAAACGTTTGTGCCACTTTAGATGAAGTAAGTACATTTTGAATGGGTCATAACTTTGTCATAGTATCTATTTATCCCCTGATTTATAACTGTATCTCCTTGTATCAAAAGATCACCGCTCATGTATATGTATATCAGAGTAACGGATCCTGAATATTTATCCTTAGAATATAAATTATATATTATGTATATATGTATGAAGGTACGAATATAGGCTTTTAAAGGCTATACAATGCTAATGCACAATGTTTAATAACACGGGTAAGTCAAACCATATCAATTGTATACGCGGGTTGCGAAACAAATGTAAGTCAAAAATCTTGGTAACGAACAACACGAGTTTTTCGTGCACTCCGTATTGTTATATGAAATGAGCCGTTGATGCATGTGTAGCGGTGTGTGCACGTACAAAACTGTACATGTCTATGTTATGCCGTGTGAGCATGTATGTCCAGAAGTATACCCTTATTCATCTTCTGTATAAATAAGTAATTATATTTGTAGGGAATCCGCATATGTTGCTAGATCGTGGCTTACCCGTAGGCAAGATGGTGGGTAAGTAGATATGCAAGGATTTAATAAGGGAAAAAATGAAATAAACTCACGTACACGTAAAATGAGAGATGATGCTTTTCAACTCATAATGTGTCAAAGGAAATTAATTGCACGTTATTAAATATCCGCAGAGGATGAATAGCGTAAACGAGTTTAATATATTGCCCCACTGTCATTTAACAAACTTATAATGATAATCAAAAAGGTTTATGTATTAATAGCTTACTTACACAACGTTGAAATCAGAAATGATCCGTATAGCATATTATATTTGAACGCAGTCATGTCTAGCAGGTAAAAAGCTAATGGACGTAATAAAAATGAGCACGCGCTCATAAATTCTTCAAGTAATGTAAGCTGAATCCAGTTCCTTTACAAGAGAAGAATATCTTAGTGATAATAAGCTCAGATGTGTATATTCGAAACAAGTAAACGGTTGTAAATGACAAGAACTATGTAAATTCTTGCAATAGCCACAAAATATTATGGATCACTTTTCAGCTCTGACTTGAACCTGTAAATCTGCATTTTCCCCCGATAAAATACAACGATTGCACTAAAAAATATCACATTTGAGCTTTGAAGAAAAAAGAATACACTTAATCACCGTTTTACAAAGACATACATGCACGCACACAGAAGGCGTTATGGAACAGCTGTGGAGGGTCTGAATTTTGGATTTCCTTGCACAGCTTTTTTCTCCTTTTTGAAAGTAACAGTTTTCTTCGACACGTTTTTCATTTCTTTTCTGAGTGTGGATGGGGGTTGATAACTCATTGGCCGTATCCGCCCTGTCCTGGCAGCATCACTTAGGTTAGCTTTTGCCCTGTCACTCAGCATGGTGTTTTCAAGAACGGAAGTGCCATCAGGTTTGATAATGGGCAACACCCCGTACCGCTGGTAAAGTTCATATCTTGTTTTTTCCATGTCCGACATACCCTTAAAATGCTGCTGCAGAATGCCCCAAGCCAAATGAGCGTCGCTTGTTTTGTGCTTTAAAACCGTTTCCTGAACATCACGTTTGAGAATTTTCCAACCTCTTCTAGCAAATTCTTTTGTTATAGTATTCGAACCATCCGTCTTATCTTTGTCTTTCTTTGGCTCCTCATATTCGGTTTCATCTACCTCTTTTTCAGTTTGCTTATCCATCGTAAATCCAAATGCATGAGTTGTCATACTATTGATCTTCGACACAATACTGAGTTTTTCTTTGAGTCTCTGCATATGTTTTGCTTTAGTGTAATCAGTTTTCCCGTACATATCAGCCATTGTTTGTTGAAAGGTCCCACTAGAAACGAAGTTTGGCTTCGGTTTTTTAATGAACAATTCATGCTGATTGTCTATTCGTTTGATCGAATCCGAAAACTTAGACCAAGGGTCATTAGTTTTTGTCACAGTAAATCCTACCTCTTTGTCGTTCATATCCTCCGTATCAGAATGGGTCAATACAGGTTTTTCATCGTATTCTTGCACGTCTCGTTTTTCATCCTCTTCACCAAACGTATTGAAATCTGCTTGATCAGACGTTGATGCATCCATGACACTTGAAAGTGCCTTGGTATTGTATTTTCTGACTATTTTTATTGCCTGATCATTTTCATCTGTGGTTTTAGTTTTGTCTAAAACTACTGAATTACCCCTCGGCCTGTTGTCCATAAAATTATTAACCATAGCTTTCCTCCTTTGAACATCGTTTGTTTTATCTGTTCTTTCACCTTGTTCTAGTGGGTCTTTTAATCTTACAAGTAAACCCTTCATTTTATTTGTTTGCCTTTAGTTCACTAGTTGCTAATCAGCTTGGAATAGTTCCTCGCTCTCGTATATGAGAAACAATGTCAAATAGTAACGTCGATTACAGCGTTAAGATAAAACACAACACAAACATGGAGAAAACATTTTTGTTTTTAAAGTCATCCAGGCATATTGTAAATTTTTTAAGTTGTAACAGTAATTACAGTTCAATATTCCAACAAATTCGCTACCCTTACAGAGTCTCCAAACCTGTCATAATCATCACTGATTTGAATTATAAACTTTCTCCGCCAAGGGAGTGATAAATGCGGGCTGTACTTCCGAAAGGTGTGATACACATTAACGGTGCGCTATCGTCAAAAGCCAAGCATCGATTGATTGCTACCTGATTATCGCGCGATACTTTAATACTGGCACGCTCAATAACATTCATGTTAGTCACGCGGTATTGCCAGCAAAAAATTCATACAATCACTAGTGACGACTATGAAAGCCACCATGGTACAGATAATACGCATGACTTCCATTGATACGTAAGCATTCAAAATAATAAAATAACTATGCTATCAAAATGCTGTTGCTATTACCTGAATATTACGACAATGCAGTGTTTTGAAATTTATATATTTTTCGTATTTCTGTATTTCATTGAACTGGATATCGAAACGTAGGTGCACGTTTTTTTTTTGTTGCTCAATGATCTGGTGTTTAAATGTCAACATATATTATCACAAAGAGACATGATCATTTCAAATTATTGTCTACAGTTAGTCTTGCATTTTGTAAATGGAATGATACGAGATTAAATCTTAAGAAAGAGGAAAGAAATTTGGGGCAAGCCGCCTTTTGTATATCAAAATACGACAACATTAGTAATAAAGATTAAATATTACTAGCGTAATGTAGCGTATTATTTATTTATTTTATATTTTTGTATTTATCAAATACTCATATCCCGAGACCAGAATGCAAATATAGATTAAAATAATTACTAGCGCAGTATGCAATTCTATCTTGATATTTTTATACTCATAATTATTGTAAGAAGAAAGCCTCAAAAAATAAAAATTAAACAAAATCAATGTTTCTTGCGCAGTACAAATTTTATGCTAACACACCTAAATTAATACATATTTTTATTTGTACTGAGATCGATGAAACCGTGCAGCGAAAACAGAACGCACACAATATCACCGGCTACTTTGTATTGAATTCAACCGTTATAAAAAAATGACTCCCACATTTCACGAGTTAATATACAAATGCATACTCATTTTCTGGCAAGGTTGAGAGATAGCGATACTGTTTATAAACTTGTCACGAAGATGCTTAAGTTCAAAGTATGAGAAAATCTTACACCATTTCGTTCGCTTTTCACAGAGATATTTCGTAAATTTCGTACTTCTAATAAAACATTTGTGCAAGTTACTATTTTGTATGTGAGGTAAGTAATTACTCAGTAAAATATAATATGACACCTGCAAGATACCCACACATGATGGCGACAAAGATGGCGATGACAAGAACAGCGATGACAGCACAATGACCACTAACATGTATATACATTACCTATTGATCATACTGAATGAAATCTATACATATAATTTCTTATTATAGAAGGTAATGTGTGTGTGGTTGTATGTGCTTGGAAGTGTGTGTGTGTGTGTGTGTGTGTGTGTGTGTGTGAGAGAGAGAGAGAGAGAGAGAGAGAGAATGAAGTATTGCCAAAACACAAGTCCAATAATATACACATTTGATCTTATTTGTGTGGTTGTATGTGCTTGGAAGTGTGTGTGTGTGTGTGTGTGTGTGTGTATGTGTGTGTGTGTGTGTGTGTGTGTGTGAGAGAGAGAGAGAGAGAGAGAGAGAGAGAGAGAGAGAGAGAGAGAGAGAGAGAGAGAGAGAGAATGAAGTATTGCCAAAACAAAGTCCAATAATATACACATTTGATCTTATTTGTGAAGAAACGGCTAAGTCATACTTCCTTATTTATCTATATGAAAATGTTTATCTAATCATTTCACTATTTTATCGACTTTTATTTTCTTTTGAGTTTATGACCCTTTTGGAGGTCCACAGGCTGTACTTCCCAACGACAAACCAGCAGTGTCCACTTTTATGAATGGAAAGTGTGACGTTTATGCAATCCTGTGCGTCATTGTACAGCCTTCCATACATCTTTGATGCTCATAGCAAAACTATGACTCTACAGCACTGGGACATCATGCCGGAGAAATATTAATTAATTAATTAATTAATTAATTAATTAATTAATTAATTAATTAATTAATTAATTAATTAATAATAATGATAATAATGATAATAATAATAAGAAATAAAAATAATAATAATAATAATAATAATAATAATAATAATAATAATAATAATAATAATAATGAGGACTTTGTATAGCGCCTAATCTTTAGAAGCTCTATGCGCTTTACAACATCTATAATGATATGACTATAGAAAAACAAAACACAAAAACCATGAAAATGGAAAACATAAAAAAATGCTGACATTATTTAAATGGAGCATCACATCTCACCCAGTCACTATATACTGACACCAGGCCGACCAGTCCTAAAGAAAAAAAAAAACAACATAAAGATGTAGCGAGTCTAAATGCAACCCAAAATTATTTATCTATATGCAGTATCAAAAACTAATAGAGAAAATGGAGAAATTATATGCAAAATGCCAAAGATGTTACGAGTCGAAAGTGGATTAAAATTAAAGGACATCACAATATTCGGGAAAGGAACAAACAAACGATATGTATGAAGTACAAAAGCCGTAAATAGAAGTTATTTGTGATAGCCAATGTAAAGCGAACTTCACATTATTTTTTTGAACTTAATTAATGAACTTTCTGAAAGCTATACGCATATGCGCAGACAATATGCTCCCCATACGACTGGAGTTAGTCTCTTTATTAGAAAATATATCTACCGTGTCAGTCTCTGTACAACTTGACACGGTATACCGTTCTCCCACAAGTGATCGTGTAAAGCTGTTCAAGAAAACATTTAGCTGACCAATCGTCTACTCTCGCGTCATTTCGTTTGCCAATGGCTCCATCACCAACAATATCACAGCCATTTTCAAGCTGAGAATACTGCTTTATTTATAATTTTGTTTCATCCTAGTTCAAAGAAGCGCTCTCGCTTTGAAGATTTTATCAGCGTATTTCTAACAAGCGTTCTCGAATGTCTTAGTAAGTATGATTTTTTTCTATAAACAAAATAGAGGTTAGCGCATGTAGAATCTGGAAGCAATATGAATATATCAACTGAACAAGCATCATTCTGATCTTTTCATTGTAAAAATGAAAGAACTCATTGAATGTAAACGTGTACCTACTTACCATTGGTATCTTGTGATGCAACGAACTGGACTGAACAAAAAATTGACGATTGGTAGAATCTCCTTTCACTTAAGATTATTTTGTTGCAGAGGTTGGCTGATGCAGCGCGCCTCTATTTTGAGTGCCAGTTCTTAGAGAGTCTGACACGATCACTTGCGGGAGAACGGTATACCGTGTCAGATGATAAAGTGACTGACACGGTAGATATATTTCCTATTGAAGAGACTAACTCCAGTCGTATAGGGTGGACCATAAGGAGAAGTGGTGGTACCTTGAATCATTTTAGTACCTGAGGCAAACATGATGAGCATGGCAATATAATTGGAGGACTCCCGTCAAAAAGTAATATACTCTTGGTCAAATGTAATATTGACTACGACACACGTTGTCTCTGTCCTGATTGATGTCACATTAGAAATACAGACTTATACAAATTACCGGCTAGAATTTAACTGAAAAAGAGCTGTAAGCAATAAATATAATAAATCAGAAAGACATATAAAATCTTTATCAATGTTAACATTGATTAAATTGTCATTGTTAGATGATGTCATCGAACAGTTGATATACTGATTAGTAGAATTCTTCCGAATGAACATTTAGACATCATATAGAACGATCAGAGAGATAATTACACGTCATCATAAGGGTATAACATACTTTAACAGTTTTTTCTCCAGTTTAATTAGGTTCGCCAATACCGGGACCGAGTGCCAGTTTGATTACATTCAAATATATTAATTTTAAATTCGTAAAATTGCTTAATAAATGAAACGTGTACTAACAGCTTTACCATTTCTTTATTTGCGTATTAAAAAGAAAAACCCTACTTTAAAGATTTTTATACATGTTACTTTGCGCCTACACTTTGTTGATTAAAAATTTCTAAACAATGAATGTTAAGCTTTTCGTTCAATCAAAAAGGTTGAAGGTCAAATAATTCCTGTAATAATAAAATACGATCTCAAAGGCTGAAGTTCAAGTAATTCCTGTAATAATAAAATACGATCTCAAAGGCTGAAGTTCAAGTAATTCCTGTAATAATAAAATACGATCTCAAAGGCTGAAGGTCAAATAATTCCTGTAATAATAAAATACGATCCAAAAGGCTGAAGATCAATTAAGTCCTATAATAATAAAATACGAACGAAAAGACTTAAGTCAAAGGCTGAAGTCCAAGTAATTGTAGGTGTCATCTCAAGGTATTACCATTGACAGTGTACGTTTAGCCACTCTCTTCCACTTTCTGTCTGTCTGTCTGTCTCTCATATCAAACAAATTAATTAAAGATGGGAAGTCTTTCTTTTTGTTTTGTGCCAAAGAAGGAACGTACCTGACATTGATATATATTCAACATATTTTGATACTGTTATCAAAGAAGCTTGTGCTAAGAAACCTAACAAATCGATTACATGTTTTCATTTATAAATGAAGTAAAGTTCAATATAAGCTATCATTTTTAAATTAATAAGATAAGAGTCTCCCAAAAACATTTGTGTCAGCTCATCCAAAGTCTAAGAACCAGTGTTAGATTGATTAGCATTATTCTTGATTTACCATAAGCAAAACTACAAAGCTTTTTTAAAAGCAAAGAATACTAAACACGCACTAGTTTCTTTTTGATAAAAATTAAATAAAAAGAACTTTCGCCATCCATTATTAAATACAGTTTTGAGAAACATATTTAATAAAAACCTTGTATAAATTAGGTATTAAGCTACGAAACATTATTAAACTTATCAACACCTGAAAGCTATAGAAGGCCAGACAATTAGAGAAAGACGGTGCAGTGTGCAAAAATATTTAAGTGATGAAGAACCATTCCATTTTTAGGTGCAGTTATGTAAAAATTGATAAAGTTCTAAACCAGAATGACTCATTGCATTGGAATTTGAAGGTAACTGTGTTAGCAAAGGACACCTACACAGTTTAGATTCGTTTACTGTGAAATTTGAAGGAACTTGTGCAAGCAGCGGACCATAGACAACCAAGATTAATTAGTTGCGTCAGCTAGTTACATTGCTCCCATGCCCGTCTCTAGGATATGGTGAACGTAGCAACCTCCTTGGGCCACGCGCATTCAGGATATCAACTCCGCAATGCAATTTGTTTGTTAGGGGGCGGCGTTTATCGCTTACTACCTTGGTCTCCGTACATCATAGGGCAGGGCCTGGGTGCTCAAATTTGTTTCTTGCTTTTACCAATAGAATTTTGATGTAATCGTATTTGCGAAATTGGAGCAATTGATCTATTATTTATTATTGGCATGTCTTAATAGTACACTCCATAGCTGTTATTGAGCAGAAGCTCATAGGACAGTCCCCACATCCATGACACAAGTCAGTAGGCTTGAACCAACACAAATTGTAGGTACCAACAGTCCATATTTGATCTGTTCCATAACTGATTTTAAATATGTATTTCACATGTATGTTTTGAGATAATAAGTTGAAAGTTGTCATAATTTTGAAAAGACACCACTTCTATGTAGTGTCCAAATTCCCGCAAAAGATATTCAAAGAATAGGTGACTATGATTTTTTCAATTGCAATATGCATTTTAATTAGCAATGTCTAAACATCAGAGCTGCGTTGAAACTTATTCCAGAAACATCTCCAAGTTTACAAGTAACGCAAATGAGCATCGTTTGAAATCAAGACGAAAAGACATGATTACAATCAAAAGATGGTTACGATTTTATCCAAAGAACGCCACTATTCTAATACAGATGTTATATATGTTAGACAGTTAATTATTAAGATGTTTGACAGTGTCTTCACTTAGTTTTTGTTGGGATATGACTACTAAGTCTCTTTCTAAAGGATGCAATACATATGTCAGCTGATAAGGCATGGTTTGGGAATCGAAACCGGTACTGTTACGTAGGCAAACAACGTGCAAACCATTGACCTACATGGTGCATCCTAAAATAAGGGGTACAGCGAGGGTCAATAAGAATGACAATTTATCCCGACAAATTACCGTAAGGACGAAGTTTCTAAGGAATACTGTTTTGATTCAAGTTCTTAAATTAACAATGAAGAGATAACCTTTTGAAAGTTGCACTAACATATTGACATGAGTACGATGACCTATTTTCCTAGTAAATCGATTTTTGCAATAGAAAATCTTCATTTGTATATATGGAGCTATCACGGTAAATATGCTCAAATGGCCGCTTAAAACAGGAATGAAAATATTGTTTAGTTAACAAACACCTAATCAATGACCACGAGAAGCAGGTGGGCGTTTAATACATGACTCTCACATAGGAAATTCCACAGGGAAATATAAAACAGCCGTTGAAACCGTGTGACAGTCAAATAATCGCGACCGTAAGGACAGTTTTGACTATATATTTATAATATTATAAAAGCTGAAAAAATACTTATAGTCCATGAACATACATCAGAATATGTTTACATTAATGAAAAATAGAGTTGTCATTTTAGAAGTATGATACTTATCTTCATTGAATTTATAAATGAATTGACTCAAAGCAAATATACTACTAAACTACAATATTATTTACTCAGTCAATATTTAAATGTTTTACCAATTATGGAGCGGGAACTTTATTTTAATGTCAGCTAAAGTTACATCAGCAAAAATTGATAGTCTGATAATAATTATTGTGCCCTTATGAAATATTTAAGCAGTTTTCAAATATAAGTTGAAGAATGGTGAGGAAATTGTTGCGTTACATTTTGTTTCCAGGGAGGCCACCCTCTATGGAACAGCTTGATGTACGATTCATGTTTACTATTCACATAGAGGATGTGTATCAAATAACAGGTAGTTTTCTTCTTGAGTATATTAATTTTTAACTTAGTTTCCGTTAGGAACTACACGTTTGCACGTGTTATTGGTTTTCCATAGTATTGTTTCATTTTCTACCCAAAAGAAAAGAAAATATAACAATAGCTGGCAGCAATGTGGAGTTGGATGATTGACAATAGAAGTTCTTTTTTCTACAATGTACTCCGCAACTTTTCCCTCGTGAATTGGATTTTGCAGATTGTAATTAAAATAATGAATAGGTACTATTTCACATAATTTTTTTTATTCTATCCTTTTCTCTGGTCACTCCAAAACTAAAAAATCTTTTTTTTTTGCAGAACGGAGCCTAATTACTGTTTAGCATTAACATGACGTCATCACAGAATTTCAAGGGAAATAACTGGATAGATTGATCTTCATGATTGTGTTTCTCTCTTCCTTTTACAAAATGTTTTCTTGATATGGGTAACATGAAGCCCCTTTCATTATATTAAAAATTTTCGTGGAGTTCACTCTGAAAATTATTTGATATAGTGCTCTCAAGTATTGTTTCCTTTGGAGATATAGTACACTTGTTTTAGAAACAAATTGTTGACCGCATTGGTTTGATTAATACTGTATTCTTGAGATATATGACTAGTATCAAGTTATTGACTGCTTGGTTTAATTGGGAATATAGTGCTTTGCCCTTTTATAGTTTTCGGAAACAAGTTGTTCACTGTTTTGGTTACTGCTAATTACTGTTTCCTCGGGGAAATACAAAGGTTTTTGTTTGTTCGGTTTTGAAAAAAATATATTTGTTGTTGTTAGTAACTAGTAGTTGATTGTTTATTTGCTGCTGTTTACTGATTGGCCTGGAAATAATGTAGGCGTATTTTGTCTATTTGTATAAACAAACTGGTGACTGATTGGTTACTGCTAATTGCTGTTTTAGTTTGAAACATAGCATTTAGAAAAACCAGTTGAAGATTGCATGTTGCTGCTTTTCTCATGAGGGTATTAATGAAAGCTTTTATGAGACAGTTTAATGGATTCTTTTCCTTTACTTCTCTTGTATATTTTTTTTTACAGAAGTGTTATGACTACTGTATTTTTCATGCTTCATATGAGATTGAATGAGTTTCCGTCAGGAAGTAATTTGATACACTGATTTGTATCCTTGTTTCCTCTCAATGGTCTGGAAGTAAATTGCGATCTTGCCGAATTCGGTTACATGATTGCATGGCTGCTAATTGCAGTTGTTCCACTGGGAGCTTTTCGATTTCGATCGATGTTCCCAAAGGAAGTACAGCAGGGTTCTACAATGTGTAGTCTGCACATGACATTGATGTTCGCCTTTTAGTAATTTTTCATTAAGGTCTCTCGGGAAATGAAATGGGCTTTTGCAAAATTGCAATTTAAAAATTATTGTTATTGCCTGTATATAGCTTTATCGCTGGATTTTATCAGGGAACAATTTTATTTAATGTTCTCGTTACAGTTTTCTCATTATATTTGGTATGCTTTTGCAGAGTTTTATTAACATGACGACTTGATGCTGCTATACGTATTTGTTTGTTGTTTGCTTCTTTTCTTCTGTTTGTGTCGCTCTTCATGATGTGTGAGAACACTTTTATACAGGACGTTTATAGTCATTAATGTATATATGTTTTCATTAAGCTATTTTAGGGACCAATCTGATGCACTGTTCCCAATTTGAACAATCTCTTTATGACGCTGTAAATATAGTAGTCTACAAATAATTAGTGAGATCGCCTTAAGTTAAGGCATGTTGTCCCAAGGTTGTGTTGCACAAAAATTCGTAATAAACCATATGATGCATTACTTTTTTTCTTGGAAAATAGTTTTGTAGGATAGAAAAATATTATCAGTACTATCAGAACTAGCGTTTTATCATTGGTAGTTTAGCAAATGAAGTTAAAAGCATAGTATTATAGCAGTAGTTTCATTTTTTTTTTAAAATGAAGAGAACTTATTCTGTATACTCTACATGACGTTATGAAAGACTTATTGACCGACTTAAAAGGAGTGTAATACTCGCACGAAATTGTATTAACCCTTTTTTTAATTAAATACATGTACTAGAGTTTCGTTTTTGGCGTATAACGATACCCGATCGTGATTAATGTATATTGTGTAGTATTTCAATTAAATACATGTACTAGAGTTTCGTTTTTGGCGTATAACGATACCCGATCGTGATTAATGTATATTGTGTAGTATTTCAATTAAATACATGTACTAGAGTTTCGTTTTTGGCGTATAACGATACCCGATCGTGATTAATGTATATTGTGTAGTATTTCAATTAAATACATGTACTAGAGTTTCGTTTTTGGCGTATAACGATACCCGATCGTGATTAATGTATATTGTGTAGTATTTCAATTAAATACATGTACTAGAGTTTCGTTTTTGGCGTATAACGATACCCGATCGTGATTAATGTATATTGTGTAGTATTTCAATTAAATACATGTACTAGAGTTTCGTTTTTGGCGTATAACGATACCCGATCGTGATTAATGTATATTGTGTAGTATTTCAAGAAAAGCTAGTTTGGTCCATCTTATTTCGCACGTGCGAAGTGCTTTTGATGAGATAGACCGAATACCTTCGATGCACACAATATTTGTGTATAAATACCCCACCGCATGTAAAACTCTTTACATTACATATAGTTTTGTCAGTCAGTAGTCTACTATAGGTACTTACACATTTCCAGGTGTAGAGGTATGTAAGTTTATTATTTTCTTTGTAAATACGATATCACTATTGTACTACTATATCAATTTTGTTTATGTTTTGTAACTTTGGTTGACTCAGTATAATGCATACATTTATATTTTTGCTAGCAAAGGATATATATTAGTTATATTAGTAATATAATGCTACATTTTAAAGAAATGTTAAGTGCAATACGATTTTGATCTAGCAGGGTTATGTTTACTTTCGAACTTGTTTTGTGAATAATGTAATCTGTATAAACTACCGTGTATAACGTTATTACGTTTTCATGTAGAGTACACGGTGTTGGATATGTTTCCAGCTGTGCAGAGACTATATTATCGAAGTACAACATTTCGATGATCCCAGATTAATAGGTATTACTATCCATACGAGGGATTCCTCCTTGCTTTTTATAAATACATATTTACCTTGCGATCTTGCGGAAAATTTTGTTGAATTTGTAGATTATTTGGGCAATATTAATTCTATTGTAGAAAATGCTAATACGCTAAATGCTTATGTAGTAGGAGATTGGAATGCTAATACGCTCAAATCCACTTCATTTGGAGATGAGCTTCGCCTATTCTGTGACGAATATGGTTATATCATATCGGACTTAAAACTAATTGTAGACCACACAACTAATTTTACTTACGTCAGTGATTCACACAATACAGTGTCTTGGTTGGATCATTGTGTCTCTACACAGTCTGTTCATTCCGCTATAAGTGATATGAGAATACTTCACACCCTAGTAGGGTCCGACCATCGTCCTACTTTAATGACTATCAAGACTGAATTGCTTCCCAAATTTGATTCTTGCCCCAATGAACTCTTAAACTTGAAATACAACATCAATTGGTCAGACATTACTGCTGACGAAAAACTGAATTATACTCTGACTTTTGCATTCCTATTAAACAAGATTGAGATTCCACATTATGTCGCGATCTGTAATGACCACGGCTGCTCTAACCAGGTGCATATGAAACAGATAAATGAATTATACACTGATATAGTAAAAGCGTTGTCGAACTCCGGTAATAGCTTGACTAGTAAATCCAAACGTAGTCACCGGATTATACCAGGTTGGAATGACTTTGTCAAAGAATTACATGATTTCGCACGAAATGCTTACCTTATATGGCGTGATAACGGTAAACCTCGTCACGGCCGTCTTAGTAATCAAATGCGTCAAACAAGAGCACAATTTAAGTATGCTCTTAGATTATGTAAGAAGGAGGAAGTAACACACAGAGCAGACTCGCTAGCACAACAATTTGAAAATGTCGACCAACGTGAATTCTGGAAGCATGTTAAACAACATACCACCACAACTTCCAATAAATTACCAATCTGCATTGATGGGAACCATGGTCAGAATAATATATGCAACATGTGGAGAAATCATTTTGAAGACTTAGTGTAAAAAATGAATCGAATAAGAAGTATTACTTTCAGCATTGAATGCATCTTCTGCTCGTATTGAAGTAATCACATTATCTGAGATCCAATGTGCTATAAAGCAAGACAAAAAGGTGGTAAATGTCCAGGTTCAGATTTTTTATATGTGGAACATTTAAAATTTTCAGATACTAGACTTCATGTGTTATTGATGATTTTATTTAACTGTATGTTTGTGCATAACATTGTACCAGATGATTTCACAAAAGTTACCATTATACCGCTATTAAAAAGCAAAATTAGTAACATAGCGGACAAAAATAACTACAGACCTATAGCTCTTACTACTATTATTTCAAAAATATTTGAATGCATCATTCTGCATAGATGTGAAGTTACAATCTCTGATAATCAGTTTGGCTTTAAAAAGCAGCATTCAACCGATTTATGCATATATGGTTTAAGGAAGCTGTCAGCTATTATGTAGAACATGGCAGCCCAGTGTTTGCATGTTTTTTTAGACGCTAGAAAGGCATTTGATAGGGTCAATCACTGGACACTTTTTAAAAATTTGATTGATATTAAAATACCTGTCTACATAGTTCATACTTTAGTTAACTGGTATGGGAAACAGTTGTATTGTGTGCGATGGGGAAGTGTAATATCGAGCGCTTTCAATGTAACCAATGGGGTGAGGCAGGGGGAATTCTGCCCCCCCCTTATTATTCAATATATATATATATATATATATATATATATATATATATATATATATATATATATATATATATATATATATATATATATATATATATATATATATATATATATATATACATATATATATAGACGAGTTAAATCGTAAGCTCAGTTAGTGTAACATAGGGTTATGTCTGCCACCAAAATGTGTTATTTCTTAACAATTTCAGTTTTGCTGATGATATGTCATTGATAAGTCCTTCTATAACAGGTTTAAGGAAATTATTAAAGATATGTGAACAATACGCATTTGAGAATGATATAATGTATAACACAAAAAAAATCGGTATGCATGGTCTTTCAGACAGCTTCTTTCAAATTACCATCTCCTCCCCTTGTATATCGTAACGGCAATGCTCTTATCTATGTCAACACTTATACGTATTTGGGTCATATTTTGAAATCAAATTGGTCGGATAATGAAGATATGATGAGACATTACCGATCTCTGTGTACTCGAACAAACATGCTTAAGCGTAAATTCAAGAATTGTTCATTGCATATCAAAATTAGATTATTCAAATCGGATTGCTGCACCATGTATTGCGCTCCTCTGTGGACAAACTTTAGTGAATGTATGAAAAGAAAACTAGTTATTGGTCATAATAAAAGTCTTCGTTTTCTATTAGGTCTTCCAAGGTAGAACAGTGCCTAAAACATGTTTGTTAACTATAATGTATTCAGTTTTGATGAAATAATGAGAAAGTATGTACTCTAAATGATGACAAGAATATCTAATAGTAAGAACTGTATTTTGAACTGTGACATTCATGTAAATTATCATATTATTAGTAGATGGAACAAATTACTCTTTAAATGTGTCGTTTAATTCTTATTATTAATAATGCATGACGCAGTTAATAGTTGTAGATGTTGCTGTGTGTATATATATATATATATATATATATATATATATATATATATATATATATATATATATATATATATATATATATATATACACGTTTATGTTTAAAATGTTTTTTTTTTATAAAACTTTTTTTTTTAATTTTCTTATCTTATCTTATAGTGTATGTTGCTGTCCGGTGTTGTTCGGTGTTGTCCAGAGTCTAGAGAGTCCGGTGTGTCCGGTGTGTCCGGAATGCGAAGAGCTGTCTGGAGTGTTTATAGTGGCTAGAGTGTTCAGAGCGTTCAGAGTTATCGGAGTGATCGAGGTCTACATGGTGGAAGCTGAATAGCAAATCACAGTAATTAACTGTATCAGCTGTGAAGCTTAATTGTTGCAGCCTGGTGCTGAAGTAAAGTGTGCTGACGGCGGAGTGTTGTCTCCTTGCATATAATCTTGTAGCTGTGTGATAATTTTGGGATTCGTAAAACTCATTGTATCTTTCGGGACTGAAAAGATAAGTATATCGGTATTTTTTCATTTGCATAATTTCATTATGAGTGAATTCATTTTGCTCCATGATTAAAATTATACGTTGTTTGCTAGCTGAGTAAACTACATACATCTTTCCATTGTGTAGCCACTGTGAATCATTCACCCCTTGTGATTGTAAGGTATAGAATATTTTGTTTGTATTTTTCATTATTACATTTGTGCGATTATCGCTGCTTTGTTAGCAATTCCATCTCCTAGCTGCTGTTCCGCTTGGATTATTTTCGGCAGCTTTGAAGGTCAACACAGTTAATCTATTACTAATGTGTTCGCGTAGTATAAATGATCAACAAGCTGGTCTTGTTCGTGTACAACACGCACACAAACGTATAACAAAATATTTTTGTTCACTTGTACAACTGACATGTGACCATAACAATATCTGTCCAGGGAATATTTAAGTCTCGGGCGATTATGCCTGCCACACATTTATGTAGCGCCATGCTGATTTACCATGATTGGCGTCTGAAGAGTTCGCTATCATTTCCGCCAAGAACCATTTTTTAATTTTTAGTTGGTTCAACATAATTGATTAGGAATGTAACCGGGATGGATTTGTCAGACATTTCCGTTTCATTATTGTAGAAATAATCATTGGGAGCTTTTACACCTGACGGCGACTTACTTTTCAAAAACTGGGCGTTTATGCGTGCTAATGCGATGATTCCAGGCTGGCCTCGAGTTGGTATTGGTACATTAGGGTCGTTCCAACTATACTGTTATATTTGAAACTCTCAAGATTATATTTGAGCGTATACAAGGACTGTTAACCCCGTTTTCACGCAGATATTCATTGACCAATGGAATTTCATAGATGTAATCGTGTTCTCCCAGCTGATCCAGTACACCGTCTTTTGATTCAACCCTAGCCCCATCATCGCCTGGAACATGTAGCTTCACTTATAAACACAAACCCATAAACACCAGATGCGACTGTCTTGTTAGCTACGAAATTAACACAGGCATCCACAATATAAATTTCGACAGCATAACATTGTATTTGCATTACGTCCACACCGGTTTCAGTTATTGAATAGGTCTCGTCATGTTAAGCAGCTTCCTTGAAGGCTTTACTGGCCAGCGGGTCATTGATGCCGATAATGGGACTGTAGATGTCTTTCGGTTCTACCCGTTGATGCGTAACCGCCATTAGTTACCCAGTCACATATCATTGTGGTTTGCGAGACTGGACTGCATGCAATCTCAGATTTTGTAACCTGTCTACGGCAGTGATTTTGCATTGCAACTTGTTTTGCAATCGGTATCACGCGTCAGTCAAACTCCAGAAACACCTTTACAGTATAGCTCTGTGAACGTCATTCCCAAGACGTTGGATGTAATATGTCGTGTACATGGGTTTTCAGCCTTTGATGACACGAATTGCGCTTACACGTCCAGGTACGACTATCTTGTTATTAAATACCTGATCGATCTTTAATGTACAATTGTATCGTTAGTGTCTCACCATGTCGGTCCAACGTGTGTCCGCCCTGGTTCACAAGTGAGAAACGACGATGCACCATCCATGGAAGTCACATGGATATCGGGGAAGCAACCGATAATAGACAACTCGAAAATTATCGTGGAAATCCCAAACAATATAAAACCTTGAGAGACTATGATAGAGCGCGAGACTCTGTAATTGCATCTGATGACGTCATGGTTGTAATTATCCTGGACCTTGGAATGATCCTGACAATGTCTGGCGATATCTGATATTCAGACTAGGCGGGTTCTGGACAAATAATGAGTTCGTGCTCGAGAATCTTATTCGTTTCGGCCAAACAAAACCTCTTGTCAGGGACGAATGTCTAATTTCAATCGTATACTTTTAAAAAGTCATTCACGGTATTGGTGCTGAGCGCAGGATCATGTTCGCGTATGCAATTTCACAGTCTCATTTTCACAGGTCATCGACGAAATCAGATATAATTATTGATCGTCTTGAATTGATCTTCCAAACCCACTCAATAACTGTTTTCGGAAATACAGATCCTCCACTAGTCGTTTGTGTGGGGTGCCACGTCGGGTATGGATGGCGTTTACGAACATATTTCGAAACTCATCATAGGCGTGGTCGGTGGCACACCAGGTCCAAGTTTTGGTTTGCGAGCCCGTGTGCATCCACCCCAAAATACATCATTAACATGCTAGAGGTTTACATCCCTTTGGGCATGTGCGTGTTCTTTCGACGACCTTCGAAAACTCTCTCGTGGGGTTGTCTTACCAGAAAGGCATAACATCTTCGAACACAACAATTTATTTGCCCCCATGTCAAGGTCGCCGACTGCGATCGTGGAAACGATCTTGACGGCAGGATCGTCTCAGCTTCTCGAGTGTCAAGTGCGTACGCTAAATCTCCGAATATATTATAACACGGCTAATCGTTCGCAGACGGTACAAACACTTGCAGACATTCCCATGTCAACAGTTGTACGATTAGACAGAAAAGCAGTTTAGTTTTCCGAGGCCCGACTGGGTGGATGATCAACGCGCCAACCGAATCCGAAAACATATAACTTGTTATTTTGCCGTACTTGGGCGATCAGGGCTTTTTCCGTGAGGAAACATCTAATACAGTAACGTGTAATTTGGTGATTTCATTCGAATGGCAGAAATCATTTGTTAACACCGGGGGAGATGTAATGTCGGCAAAGTCGTGCTACTGACCCGGTATGATACGTCGATACACTAGCGATATCGAACTATGTTCCTAGCAATCAACTCGCTAGCATTGGCCGCTAGACCACTATGTTGTCCAACTACAGGAGGCATGGCAAAGCAGACTTCATTCACGGAAGGCAGAAGCCTCCTATCAGAGCATTTTTGCGAGATTTGCAAGTCACTCACCCGGATAGAGAACTAGAGACAAGAGATATTTTAGCAAAGGCTCATGGATATCAATTACATTGAACTCGTACGCATAAGTAGTTATTCCATCAGAACAATTCATCTATTGGTGCCCAGAGAGGACACCTCAACCTTGGTGCAACAGTACAGGCCCGTGCGAAGTTTCTTTCACTGGGTAGGATTTGCCGTGAGTGCGAATTCAAGAGGGTCGGTGAACTTTTTAAGTATATCCGGTGCCGACTATCCTTTTGCACAGCCACGAAAGTGGCTAGTTAGTCATTCTTCATAGTTTTGTCAGAGCCAACCATGGTTCAGTATATTTTGGGTTGCAGCTCAAGTATTCCAGATGGGCTTGCTCCCAAATACGTCCTTGACTTTCTCCCATGACTTTCTTGCTGTTGTTGCTGACCAGTATTGGGCACTCGCAAATATCAAATACGTTTATCACCGATTTCTCAACCATGTCTGCACAAACGTTTTTGGTTGTTATATACTCTGCAACGAATATCCGTGCGAGGTCAACGTACCGGTCCTTTATCTTATCATAGAAAAATTCGTATATAAATAGATTTTAAAACCCCAACAAGGACGCGGCAGCGTCGATGGTCTTCGTTAAATTTAGTGTTTATTTGTCAATGTGTACGGCGCAGTCGACTTGACTTGAGTTAACTATGTGACCTCATACCGTGATTTCCATCGAAGATCAAGTGTTAAAATGTACGATATCCGTATCAATGTTCCATTGGTTCGAAATGACAGTTACTCTCTGATTTGTAAACAAAATACTGTTAATGTTGCTGGTCATCAATCATTATTGAATCCAATTAAATCTTGATCTAGTTATTAAGTACAAGAGTTGACAGATTATCTGAGTAATAATTATAGGAAATGCCAAATTATAACATTCTTGTTATGTCTAAACTCTTTCCACATAAACATGTCATAAACAAAATAGGTAATTAGTGTTAAATTTATGGAACTGGATGATTTCCAGCATTTGTTAGCGTAGGCTTGCAGAGATTGAAAACTATTCAACTCGCTTCAGTAATTACTTGTTTCAGTACTTTCATAAATCATCTCGTTTCAGAAATTCGATATTAAATCATTATTCTTTTTACTGAATAGCTACAACTTAAAACTTTATGAAATAAACCAAGTTGCTGCTAGAAGAATATACGGATTTACGAAGATAATTTTTTTAAACATAAAATTCCAATTGATTAAATCAAATATCATGCGCTGTTGTAAATTACTAAGCCACGTAATCTTGAACATTATTCTGACCAATCTCAGGTTTAAAATTCTATGACTAGATATTACGCTTAAAGAATGTTTTCTTGAAATTTAGCATGCCAGTAGAGAAATCGAAATTTCATTTGTGTAGATACCATGACAGCGTAATCAATGTAATGTGGGCCGCGATTTTAAGCTTGAATTTCGTACTTAGAAAGTGGTAAGAATACTGGGCCTGATCTTATATTGGACTGATAGTGAAATAAACATTACAATATGAAAATTGTGTTATAGATCAGATATGCAATGATCTCGAGGAGAGGACCAGTCTGCAAGATCTGAAGAAGACTTAATATAAGGGAGGTAACTACACCAGCCATGAGACAGTACGCCATGCCAACCAACAAAGGTTGTCGAACACTAAACCCAATTTGAACTTGTGTTATCTCACTTGTAAAGGCTAATATTCGTCTGCTTGTGGGATGTGCACGTTTCCAAATATGTATACAACGGTCAATATCGTCTTAGACTTAAAAGCGACTCATTGTCATGGAGTCAGAAATCTTGTCACACAATACAGTCCTAAATGTTTTTCCCCTGTAGTTATTTCTCAAATTAGTTGACACTGTAATGATGATGATGATGATGATGATGATGATTATTATTTTATTTGTTAATTATCATTGTTTTCTGTTATTATTATTATTATTATTATTATTATTATTATTATTATTATTATTATTATGCAACTGGGTAAACGTTTTTTCGAGGCTTACACCATTTGGCTGGTTATCAAGATAGGTGTGATACAGTCAGAAGAAAGTAATGTGAAATTATCATATGTTTCGTATGCTTATCTTAACACTCACTTATAAAAATAGGACCGATACGAGTGTATGAAGAAATGTGCTTCTCCGAGTCACATGCAATATGAAACTACAGATTCAAACCGTCTCCGATTAATAGTACTGAAAAAAAACAGCGGTATGTGCAGGAGAGAGAGAGAGAGAGAGAGAGAGAGAGAGAGAGAGAGAGAGAGAGAGAGACACAATACAGTCCTAAATGTTTTTCCCCTGTAGTTATTTCTCAAATTAGTTGACACTGTAATGATGATGATGATGATGATTATTATTATTATTTTATTTGTTAATTATCATTGTTTTCTGTTATTATTATTATTATTATTATTATTATTATTATTATTATTATTATTATTATGCAACTGGGTAAACGTTTTTTTCGAGGCTTACACCATTTGGCTGGTTATCAAGATAGGTGTGATACAGTCAGAAGAAAGTAATGTGAAATTATCATATGTTTCGTATGCTTATCTTAACACTCACTTATAAAAATAGGACCGATACGAGTGTATTAAGAAATGTGCTTCTCCGAGTCACATGCAATATGAAACTACAGATTTAAACCGTCTCCGATTAATAGTACTGAAAAAAAACAGCGGTATGTGCAAGAGAGAGAGAGAGAGAGAGAGAGAGAGAGAGAGAGAGAGAGAGAGAGCATAATTTCGGGTTTGGGTTCTCAGTTATATTTCCTGTCGGCGACAAATTATTATTCTCGAGAACCCGAGAACCCAAGCCGGATGTTATGCTCTCTCTCTCTCTCTCTCTCTCTCTCTCTCTCTCTCTCTCTCTCTCTCTCTCTCTCTCTCTCTCTCTCTCTCTCTCTTGATCCTGAACACACCGCTGTTTTCTTTCAGTACTATTACTCGGAGACGGTTTAAATCTGTAGTTTCATATTGCATGTGACTCGGAGAAGCACATTTCTTAATACACTCGTATCGGTCCTAATTTTTTAAGTGAGTGTTAAGATAAGCATACGAAACATATGATAATTTCACATTACTTTTATTGTCGGGGAATCTTGTTGCAATCAGATTAGATTTAACATGATAATTTCACGATTTTTTTTTTTAAAAACACTGTAATGTGTTCTTCTTTCAACAAGGTTGGATTCAATAAAGGAAGCGAATGAAAGAAAATCGTTGGCAATCGAATTGATCTCTACTGGATAGCATCTTCGTATATTCAAAGTTACCAGCCTTAACTATCTGATATCAATTTCATCATTCTTTAGATCTTTCACTGTGGAATTTAGCTCATAAATAAACAGGTCCCATATTCGAAACATGCATTAATAACAGGTTTTTATTTATTTATTCCCTAACCGGTATAGTGATCAACCAAGAAAAAGCGTTAATAAAAATCGTTGACTGTAAAATTGAGCTCATAAATATGTATTGAATGGTTACGTAAATACATTAAAACTTTAACAGATTTGCATAATCCGACTCACTTTAATGTGTACTTTTACAAATTTTGGATTAGATGTTCCGGGATGCTGATAGTTCTGTATATTATTAATGTCGATATAACTTATTTAACAGCCAGGACTCTGGCCTGGTATCAGTAACGTGTAAACAGTTTATCATAATTTAATCTCCTTAAAAGTGCTTATATGAAACTGGTGCACAATTTATGCGAGTAACTCTCATTCCTCACCCACCCCCTCTAAAATATGTTGAATTAAAAATCAAACAGTTTGGCACTAAAAAAGTTGGCAACAAATCTTTTCTTTCACTCCGCAGTTGCAAGAAGAAAAGAAATTAAAAAAGAAATTCCGCATTTACACAAAATCACATATAACTTCAAACACAGGTATATTATTCCTAGATAAAATAATAATTAAATCTGTTGAAATAACAAGGAAATATTTCTGTTTGTAGCATTTCCGATTACAAGAAAAATATTGTTAAACAAAGGAGCATTAAATGGAAAGCTATGAACGAAATGTTAGCAAAAAATTTATATCAGCTTTTGAGAAAAGTCCATAGTTCTGTAGTAACCTTCCTTATATGAGCAACTATAACGGAAAATCCATAAGATTCAACACGGGTAACACATGATAAGACTCGCACCCGCATCCACGTTATGAGTAACATACAATATGCCATGAAAGGTATGAGCGTGGATAAAAAGTCTAGGTTAAAAGAAAGGTCAGAAATTAGGTATTAGACGATAAGTGTGATACCAGAGATATCAAACTGCACGGCGACATCATGATTATTGATATACTGGAATATTGGAACATATTCACAAGACATATTCCCTACAACGTTTGACCCTTTACATTCCTTCACTGGAGTCATTTAAACACTAGAAGACTCATAACACATCCAAACAGGCAACAACTTTTCTCAGGACAAAGGGTTTTGCCGAAGGACCAAATGCTATACACGAAAATGAGCAATCTACTGAATCTAACTAATATTGGCCTTCACAGAGACACATTCATGTCTGAATTGGCTGAACGCCCATTTCTCAATGATAAAAGTCCAATTGACCACGAAATAAAAATGTTTCGTGTAAATGACGTCATTGTATCGATTTCGTCAAAATAAATCTTATGTAATTATTAGGCATTCATAGCTAAATGCAAATACGTTAACGAAGTATAGTCAAACATCTATCCAAAGATTACTTCTGACGACAATCTGGAAGTGGTCTTTATAAGCAGGTAGTAGTTTTATACATGCTTTGAATAATGGATAACCGGAAGCTATACGCATGTAGTGCTTATATATAATTCTTATATAAAGATTTTTTTGAAAAAACTTTTTATTTATTTATTTATTTATTTATTTATTTATTTATTTATTTATTTATTTAATTTAGGTTATTACTTTTATAAAATTCATTAAAAGCTTCATATCGCGCTTCATTTATATAACCAATAGGCTTAACTATTTTCAGAGTCACGTTTAAATGAAAGCTTAATTTCGGAAAGCCATTAATTCTAATGGTAGTTTCTTTGCATATTGTTTTTTTAAAAAAAAATCAAAACTTGATAATGCATGAGTAAAGATAACAATTTAATAAAAGCTATGCAGCGAAAAATAGAAAGTAATAGTAATTTAGTTCCAAAAAGATCTTTCCATTAAATGCCATATTCGATAATTTTGTCTTGTCACGTTATGCCATGCCGTAACTTGTCCCGAAATTATTTCACTCGACCATGCATAGGTCAGAAAGGGTTCTGAACCATGAATAGAGATTTCAAAGCAAATTTTAAACACCACCTGCAAACTTAAGATGAGAATTTATAATATGAAAAGATTGTCACTGGAGACACTTGTTACAGGTGTAAGAGCAGTAAATAAACATCCACACCGCTCCATTGTATACAACTTGCTGACAGTGTAAAAAAGTCGTGTAGTTAATTAGTACTTATCCATGTAGAGAGGACCTATCATATGACTTGTTTACAGGTCAACTTTGAGAGGTCTTAATGACAAACGTGTGTGTGTGTGTGTGTGTGTGTGTGTGTGTTTGTGTGTGTGTGTGTGTGTGTGTGTGTGAAATGGCTCGAGCGAAAGACTAAAGTGGGTTCTATTTAAGCGCAGATGACGTCATCGAATATGTCAACAGGGGGCCCGAGTGGTATTTTACAACTTTTGAATTTATATAAAATTAGTAACATGTATTGTATAAAGAGGTGCGCGCTATTACCGGTATACTAGTTTACCGTGGTTTGTTTCTGGTGGTTTGTACCACGGAACGTTTTCACTGTACCGGTACATCATAGTTTCCGTCAATAAGAAAGGCATGGAAATTTCCGAGGAATATTGAAAGTTATTTTCTTTAATCACATGTTTGTCACGCGTCATGCCACGCGGTGAGCCAATGAAATGAGGTGAAAAATATTTCAAATCAAAATTTTGGATTAAATTTTTAAAAAAACAACAAAAACAACAACAAACAAACCGCAATAAAACCAAAACAAAAGAAAAGAAAACAAATATTTTTTTTTAAAATAAAAAACAACAAAAACAAAACCAGATGTTATCATTTAGTCTTTTTACTAGCGGATGTGTTAAGTGTGCCTTTGTCAGACTAAAATCTTTGCGCGTTTGTTTCTGTCTAAACTATACGTAATTTCTGAGGTCCATTAAATAGTTTCCCCATGTATAGGATATTCGCTTACTGTGTTTGCTAGTCCGGTTCCCTGTTTAGTATGCTCTCTGAATTGCACCCCGCTTTACTAAGTATCGCTGGCTCTTTCGGACAAATATCTTTCCCAGGTGTTGATGTCCTACTCGTAGTTACCCTGTTGAGAAAACTCGAGACTTCTATCAGCCCTTTCTATTTGTATCACTAAGCACAGGATCGGCACAATTACACAGCCATTATGCAAAGGCGGGCGGAAGGGATGGGGGGAGGGGGGAGGGGGGGCGTAGTGATTGAAGAAGGATGATTGTATCATTGCTAGCATGATGTCTTTTACATTATCAGACATTATATAACCCTAATCAAATTAGTTATAGATTTTAGAACCTACACAAATATTAACATACACGTACATGTAGTAAATTCGTCTTCATTAAGGTATTGATCATTTCATTTGGTGGTGGGGGGGGGGGGGGGAGGCGGGCGAGGTAGGGGAAGTGATGTTTTTCATTTGAGCTAAAATATTTTGTCTTTTTGTTTTCTTTCTTTTATCTCAAGTTAATTAATATTACTATTTTTACAAATAATATCATGTAAATAGTATGGTGTTATTTTGGCTATAAGTCAGAGCTAGGTATTCCAGCAATTAACTAGTGGACATTAAACAGAAAAGTCTAAGCTAAAGAGTGAGCATTGGTCTTTAATATAACTGCCGTCCGTTCAGAAAAAAAAAAACAGGCTGAAGATTCAGATTGCATGTGCAGCTATATTTTTAAAAACTTATTTTGATACCTGTAAATAGAAGCTAAATACTTAATATTAGCTTCCCTGATCAGAAACGTTAATTACCAAATATAAGTCAAGCTGCAAGAATAATGTTCTTGTTATTAAAGGAAAGATTGAAAAGGCTGTCCCAATAAAAAATCACTTTAGTAGTATATCAGACAAGTCGGATATGTGGTCGTACGTTTGTAATTTATCAGATGAGATTAATGCAATGTATATCGTCGGAAAAGACATCACAAAGTAGGTGTAGATTGAAAAGAAACATTTCCATAAATCCGTTGACAAAATACGATTACTAAAATTACGGAATGCTGGGGACAAATGCATAATCTTGTATTTAAAACACGCAGAAGGTTGGATGTCTAATGAAGCGAAAGAATAAACCAGGATTAAAAAAATATTCTAATATGCTAAGAAAACAACATCGAAGGATAGCTTTAGGGTTGATATTTCAGACAACGGATATTTTAGTTGGCACGAAAAGGATTACTTTGATTTTATCAGAGTAGTTTTTAGCAATCATAAAATATACAAACTTAATGTAATGGTTTTTCTCATAATGCTCGATTCGAGATCACGTTAAGTAATAAAAAAAACACATCAAAGGATAAAAATACTGAAATACTGATCGAAGTTTGAGCTAGGCATTTTTGTTCTTTCTGCTCGCTTGCATGAATCCGCTTTTAGATGCAGTAATGGATATGACGAACGTTAGTATATTTTTCACAAATTTGTTAATTTAGAAGAGAATATTGATGAAAACATCTGATAGTATGTAATGTCTGGAGTAAACGTCAAAGTCATAGATCACTGGGAACCTTTTCAGTCCCTACATACCATATAAACATCACAAGTCCAATGACTGTGTTCTAGATTTGACGATCCTGATTTGCTTTTCATACATTTTGATGTTGTGAACCTTTTAAAGGTATCATAATTGAATTATGATTACATTAATACACTTAATCCCTATGGGGATTAAAAGAAATTGGGACAAAGAACTTTCAAGGTCAAATGTTCTCTCTAAATACTACATGCAAGCGAGATCTGGCTCATCTAACTTTTATATCCGGCCGCCGTGAATCATGGCACTTGAAACGAAATAAGATTGTGAGGTAATTTCATTAATATACATGTAGTGGAAATGTGCGACCCGTGATGACTTATCAAAATGTCGTGTCCCCAACCCTTCCCAGGGTCGGCTCAATTACACAGCCAGTATGCAAAGGCCGGCGAAGGAGCGGGCAGGGGGCGTAGTGATTGAAGAAGGATGATTGTATTCTTCTATCGTGAATGCTTTCTTCAAAGATTAAGACCTTACATGTACATAGTTGTCACTTTTAAATATAGAGGAATGTTAAACAGCTGGACACGAGTCATATTCGCCCAACACTATCACTGTACGTGAAATAGCTGTTGCTTAGCATGTTCATCGATTTATTTACTACTTGTAGGTGAAGCCATGGGGTATGAACTCCCATATGATATACTACTAATTCGGCAAGTTTTATATATATATATATATATATATATATATATATATATATATATATATATATATATATATATATATATATATATATATATATATATATATATATATATATATATATGTATGTATGTATGTATGTATGTATGTGTGTGTGTGTGTGTGTGTGTGTGTGTGTGTGTGTGTGTGTGTGTGTGTGTGTGTGTGTGTGTGTGTGATTTTGATTTTTAAAGTAGCTTTAACAATTTTTCAGTCATATCGCAAAATATCTGCACTGTGGCAGTTTATAGTGATATCTAACACTGCGGCATCATGCCGCAGACATGTAGCATGATGTCCGACCCAATCACATATAACCTGACACCAGGCCTAACATTAACCTGTTAATTCTGAACGCCAAGCGAGGCAGCTTAAGTACCATTTCTAAAAGTCTTTGGTAGGACTCGGCCGAGGATCGAACACACGACCTCCCGCCTCCGACGTGGGCACTCTAACCACTAGGACACCGGAGCGGTCCAGTTCTGGTCTAGTTTTCACCCTTTCTGTTCGTTTTTTTACTGGCTGGCGGGCTAAATTGCGTAATAACTTTTAGCTTTTAGTATACGGACTTCAATGCGAGAGATGGACCTTTGCCCGCCCCCACCCCCATGAATTTGCATGTGCTGTAAAATTGATGTAGTCTATATACGAAAATTAATAAGCTCGTCAAGATTTGCACCCCACCCCTACCCTGAAAAATTAAAATGACGTCCCTGCAAAGAAGAGTGACAATTTCATAAATCGATGACTTTTATGCTATGTTTATGTTTTACATAAATTTAATGTTTTATATACATAATGTTTTATACACATAATGTTTTATATACATAATGTTTGACCTACATCCGTATACCTTATAGCAGACCAATAAATACTTGCCCACCCCCCTCCAAAAATAAAAATAAAAAAATCCGTGGACAGCCCTGTATAACTTGGCGAATGGATTTAATTATGTTTTCTCAAATAAGAAAAGTACGGGAAACATGCTGTTATTTGGAATGGCCTATGATTAAACTACTCGAGTTTTTATTAAATGGTTCTGTATATTATGTTCAAACTGTTTTATCCAATAAGAAAAGTACGGAAAACATTCTGCTATTTGGAATGACCTTTAATTAAACTACTCGAGTTGTCATTAAATGGTTGTGTATATTATGTTTAAACTGTTCTATAAAATAAGAAAAGTATGGGAAACATGTTGCTTATTGGAATGGCATGTGATTAACCTACTTGAGTTTTCATTAAATTGTATTGTATGTTATTGTTTAAACTGTTGTATCCATAAACGGGTTGACTTTTCAGTTTGTCAAAAGTTAAGTGGTCGGATTAGTTTTATTAGTGAAGATCTGGGATATGAGATCTGGGATATGAGATTTGGGATATGAGATTTGGGATATGAGATCTGGGATGAGAACACTGATCAAATGGATTGGTCTGTCATTTACTGGATCGATATTTGAGGTGTGATTAACATAAATTTAATGGCTTTGGCAACCCCACGTTTTCATCCTTATAATCAGTTCTCCCATTTGCGAGGAGATGCTATAACTCATTAGGTGGAGCATCAGACACGTAATCCAAAGGTAACCCCCACCCCCACCCCACCCGTTCAGCTCTCTTGGTGTGACCTTGGGAAAGCACTTCGCTATTTCCTCGGCATGATATAGCCCTGAATGTGTTGTAAGCGCAAATAAAATCAAATAACAATATAAAGTCATTGATTAAAACAATAACTAAAATATGTGTGGCTGTTTTGTATGTCAGTAGTAATTACTAGGAGACTTTTGATGGTTTTCTTAAATTTAGTTAATTTTACTCCACTTGATTAATACAACGAATCAAAGAGGCAGCACAATCCAAATAAGGGGGAGTAACTACGTCAATCTTATGTTGTTAGCCATTATCATGACGGTTGCACCTAAGACGTCCTTCGCTTATGTGTAGGAAATGTAACTAATTAAATTATATTTGAGGCAAACGGGAGTGATTTTAATAATGAACGATTAGTAAATTAAAATTATAATGATGCCACTTGTATAAGTTACCCATTACATTAGAAAGATTTACATATACAGTGTCATGAATGAGCTTGGTAATAAAACTATAAAAACAAACAAGAAAACTGTATTTTGTACATTTAAATGTTTCTGTGTACAATCTGAAATGTGGAAACTTAATCTGAATAAATATTTAGAGTAACATATTATGTATTTTGGGTGTTTTTTTTAAATACTGAATTTTGACAGAAATCGACTTATCATTAAATGCTTCAATAGCTGCAGGCTTTGTGTTAGGTACACTTTTTGTACAGCGCAATACATAAGTAAGATGTATAGCTAAATGGATGATAAATTGAATCCACTTTCTCGACTTATGCCAAATCTAAATGTTTGTGGGAACGTTGCTCCTCTGTGCGCAAATGGAGAAATCAATAAATCAGCACGTGCATTAGAAATGTACAAACAATATTAATGTTTAAATGCAATCAAAGGTATTTTATTACCTGGAAAAATGGTAGTTTCGAACACACACACACACACACACACACACACACACACACACACACACACACATACATACATACATACATACATACATACATACATACATACATACATACATACATACATATGTTTGCACTATACGGACATATTGTCAATGAACTTGTTCGCATTGCTGCACTACCTCGTATCGGTCCAGATCATTTCTTTCAGAGGTAATATACATGCATCCACATTAACCTTTGGTTACTTTCAGTTTACGATGATGCATTACAAACTGTATTAAGTTCAGAACATTATCAGACCTATTTTTAAAACTAGCATGCTTTCAATCAAACATGCTCTATCATTATCATTAAACCAAACATTTTTTGTTATAAAAAAGTCAGTGATTCCTATAACCGTTATTTCAATCAGCTGGCATTATTCAAAAGAGAGGAGTTGGTCAAAATAATATTTGTGGCTGCACGAATTAATAATTATCGTACAGCCCTAGGGCGCCCCACTAATGTGTTTGTTAACGCGGCTTTGACGATAATTTGTTCCATTGGCAAAACAATACAGATATGCTTCAGCTTGTGGTGTACGTGACACATAAACATAACATGAATTACAAAAAAATGTTGTTTCACAAACAGTTCCATGTCGATATATAGATATGCCCTATTTACTCGCTATATGAATTGAAAACATTAAGTATTCATGTCCATTGATGTAGGCGTTATCGCTTGCGTGGGCTTAAGAAAAACATTGTTAAGCCCCATCCCGTGTAAGATGAATAGGTCCTGTTGGACATATATTATTTTATTACTCATCTCTTCATGTTCTTTTACTTGGCCTTAGTAGATCACATAATTGTTACTGTTTTGGGACATACTTTAGAGAAATATCATAGACAGGAGAGTATTAACAGTTTATTTATGTCAGTGTATACGGTACTAGGTTGTTCAACGGTTCATTTGCGTCATTATATACGGTATTCGTTCATACTAGGGTGGTAAAGCTTGAGTGCACATGAAATGCACGTGATCGTGTCAAAATAGATCATTGCGTTTGTGGAATGCAAGTGGGAAAAAGTTGCGAGGTTACGTCTATCGCCCAAAAATTATATTATTGCCGACAGTACACCTATGACTTTCACGATTTATATCAAATATCAGGCATGTGTATTGCTATCCCCAACCGCGTGCTATGTATATTGACTGTTACGTGTTGTGTATTGCTTGTCCCAAGAACGTACTAATCAAATGAGTGTGTTCCGTCTTTTAGTCAGGGATGCCATTTGGGGAGGGTGTGCTAAATTTGCGTGTGCTGTAAAATTGATGTGGTCTATATACGAAAATTAACAATCCCGTCAAGTTATGCCACCCCTACCCCCAATTGAAATTACGTCCCTGCGCTTCTATCCGTGTTGAGAGAGAGAGAGTGGGGGATTAAGATGGGCTGGATTAAGGAGGATTGGAGGTGTAGAGAGCACGTATTTCCTATTCTTGAAAGCCTCTTTGGTTGCCTTAGATAAACGTAATTTAAATTATATATATATATATATATATATATATATATATATATATATATATATATATATATATATATATATATATGTGTGTGTGTGTGTGTGTGTGTGTGTGTGTGTGTGTGTGTTTGCCAGTAGCTTCTAGTGGGGTCAGTGGTTCTTTCCGGGTTCCTCCTCCACTATTAATACTGGCCGCCACGTATAGCCTATCATGTGCTGACAAATGGCGGCTTTAAAACCTAGAACAACAACAACTTAGCCTAATATAGCTATACAAAATATACAAATATAAAGTACATTTTAAAATATGATTTCATTGTGTATTTGTACATAAATAAGGGCACCCATATTCTAAGTGCCCCGGGTCGCCCAAAGCCTCAATCCGACCCTGGATGAGGGATATATGATAAATACACAATCTTTTGAAGCCAACGTTTAAGTCCTGTTATTAAACTAAATATTTTATTTTATGTTGTACATGGTATATTGAGCCATACATTAAGGTTCCAATGAGTTGGAGTTTGCCCTTTTTAAATTGTTAAACAGTTAATATAATGAAATCAGAAAACGAAACCCGGAATATTTACGAAATGCTACAATTATCATGGATTCCTCATTAAATGTCCTTCAGGAAAAAATCCTGGTAAACCGAATTTAAATTAAATGTATGTTGTCGAAAGAAAGAACGAAAGAATGAAAGAAAGAAAGAAACATAGAAGAAAAAAAAGAAAACCCACTAGCATAATCGTATTGTCTACTTTTATTTCTAAAACGCAAGACAGCATAGGATTTGATAGAATGAGGTAGATATTACAGTCAAACGAAAGGGTGCATTCAGCCAACACATATTAAAAATAAAATATACAAGCTAACTACTACAAGTCCTGCACAAACACAACTATTTAATTTTTTAAAGATAAATATGTGCGTTACCCTTCAAACAAAATTATTGATTTTCCTGTATGGGACGACATAGATATTATTTATTCGCAAAGAACAGCTTTATCTTTACGTTAAAATGAAATCAAACGTGTTTTACCTTGACTGTATAGGAAAGAGATCAAAATTTGTATTTTAAACAATGTTTTCCACCACAATTAAAGTGATCTGTTTAAATGACGATTTAATTTATTTTCGAATATCTCCTATCTCCTGGTCTGGTTTGGTGTTTTACCGCAAAGGAAACAAGCAAATTGTTAAGTACAGTGCTTTACTTAACGTCACACCGTGGTAGATAACAAAGGCTGTTCCGATTGAATTGTTTTGAATCCGCACCCCTTTGTGCAAGTCACGCAAGCTAATAAGTCTTTTTGGAAAAAAACTCATTCAATGCTATTACGCATAAACGTTGATAGTTAGTCAGAATATAGTGATGATTCTCTTTCATTATCGATGAGGCATGAATAGTCACATTGTAAAACAAATGTCTTCAACAATCTGTGTACTTTGTCTTCCTTTGTCTATTTCATATTTTATAAGAAATGTCTTCAACAATCTGTGTACTTTGTCTTCCTTTGTCTATATTAGCACATAATGTAAATATCATATCGAGAAAGCTCTCAGTTGTTTGTTTTGTTTTGTTTTTTATGGTTTAACGCCATTTTTCAGCACAATATAGGCTATACATGGCGGCCAGTATTAATGGTGGAGGAAGAAACCGGACAAACCCCGGAAAGAACCACCGACCCACGAGAAGCTACTGGCAAGCTTTCTCACATAACTACATTTGCCGAATCTTAGACTCGAACACACGCAGACAGAGGTGAGATGGCAGTGGTCCGTAACGGACAGCGCTTTAGACCAATCGGCCACTCGGGTCCCCTTCTCTCAGTTGTTGGAGCGTCGAACTTATAATCCATAGGTTGCGGGTTCAATACCCGTTCTAGACAGCTGTCTTTGTGTATACAGTATTTGGAAAAGGCACTTAGATTCCACGTACGCGGTATAATATAACCAATAATGCGACTGAAGTGCTGTCCCTCCCCGCCCACCAAGAAAAGATTTTGATTTATTTGTAGTGGATAGAATGTACTTGATCATTTTTTGTTGTTGATTGTTTTGCCTTTTTCTTATCATGTATCAAATATTTGCTTTTCATACAAGTCCAAACAGTTTGAACTTTCCTTTCCGCTGACCGTGAATTAATAACAAGACGTCATTTACGCTGTCCATACAACTCATTCAACGGCGGTTTCAAAATAATATATGGCGGCCAAATTGCCAAAATGAAAGCTTTCTAATACTGGTAATACATTTTCTTCATAAGGTTGAGATATTTTATCCATTGTTTCTTCACAATCTTCATACAATGACTTCAAACAGTTGGTTTATATATATATATATATATATAATAAACTAATAAACATTAGTACCGTATATACTCGCGTGTTCGTCTGGTCCAGATGTAAGCTGCATAGATCCAGATCTGCCATCTCACAATACACCGACAGATAAGGGTCTATGTTGTTAAAACTGCATCAGTCTTGTACCTGAATATATACGGTACATCTCTGCTACCCGTCAAGACCTTTCTCCACTAAACAGGTAGGAATAATTATAACTTTCTTGGATCAATCAAATAAAAATCTTTCGCACTACCCAAATGGATGAAATACACAAAACACATCAAATACACTGATGACAAAGAAAGACAAAAATGCAGCACATTATAAAAAACAAACTGCAGTTTTTATCATTATGAATGTGTTACTAAGGAGATGTTTTTATTATGTATATTATTATAAACGATCATGAGAATAAATTTACTAATATACAGGTATTGTATAGCATAAGTATGAAGGTCATGGTTCCGGAAATAAGGAGCTCCAATGTCAGATGTACTTATCGTCCTGTTTTTTGGAGATCTATTTGATTGCAACTTATTTATTGTTCTTTAAATCAGCGTACGAGATCTTTTTTTTGTTTCACCAACATTACAAGAAATGATATCTTGATAAATTTTGAAATAAAGGTAACTCACCTTTAAAGACACCGAAATTGATGAACCTCTCTACATTTCAAACCATTAGAAAATTATTAATTACAGACTGAAATTGTCAAATCTGGTATTACAAAATTTCGCGTAAACATATTATATAAAAAATCTTCTGGTAATATTTCTTTTAAATAAGACCATCAAAAGGATGGGCGCATTTTAACATATGATAGGACTGAAGTAACGAATCGTAAAGGATTCTTAAAACAAGCACAAGTTAGTTTGCCATTGGATAAATAGGGAAAAATTCGTTACAGTTGCACATATATGAAAAATACAATCTGAATCGACACAAATATGGTACAAACGGTGAAAATGCAATGCAATAGGAATACCATTTACAACACAGCTAGTACTTGTTAAAGAATCGTTCACCTAGTACCTAAACAATAATCGGTCTTTGCTGCTTACACGATAATCACATAATCAATGATGGAAAACAATTCCAATGAAAGGGCATGCTCAGTTACTCGGTACCATGAACCTAACTTTAAAAGATGTTTGTGACAAGAAAATTAGATTAAACATTCATTTTGTCAGTAATTCAACTATCATTAAAAAGCGCATAAAATTACTTCCAAATATGTTACTCTGCAGTTTAAAACATTTCATACGGTACGTTTATACCATACGTGTTTTTTAATCCAAACTTCTGAAACGTTTACTAACGCGTTTTTTTTATCTCTAAATATTCGAAATTAAAATGTATGATTCAGACCAGTGTATGACCTAAAATCACGAATTTGCGCAATTAGTATATAATAAATTATGTATAACAATGTTCCGCCATTACGCTCTTTTACACAGTTCTCTTTAACTGTGAATTTACCGCGAGTTTTCTGCATAAGAAAAATTTAATTAGAAAAAAAAACAGACAGTTTTGCCATATAATAAACCGAAAAGTGAATACATCAACTAGGAAAATAAGTGCATGAAACAGTTATTTCAACATTATAATAGATCAGGGAGACAAACGTTCTAAAGAAGCCACATATTTAAAACTTCCTGACACACATACCATGGCCTGAGAATAAAATTAACTTTACAATATCAAACGAAAACACAACAAAAACCACATACATATTTCACTTTAAGACGTGCATAATCTAAGAGTCGTTCTTTCTACATGACAAAACAGTGGTATTTTAGATGTACAATCTGCGTGTATCATTTATGAGGTAGAATAATTGACAGTATACAAAAAATATTTTGAATACCACATTTTTCCTCAAATAACGCAAATAAATTTTCGAACGGCAATGAAGCTCCATGAGGCCACAGAAGATTAACATATACATCTGTACTCCTATTTACTTACAATATTGATAAGTACTCCTATTTACTTACAATATTGATAAGTACTCCTATTTACTTACAATATTGATAAGAACAAACAGCGCTGACCCTGATCTACCGACACATTGTACGACGTTAGATCACAGACAATGCTGTTTGCAGCCCAGTGTGTCCTATTCGCCAATAAAAGTACTAATTGATTTTCATAAACGAAATGAACACAGTCTACAGCTGAATGGTACTGGAAATTTTATTCTGGTCACGTGCTGGGTCACAATAGGAAATTGTATTGTACATATTAAAGCAAAACTATACAATGTATGATAGCTACATTTTTAATAGCTGTGTTCGTCTCTTTTTTTTTAAATAGGGACACTCACAAAAATTGAAAGATACTACATTAGTATATGTTGTTGGGAATTGACTTCAAATACAACACAATTATCTTTAAATAAGCAAATAAACAGTAGTCCATGTTTTTGTTCAATCAAAATTATTCATTCCTATTAACATCAGAAGTGAACGGTATTTAGAATCTCATAAGAATCGTCCTTACTACTTCTGCATAAAGATATAATTATTATATCGTTAAACCATTTTGTTTATTTAAAAAAAAAACGCTTATTTTACTTTTAGTAACAAATACAGCCCGTTTAACAGATTTTGGTTTTTCATAAAAGCCTGAGAATTGATTAATTTTGTAAATGGGGAGGGTTGGAAGAATTCTTAACAGGAAACATTTGTAAGGATTTCAGCAGTTGCTAACTTTCCGTATGATATTTTAGTATTAAGGTAACCATGTGCGCATTATATACATGACCTTGCCCCAGTTTAAGCACGTTTTGAATAAATGCCATTTCATTACATCTCTTAATTTTTTTTAATATGATACACACTTATTCTAGTTGTTACGTCAAAATTTCAAAATTAAATACAATTCTGCGCAAACTCTACAAAAATATTAATTACACATATCGTTCCTACCATGCAAATATCATGTACAATTATGGTATATGCAATAGTAAAAATCAGTTACACAGATGGTTGCTGCTAATGCAAAATTCAATTACACATATGATACTACTAATGCAAGGTTTCATTACACATATGGCACTCGCAGATGCAAAAGTCGATTAAAGATAACGTACTGCTAATGCACAAATCCATTACACATATGGTGCCTGCTGATGCTAAAATCCATTACACATCTGCTAATGCATAAACAAATTACACATATAGTATCTGCCAATGAAAAAATCCGTTACACACATGACAAAGAAAACGTCAACATATAGTCGTTAATGTATACATTGAAAAACTATATGTACGGATCATGATAGTAAAAATACATGTATATGATCAATGGCACTTGATTAATTAAAGATGAAAATTATGAATTATATAGAAATATAACATCCTCAACCTCATTTGCACCAAAACTCCAAAAATAGATTATATATTATGTTAAATTATGGCACTGAATCACGACTACAAATCACACAAATAAGAATATACAATATAAAAGTAACAATGATAATACAATGAAGGATTTCCAAAAGAGGTATGCAATTATACAAATGATATTTTCTTTAAGTAAAACATCAAAACCCGTTATTTACATTCTTAACATCAACATATAAAATCAAACAACAAAAAATAGCACTGAATTCTTTATACGAAAGTGCAATGCCACCTGAAACCTGAGGTAAAAAATGTGTTTCTGGAATGAGAAAGTTCAACTAAATAACAATAGAAGTTATGACGAACCATATGGGAAACGTAAACAGGATCTTTCATAAATGTTTATCTGGTACCAAACTATAAAAGTTGAATGCTGAATGCCACTTGCTGTAATGAATATTTGTAATGAATATATTACTGAACGAGTTCAAAAATATATCAAATATCATGAGCCCGAGCTTGAATTTATCACATTCGGATGAACTTTGCTCTATGACGCTGTTAAGCTGCATTGCCATGAATTATTGAATAACTAAACTTAATATTTTATAGGGTTATCGAGTAATAAAGCTTGAAACTTGATTACACCCTGCATGAACGACAGTAGCGAAGCAATGACTATTCATTTCTAATAGATTACACCCTGCATGAACGGCCGAAGCAAAGTGAGGAATATTCATGCTTTATTGATTGCACCATGCATGAACGGCCGTAGCAAAGCGAATATAATAAATGCCTAATGAGTTAAATGATTTTTCAAGCTTCATGACTTTGTGAATCATATAGAATATGAAATCCAATCTTAGTAAAAAATAGTTATAAAAATTATAACGAATCTCATGGATGATTTATATTATAACGATTGTTCACAAATATTGTCCAAGCACGTGAATACAAATGTAATTGGTGTTATGAGATTATAACATCAAGTTTTCAATGTCCCGTGATGCGATTTTAACCAATCTAAATGTTTATATAAATACTCGTTTCAAAAGGCTTGGCAAATAATTATACTCGATTCATATCGTAAAATACGATTTTATGATATGACACCGCGGTACTAACGATCATTGTGATACAAATTAAATTATCATGAATTCAGATCATTTGATTCACGATTTACCCGTTTAAAAATATGCTTCATTCCACACTTTCTGGATAATATACAAATTCAACAAATCTCTCATTTTAAAGACCACTTTCAAAATTTAGTTCACTCATGAAATTCAAGCTAAATGAGAAATAGATGGCTGTTGTGAGGTAGTAATAATATAAGAGATGTTCCTTCACGAACAATATTTGAGCAAATAAGATAATCACTGAGTTTATAAAGAAATCAAGAGCAACGTATCTAATCTAAACCTATTGTTATAATGTCATTGTCTCATGGCGCTTTATTTTAAAAGCTGTATATAACTGCATGAATATAATTTTCTTTTGTTTTTGTCATACGAAATCTAATGTTCAATAAATTTCAAAACGAATCCCCGCCCAAAACAAAAGCTCGTTTAAATAAAGAACGGAAAAATTGACATGAAAACTAGATAGAGTGTTTAGAAAGAAACTAATTTGTAAGTGTAATAAACAAATTAATTTTCCATAATGATAGATAAACCAGTAACATATTCATGCTGAAAAATATTAGTACTGTGCGATTGCCGAATTATTTTATGAAATATGTAGTTGATGTTCCTTGTAATATAACAACTTTGTGTTCTGAGGTCGTTGATGTTACTTGTAAGTATCGAATTTAAACTTTGAGGTCGTTGATGTTACTTGCAACATATCGATTTACTAATCAGATGTAGTTAATATCACTTGCAAGATGAGTTCAGGACAGTCACATTTGTTTTTTCAAGGTGATGGAAACAGGATGGGACAGCACCAACATTTTGGATATTTAAAGTACTTTAAGATCAAAACAAAGGTTTTCATCCCTGAAGAAAGAATGCATAGAACAATAATTTAGAAGTGAATTATCAATGGTCATGAATTCAAAATATAAAAGCTTTGAAAGCTCATGGCCGTATCTAATGCTTGAATCAAAAATGATAAGAACGACCAACAATCAACATTTCCGTAGAGACCAATTCTGGAATGGGAGATTATATATAAGACGAAAAAAAAACCACCAATAATATATTTCAATAGGATCATTGCATCGTTCAATCGAAACAGGAAAAAGCCACTCAACACACTATACATAGGTTATCACACGTGAAACACCAGAACTATTTACAAACACATGCTCTGTACAGTTATCTCTTAAATTCCTTAGCGACTTAGTTGACTTTAAGAGAATTAATTATATATTCCATTAGGTATTTATCGTAATAGTAATGTGCATATCTCTTCGCTGCCTTTAAGGGACCAAATTAAATCAATCACTATTACATCATGATTTGCATTTATGTATTGATGAAGGAAAAAATGAAAATATTGATACGAAAACATGTATCAACCTCACCTGAGCTCAATCTACCCGTAATTCTTAGCAACCATCTCGTTATACTTGTTAATATATAACCTAATAAGTTAATGAACAAATACAACGGACATTTTGCCCCATTAATAAAATCATATCTGAAAAGTTTAAGTCCGTCAAATGTTTCTGGACAAAGTCATTATTTGCATGTTATTGCATATAACAGTATAATCTAAACGACGAAATTGTGTACACCTGTCAATCGATTTTTCCATAGCGCATCCCTTCATTTATCGTAAATACTCGCTTATAAAACGAGTTAAATTGTAAAACTGCACAGACTCAATTATGCCAATCATAATTGAAACTGCAGTGATGGGTCAGTACAGTTTGTTAGAAATAGACTCTTATCTGCATGCGGATTGTTATATATATATATATATATATATATATATATATATATATATATATATATATATATATATATATATATATATATAGAACATTCAAGTCTCTTACGACAACCTTTACATTTCTTCAAACAGAGACATAAAAATCTTGCTTCTTTTGTACACATGACCATTGACATACCCATCGGATGTAAAAGTTCCGTTATTTTCCAATTGTTAAAAAAAATTAATTATCTTTTATGCTTGGGATCAGCAATATTAAAAATATATACCTGGTTTTCATGATTCCTGCTGGTGTAGAAGCTAATATACCGGTATGTGTTATTTAAAATTAAGGAAATTTTGTTTTTTTTATACAAATTATTTAGAAGTTTTAAAATTTTCATCAAGCAACTGAACTCATCATCTTGAAAGTAAATTCAGTTAAAACGAAATACTGACAATGTAAGGGATAGGATTAAAACAAAGACTCAAATTGTCTCAAGGGGAAGAATCAAATTTTCCTAATACTCATTTGTGTATACCGGTTAAAACCTGTTCGTTTGTGTTTGTTTTCTTCTGAAGGATCTATATATATATATATATATATATATATATATATATATATATATATATATATATATATATATATAGTAAAACGTTACGGCACTTAATTCTTTTCGTCTGTGCTTTTAGAGGAAGGTGGTTTCTCACAAATATCTTCTTGTTCTTTCTTAATTACATGTTCGGACAGTTGCTTCCGCTCCAGCATTTCCCTCAGTTGTTTCATTTCTTCTTGAAGGTTCTCAATTTCTTCACGAAGGTTTCCGTTTTCTGACTCCAGGTACTCAGATTTAGCTTCTCTCAATTTCGTCAGGGTTCTTCTATTTTCCCGACATTTCCTTGCAGCTTCGTTATTTTTCCGGCGTCTCTCGGCATACTTCGGGTCATACATGGCGCGCATATTGGAAACGCGAGAGGAGGTTCCAGAATTGCTACTGCTGTCGCTGCCGTCCATTGGACCACGTGATCCATCGTCTGTGAGCATGGTCATAGCCGGGGATTGAGCTAAAGCTAGCTCGGACAGCTGTGTAAGACCACTGATGTAAACCTGGGGAGCAGCCTGCGAGGGTCCATACAGGAGGGGGCTGAATTCCTGAGGTATTTTATGTCTTAGTTTGTGAGGTAATGCTGTCCCAGAAGGAAGAATAGGGTCTTGGTGGATATCTGAAGATGTAGATGAATTTGATATGTCACTTCCTGAGTTATCGGGTGCAGCCGATGGCTTCTTGACCAAAGATAGGGGTTCCTCCTGTACTTGGTCAAACTCGTCATTGGAATCAGATGAAGTAATGTCGGTGGTGTTTGCCCAATAATTTGATGAGAAATCGCGACCGAAATCTGACTGGTGAAATCTTGACTTCGTCGGATCTGAAAGGATACGGGGTGATCCATATCTGATCTGCTCCACATTATTGTTATAATGGTTTTGATCTGGTGCCAATGAACGTGAATGTATGACTTCAACGTCGTCTCTCCGCACATGTTTCGGATCCATTTCAGGTGTATGGGTGAATGGATCGGACGAATTTAATGATGATGCATGATAGGCGCGCTTCGCTGATCCGGAATATATGTTTTGATATGGTCTAGGTAGACGTTCAGCTGGATTGAGCATCGCTTGAGCTGATGCTTGCTGCTGCTGCTGGTTCATCAATATTTCTTGAGTTAAGTTAGCAGTTGTCATAGCGACAGCCTTAGGGGTCGACGGTGGAAGCGATTCTTGATATGAAGTATCAGCTTGATTCGAAGATTCATCATCATCAGAATTAATTATACTCCCATTTAAAGGGAGACCAAACCTTTTCTTCAGTTCCAACAGCTCATTTCGCAGCCTGCAATTATCTCGTGTCAAGTCCATAATTCTGTTTTCCAAAGCCATGTCATGGATTCTTCGCTTTTCTCTTGATTTCCTAGCGGCCTCGTTGTTTTTCCTTCTTTTCTCCCAATAGTGGTCATCTTTTCTATTTTCTGGAATGAACTCCCTCTGTTTTCTAGAAGGAATGAAGGAGGAAGGTGACAAGTCTCTTTCGTCCATATCATCGTCTAATCTATGGTCGTTTGCTGTTGGGGCAACGATACAAGTTGGAATAGTGGAGGACTGGGACTTTCTGTCAGACGCTGGGTCGGAGTAATAGTTATTTGAACTATATCTAGCTTGGTCCATCATAAAAGATGCCTGTTTTCCTGAGGTATAGCTGCCGAATGAATCGTTCGTGGGAGGTAGACCACAGTCTGTTATCATAGTAGAACAGTGGGTCGATCTCTTGCGTCTAACGCAAGTTTCATCAGTGTTTCTCCTGGAATGAGACAAGAAATGAGAATCAAACTGATGCAATGTTTGGCATCCGATATAAAACGCAGTGAATAGTTATCATTATAGAATTAATCACTCACGAGAATAAGTTTATCGAAGAAGGATAAATTTATGACAAATCATGTTTCAAACAATTACAGACACAAAATGAATCATCTGAATGAACGAGTTCGGATGGAAAAGCCCATCGTTTTGTTTTTTTGTTTAGTTGTAACAATTGCAGTCGGTATAATTTAAAATAATGTACCAATTGCAGATAGATGAACTTTTATTATCTTGAACAGAGTTGATCAGAACGACATAAATTAATTTTAAAAAACTGCGTTCAGTTTCATTCTATTTTGTTTCGTTTCAGCCGACTTCGGGACTGTTTCATTCTTCCAGGCAAAATACAAAAAAAAAAAGAAGAAATGTTACACATTTTTTCCCATATTGCGAATTCTTCAAACTTTTTAAGACCATTGGAGCTTAATTCATCCGTAAGGAAACAAAAGATCATAGTACTGCTGACCGTCATTATATAATACAAACGTCCTGAAACACACGACCCTTATATTCGAGGGAAAAGTTCCAGATATCATACCACAAAATAATCTGTATTGTTTTGTAACGAGAGAAAGTTAACGAGAGATGAATATATTTTTGTCTCTTGTTTAAACGTATTAATCTGAATATGCTTACAATCCCTCAAAGGGAAAAGATCACCGTTCGTTTATAAGTCGAATGCTACCATACACATAGAACATGGTCTGTCGTCGAATACTACGCTGGCAGATCCGGATGCAGTTGTTTGTTCTACTCGTTACGATACACAAACTGCAAAGACTAGATCTACCAGATAAGTATTTGATGGTAGATCTGGATCTGTACAACTTGTAGTTCTACTTGATATATAAGCGAGTATGGTTAGTACGTTCTGTTACCGAACTCTCTTTTTCTATAATAATGCATCATGTAATCTGGATAAGGTGCCATGCTGCATTCGCATACTTAACTTTTACGACTTGAATATCAGTATAAGGGTTTTAAATGGAAGGGAATGAATGGGATAAAATGAAGGCAGATCACACAATATCTCGCCACATAACGGTTGAATATATAATGAAGGAAAGGGGAAATAACTATACTGATCTATTGGAAATGTCGATGAGAGTTGAATGGTTGGAGACGAGCGTGCATTGGTCGACGATTTTCATGACACATTTTGGGATACATGTGGCACTGTCAGTCAGCAGATAAGAAAAGTTGAAATTACTTTACTTATAAATATTACAAATCAGGGAGTATTTGAGAAAATGAGTTAATGAATGGACGAATTAATGAAGTCATAAAATGAGTCACGGTGAGTTAGATTGAATTTAACAAATGGACTGTAAAACATGAAATATGACATGGACTTAAACACATACCAAATGGACTGTAAAACATAACATATGACATGGACTTAACACATATCAAATGAACTCTAAAACATGACATAGTACACGGATTTACACACATATCAAATGGACTCTAAACCATGACATATGACAAGGACTTAAACACATATCAAATGGACTGTAAAACATGACATATGACACGGACTTAAACACATATCAAATGGACTGTAAAACATGACACATGACACGGACTTAAACACATATCAAAATGGACTGTAAAACATGACATATGACATGGACTTAACACATATCAAATGGACTGTTAAACATGATATATGACGCGGACTTAAACACATATCAAATGGACTGTAAAACATGACATATGACACGGATTTAAACACATATCAAAATGGACTGTAAAACATGACATATGACATGACTTAAAACACGTATCAAATGGACTGTAAAACATATGACATAGACTTAAACACATCAAATGGACTGTAAAACATGACATATGACATGGACTTAACACATATCAAATGGACTGTAAAACAGGACATAATGACATGGACTTAAACACAAATCAAATGGACTGTAAAACATGACAAATGACATAGACTTAAACACATATCAAATGAACTTGAACACAGGACACCAAATGGATTTCAACACCTGGCAATTAAATGAACTTTAACACAGGACAACAAATGAACTTTCATGCAGGTGAAATGGACCTTAACACTGGAGGTATCAAATGGAGTTAACACAGGACAACAAATGGACACATGACATATCAAATGCACTTTATCACATGATATGAACTGGCCTTTAACATTGGATATCAACTGGTCTTGAACACAGGATATATAATGGACTTGAACACGGACATCAAATGGGCTTGAACATCGACTGGAGTCACTGGACTTGAACAAATTATATCCAACGGACTTAAACACAGGACATCAAATGAACTTCAAAACTGGACATCAAATTGATTTTAACACGGGACATATAAACTATTTCGGCAGTTCTCCATTTCATTTCCAAGTTTTTATTTATTTATACTGAAAATAATAGACCTTTGTATAATTAAAACTGTAACCTTCCTGTGCAATAACTATAACGATATCAAGAGAACATTGCTGACGGTTTCTGTCTTTTCTAATCATCTTAAAGATATATGGAAATATTACTTTTAAATTGGAATTTTAAATGATCGCATATCCTGCGCATTCCCCGGGCTAGTTCACATTTAGTAATAAAGAAAGTTCTTCCGCGTTTACTTTTTAAAAAAAAATTAAATTGATAATTAAGTTGAGCTTCATGAAGAGTGTAAAAACGTTCATTTCATTCCGTAATGAAGTCATTCATTATACCTGCAATATGTTGTACTATATTCGTTTCAATGTTGTAACTATATGAAGCCTCTAAAAATGGAACTTAAGGAAGGAAGTTTAAAAAATGCTGACACAAAAAGCAAACGAATTATTGGTCTTCTTCATTCAAACGAATTATTAGTCTACTTCCTCATGGGATTTACTCAACAATTTCAGTTTTAGTTTGTCGCGAGAACTTGTCATGTGATTAAATAGTTTCCCTCTATAGGCGTTATCTGTCCAGTTTGTATTACACAATAGCTAATCTGATTCGACGTTTAGCAATTGGACTTTTCATCAGTTGTATCAGCGTTAAGGCGGGAAAAAAATGCGGTTCTGTTTACCCGACTGGCTATTGTTGTTCCTACAGACTCAATATTTTAAGGGGGGAGGGGGATTTTGAAAATGGAACGTAAAACAAATCGGTAGAAAAAAAACAACAATAAAGTAATGTAACACGATCGTATTTAAATTAAAGATGCAGATGATGATTACTTTCTAGTTTTTGATTCATATAAATACGCTTGGACACAGTCCACCCCACCGCACCCCCCTCACCCCCCCCCCCAAAAAAAAAACAACAATGGAACCAGAACTACACGTGGTTTTTTTATTAACTCGAGAAAAATATATTATTTTACATTATTAAGCTTAATTACGAAAATTATACTTGGGATTTTAAAAACATATTTGTGATGGGAACCAATGACATTAGAAATTACAGACGGACCATTTATTTTTTGAGTGCGGGTGATGGTAGAGGTGCGTCTAGGAGTTTCATTTTTTTAAACCGGTGACTAAATAGCTTGATAAAATAGGAATATTCTTGTTTTGAATTAAAGAAATGGTGACCTTATTACATTTCTTACTGAAGACATATAATTAGTATCTTCATATATAAGAGAAATTTTCTTCGAAAGACCTCTCCTCTTTTAAATGATCTGCACCTTGTGAGTCTGTATAGGCAATAGTTAAATAGAAAGTTTCAGCTGCACTGATCAAACTGGTATTTTTCGTTTTTTTTTTCAGTAACTCTCGCATTGAAACGAAAACAGATAAACAAAACAATGAATAACACCGATTGTAGATGTATGTATGTATGTATGTATGTATGTATGTATGTATGTATGTATGTATGTATGTATGTATGTATGTATGTATAACACACATAATGTTCGTTAGACAGACGTTTATAATTAAAATTATCGATAATAATTGAACTATAATTTGAGATTACGATTTAGTTTATTTTTTATTCTTTGATGTTTTCTTGGTTTTTATTAAAACGATTTCACTGGTTTTCCAGAAGAGAAAGCTTGCACGATCAATTTACGGCATGTCGTAGATTGCTAAATATATCCGAAAGTCGCATATAATTTTAGATTTACATTATTTTCTTTATCACAGGACCTTTTTTTGGATTCAAACGAAGGAGTTAGGGTGGGGCGGGAGCGGGTAGAACGAACCAAGATTCCCCTAATTTCGTGACGCCGTAGGCTTTGTTGAAGGTGAATTCAATCAGTAATTCAATCAAATCACATTTTTAACCCGTCCGCTCTGGTGGTCTAATCTGCTAGAGCGTCCGCCTCGGATGCGGGAGGTCGCGGGTTCGATCCCCGGCCGAGTCATAACAAAGACATATAAAAATGACACTAGCAGCTGCCTCACTTGGCGCTCAGCATTAAGAGGTTAGTGCTGGAGATACTGTGACTGGATGAGACACGATGCTATATATCTACGACATGATGCCCCAGTGCAAGACATCAATATAAATGCAACACTGCCGATATCATAGTGATAGGAATTAAACGTTGCTTATATAATGCTACACAAAAAATCCCAATTACACACAACGTTAACCTTTCGGTTTATTTTTGTTTGTGTTGGTTTAAACTATACCTTATTCATTATAAGAAATTACAGCTGAATGCGTTCACAGGGGTACACCGAGGATCCAACCTGAACTAGCCATTTGGGTATCGAACCTGCGCCCATTAGATTACGAGTCCGACGCTGTTCCAAGTGAGGCTCCTTTCTTTTCGGTAAACAAATAAAATTTATATTGGTCGAAAAGACTATTGCAAGATCAATATCTCTGAATGCTATAGCATATAGTAATTTGTATGTCAAGAACATTATGGCATCGAAATCTCGATATGTCAACACTTAATCACAGAATGATATCAAACTGTATTTGCTTGACAGTAATAACTATCGCAACCGTGTCATTATACGTCCCGTTTCTACCAGAATTCATTGCGCTGTTGAAACATGGCCCTTTTGACTTTATAGCGTATACAAGAATTATTTCGAGGCGTGTAGTACGCACAACGGTTTATATATTGAGACTACAATAATTGATTCAACGTAACGCCTCGCTGCTTAGCTGCCATGATTAGGACGCAAACACTTTCTCTACAAAGCATCGACTACGCATTCATTGATCGAACGCTTTCCCATTAACGGCAAATCGTACAAGGCCATCAAAAAGTACTCCAGAACTGCAGTGGAGAAGTTCTTTCATACGTAAATCCAACAATCAATATCTCCTAGCAGAATATCGAGTTTGGGGTTCAACATAGGAGCTACGCTGCATGTTTTCTAGGCTCCTAGAATCAAGCGGCAAAACAAATAGGATAGTGTATACTGGCTAGTATAGCGTAGCCTGATGGCACCATTTACCAAACGCTTTTGTTTTGATCTAAGACACTATACTATACTATACTATACTATACTATACTATACTATACTATACTATACTATACTATACTATACTATACTACAATACAATACAATACAATACAATACAATACAATACAATACAATAAAGATCAGTTCACGATGATTATAATAAAAAATGTTCTGGTAAATTACACGTAGCTTGGCTAACAAAACAAAAATAATAATGTGCAGTTCATATAAATATTACAGTAAGAACAACGTTGCCTACAATAGCAACATCATAGCCAGCAAATGTCACATCAATAATAACACTACCCTGCAATTACAGTAATAAGAACACCATAGCCTGCAAATGCATCAAGAACTACAAAATCACTGCCTGCAAAATACATCAACAACAGTACCATAGCCTGCAAATACTATATCAATATCAACACCACATCCGGCAAATACTAAGACACCATAGCCTGCAAATACTATGACACCATTGTCTGTAAATACTACGACACCACAGCCTGCTAATACAACAAAAACAACACCAATGCCTGCAAACACTATAATAACACCATATACTGCAAATACAAAACTAACATCACAGCCTGCAATAACTATTTTAATAACAACACAGCCAACAAATACTATATCAATAACCACATGGTCTGCAAATAGTATAACACAACATACTGCAAATACTACAACATAACAGCACAATAGCCTATCAATACTATGACAACAACAACATCATAACCTGTAAATACCACACGATATCATCGTTGCCTGCAAATACAATAATAACACTATAGCCTCCAAATACTACATTAATAACAACATCATAGCCGGCAAGTACTGAAATAATAACTAACACCAAAGCCTGCAAACACTACATTAACAGTACGGTAGCTTATCAATTATACATTAACAACACCAAAGCTTGCAAAATGATACATTAGCAACACCATAGCTGCAAAAGATACATTAATGGCATAACCATTGGCACAGTTATTTTAGACAATGTTAGAAAGTTGTATATTTGAAACACAACCCATGAAAGTAATTTTAATTTTGATGCTCTATAACAATCAAAATAATTCAGATAATAAATATGCTGACACAACCATGAAAGTAATTTTCTTTTTGATGCTCTATAACAATCAAAATAATTCAGATAATAAATATGCTGGAAGGTAACAGTATTTACTACATTTCCATCCCTAGATTCATTCATAGTGTTGACTTTGTGTCGTCTGGTTCTTCTTGTGAGTTTAAAGCCATTTATAGCACACCATTGGCTATACATAGATGACAGTATAATTGGTAGAGTTAGAACGCTGGGTAGACCCCGCTAAGAACCACCGACCTACGGAAAGCTAGAAAGCTTTCTCGCATGCCCACATTTGCCGATCAAGAGAGTGGAACATTCGCGGAAAAAGTGATATGGCAGTGACTGAAACTCCTTGGTTAGTTGGAAACATTTTTAAAATGGCAGCGTTCGCCACTTTAATAAAATTCTGTAAACATTACTCTTTGGAGGAAACACTATACATGGTTAGTTCCATTACGTTTCTTAACATGCAAAAATGTTTTCATTAAAGAAACGAATGCTTATTTTTGAGTGTAGCATGAGACCCATTCACATAAAACATCATCATCATCATCATCATCATCATCATCGTTATCATCATCATCACTATGTACAGCACGTCTACCGTAAAACAACACGCAACCTAATTCAATTATCAGAAGGCTTTTGCTTTAACTGTACTTATAACTACAATGAGTTTTCTTTTTAAAAAAAACTCGTAACTACATCTAACTTACCCTGTAGATATTGACTATGAGCTGACTAAATGCTGAATGGCACACGAAACAATTTTAAAATAAGAAGACTGTTATAGACAGCAGGAGATATCTGTGACAGTTTCGTGAAAAAAGTATAAAGTATGATGCGAAAAGACAAGGAACAAAAATACTCGGCGTTTTTTTGTGTACTCGTCATTAAAATTTGTTTGCCCAATTATCTTATCAACAATGAGATCACTACCCAACCAGGCGAAAATATTTCGCAAACTACTAGACAACCTATTAAAAGAATTTTATCATAATTCATACAAAAACGCTGGTGATTACCGCAAAGAATGTTAAGTGTCAAGGAACTAAAACATCGTTTCTCCTAAATGCGATTATGTTTCTTACTCATTTGGATAACAGTCTTTGTCCGCGAACGGGCTTGGGATGGGTTTATAAAAATATCAAGATTTGTTCTTCCGCGAAAAGTTATTTTCTATTCGGCTTCCCAATGGGAATATTACTTGTCTTGATCACTTCAGACCTCCAAAATCAGCAATTATTGAAATATTATTTTAATTTTTTTTAGACTTTTATATAATGACATACATCGAGTAAGGATAACCAATTTATTATTTTACTAAAGTGGTAAATCTTAACATTATGCCAACAATTCCAAAGCTGATTTTCTAGTTGAAAATTATTTTATCGTGAAACCTGAAGTATTTGCCCTGTGAAGAAATGCTTTGATAGCTTTAATTGGAATAACCTCGTGGATAACAAAATGCATACGACGTACTTATCGAAACTACGGATTCGACATCTGGCAGTTGGAGTATTAGTACATGTTTGTGTGGCGTTTTTAAACTAGTTTTTCGTTTTTCTGTTAGTGGAGTTCGTAACGGCGTAGTATGTAACTGTATATGTGGTCTGTGCAGTCTGCAGTTAGACTAGACTTATAAGTAAATACATATGGTAGTTTGTTGCTAGGTAGGTGCCATGTAATTATGTTATAATCCAAGAATAGGTGTGTACTATGATTCTTTCTCCTGACGTTGTTTACCTGTGAAACAACAAGCGAACACTTTAAGGTGTGTACTGTGCGATTCGGGACCCCGTGTGGCCGAGTGGTATAAAGTTACAGATCACTGCCATCTCACCTCTGTGTGGGTTCGAGTCTCAGATTCGGCCAATGTGGGTATGTGAAAAAGCTTGCGTAGCTTCTCTTCGGTTGGTGGTTCTTTCCGGGGGGTTTCCCGGGTTCTTCCTCCGCTATTAATACTGGCCGCCATGTATAGCCTATCGTGTGCTGAAAAATGGCGTTAAACCCTACAACAACAACAACAACAACTGCGCGATTCTTTCTCGTAACCGCGGGAAGAAAACATGAATAGCCCCAATCAAAACTTGTTAACGGAATGATGGGAGTGTTCGTTTCTTGTAATGAAAAGATCTTGCTCCGAATATAAGTTGATGTAAATATCACTGTGTAAACAAGCGGACAAAATCATATTCGATAAACAATTTCTGCGCAGTAATAGGCATAACCATTTCTTACACGAGTCAGTATATTAGTTAAATACGAGTTACCACGTACATGATTTGAGGGAGAGAAAAATTTGTTTTATCTTAAATTTTCAAAGAAACGATTAACGAAATAAAAAAATATATATATACTTTTTGCATTTGTCTATAACCATTAGTTTCATATTTTAAGTACTTATATAAGTTTTGATTCTTAAGGGGATATACTTCTTCTGTTCAACAAAACTTAGCACTCACGCAGTAATGTCATGTAAGATATGGTATGTCTGTAAGGGGCTAAATGTACGATACGTAAGCACCAGTTTATATTGCAGGGCTCACTAATCATTTGTCTTGTAGTTTGTGATATCGGCAGGATTTTCTGTGAAAAACATGGCATGAATTGTCGTTATTGATATCGGCAGGATGATTACTGTGAACAATAGTAACGATTGTCGTTAGTGATATCAGCAAGATGATTGTGAAAAATATATTATAGATTGCCGTTAGTGATATCGGCAGGATGATTGACCAAAATAATTTTTCCGGCCGACCGACCGTCTCGTTTTCCGTTACCGGCAGTAGCATTTTTTCCGATAGGGTTGACAATTATTTTTAGTAATTTAACAAAATTTCCCGAATTCGAAATTCGATTTCTATATACGAGTCGCTTTTGCACAGTACTTGAAGCAAGTATTATATATATATATATATATATATATATATATATATATATATATATATATATATATATATATATATATATATATAAAACCTACCAATCTAAACTGTAAAACCAGTGCAATAGGAAACATACATTTTGTTTTGCCTTACTGTGAAAGAAAAAGTCTAAATCATGTAACGAGCCTCATGATTTATCTTCAAACTGTTTACATTTTTCAGTAATAATTAAAATATACCTATTACTAAGCAATGACACACTAATTTGTATGTATCAAGCACTAACTGCGTTACGTAAGACATTTTACTTATTGTAATTGTGTCATCCGATTTTTTATTTCATTTATTCACAACATATTCATTAAATAATAATAATAATAATAATAATAATAATAATAATAATAATAATCGTCTTAGTAGTGGTAGTTAGTGGTAGCAGTAGCCGTGTAGTACCAGTAGCCATGTAAACCAAATAGTACAGAAATAATTATTCTAAAATTACAAAATCTTCAAGCTCGCTTATATCAGATGATGTCTAAAACTTGACACGCGTTAAAACCGAGTAATATACTTATAATCCTTACCTCTTGTTAAGAATATCCGATTCTGTCTCAGTTGAATAATACGTCTGTTTTATTGAATATGCATCCAGCAACATGACTTAGTTTTGGTATTTCAATAAAGATGATACTGGCATTCCCTGTCATTGCGCAATTCACAACGAAACGATAGGTGTGGTGGTATACGTATGAGCAACATTGCATAAGCAGCGCTCTTTTGCGATGAGAAAAACAAGTTAATCAATGCTGGCACGTGACCTAAACATGCGTAGAGAAACGTGGTCATAAAACGGGTCGCAAAACACTAGAGAGCCATATAACGCAATGGCCCTGAAGCTAGATTCTAATTCAATTGCTCAGGCCAGGCAAAGCGGGATGCATTGCCGGCTAGCTGTGCTGATCAGTTTTTACAAGGCTACGGGGTTCATTTGAGGTGAACAAAACTATTGGACCGCCGGCTGACCTTAACTGACTGCTTCCCTCTAAACCAGCATAGCGATGATAAATGGGTCAAGTCTAACTGTGTACTACAGAGGGTTAAATATGAACAGCGCTGTGTAATGTAACCTCTTCAAATCGTACCTTGAAACAAATACTTTACGACTTCTTCGCAAAAGTTTCAGTTATAACATTCCGTTATTGATCACCTAAAACGTATTGCTTTGCTTGTCACGTGCATCGATCTTGTAATAAGCCACTATTAGTTTGACATGCTTGTAAATGACTAGAGCGAGTACATACGTGTACAAAGTATATCTTGGTGATATATATGTAGATTGAGGGACATAGGGGGAAGAAGGAAGAACTTAAAGAAACATACTGACTGAAAACTTTAAAGATTGTTTTATAAAATAGCACGTCGAATCAAAGCTACGCATTTTTGTACATTTATTTTGTTGCTGCACAGAATTAAACTTAAGAAAAACACCTCCTTTATTAATAGCAGCAAATCTCAGGCGATACACAAGAGGCTTATTAAAATAGACAAGTGCTATTAATGTGACCGCACAATCTTGCCAAGGTACGCCTGACATCACTGGTCAACGTTTACAATCCGAATAAGAGTATACAACATTTTGGACAAATCGTTTGAATTTAGATATATAGTTTAGAACGAAATAAATTAACTGCCCATGTTAATAAGGAATATAACGACCACGCTGACCTATATCATGAAACATGAAAAATTCCGAACTCAACAAACAGCATACAGTTTATGTTATTTTATTCATTATAATAAACATTTTTTTAAGACTTGGCGAATATGGCAATTACAGGTGGCAAAGAAAACTAAATATTTGCTATATAGTGTTTCCGTTAAAAATGGTGTTGAAAGAACAAGTCTTTCTTGCTTTGATATTGATCAAATTAATAATGAAATTTGCTCCGAACATAGTTTTTATCCCAACGATTACATCCACAAATAAACCTATATATTATCTAATCTCCGCATTGTAGAAATGCTTAATCGATGTTACTCATATTTATCCGTCAATGGAAACATTACATAACTATTTTTAAAAACTGACTCATACCTAATAACTGAATTAAACACACACACACACACAGATATATATATATATATATATATATATATATATATATATATATATATATATATATATATATATATATATATATATATATAATCTTTCATCCCGTCTCTGTGAATAATTTTCGCTTCATTACAATGCATGTGTATGAAACTCAAATGCTTAACCAAACCAGAATATTTAGAGCGTATTAATGTCGATTTTGGAGTCGAGAAAGACTATCGTTACATTGGAATTTTGTATGGCCATGTCGTGAACTTGGGGCCAGTTCGTATGGTCTGAACAAAGAACAAGCTGCAAACAGAAACTTACCGCGCTTGACTTCAGAATGGTAATTATATCCACGTGATAACACCCAGCTGAACTCCTCCTTCACTTACTTTTGCCACCCCCCTGACCCGTTGAAACAAGTGCCAATGACGGCTGAGGTAGATTCTGAAGAAGAGAATGACATAACGTTATCACATCATCGACCCTAAGAGCCCACACTACCAGCAAAACACGAACTGTCACGTGGTAGTTGAACTGAAATGACCTCAGTACGAATGGAGAAAGCGCCCTCATTTCCGTATCGGAAATATATGCGGCTAAAGCATTTCACCATCCCAGTTAGGACGCTTTGAATACTTTACCTTCAGTTATCTACTCCTGCATGAAACGGCACTTGCAAAAGACGTTTGCCATCCCGTTACCGTTACGCTGCCTCAAGTGTCGTTTGTATTGACCTATAATTATATATGCGCGCGCATACAAATTATATAATGTACCGTCAAGCCATAATTCCAATGTTTCATGTCACGTAGGGTGTTTAGAAATAGTTTCTTCTGAAAGTTCTCAACCGGTACACGCACCAACATTGTCAATAAAATTAATTAATTTACAAAACGATATAGGCTAAGAAAAAAAAATACATTTCATCTGTTAAAATATCTTCACCTGTCTATTCAACTAAGCAATTATTGTTGCGGTTAACATTCATTCATGGGAAATGTGCTTTACAAATCTTACCTTAATGCAAGTCGAGATCCATATATTTTTAAAAGCCGAGGGTGTGTTTTACAGTACTGTTATAGTTCCCAAGTACTATATTAGCTTTGTCATGTTATGAAACGATCGATATCAGTGTGTAGAATCTCACGAACTTCACAAGGGGCCTTTGCTATGGGGAAGTTATGAAATAATACGGACGTGCTCTCTTTTCAAACTGCTTTGCATTTGTTTATTGCCAAGCAGCATCAATTAAAGAAAATCAACATATATATTTCACTTTTTTATTTGCTTATTTTTTATGCATGCATATGTATGTATGTATGTATGTATGTATGTATGTATGTATGTATGTATGTATGTATGTATGTATGTATGTATGTATGTATGTATGTATGTATGTATGTATGTATTGTGCCTATTGCATTAAATATTTAACTAGTTCATTGGCAGATTGCTCTCGTTTCTGTAGTTATATATATTTATGACAATCATTCTTATGTTTACGACAGAAAGTTGAAATACATATTTAACGACGTTTGCATCGTTAGGACTTTTTGTCTAATCTCATCAATATTGTATTGTAGGATGTAAGTATCGCATGTGACCGTTTATAATGAACATCAAGGTGACCTTTACAGTTAGATGCCTTCTCAAATGACGACAGAGAGACGTGTCATCTCGGATTTCGCTATACAGAAAAGGTCGTTGGCAAAAAGACAATGCATTTTTCGAAATTGTACGGTTGATTTAAAGTTTTTTGTTGTGCCTTCCGCGAAGTTATCTTGTTTAGCAATATGCCGATGTAACCGCTGGTTTATGAGAACATTTCCGATCTTCATATGAACATTGTACCGACGATTAGCAAAAATGTGTAGAGAAGATAGTACATGTATAAGCGAATAATCAGTGTTTTAAGAATGCTACTGTGTAGTCCTTTTAAAATAGTGTTATAAGAATTGTACTGTGTATTCTTTAAAATAGTGTTATAAGAATGGTACTGTGTATTCTTTTAAAATAGTGTTATAAGAATGGTACTGTGTAGTCTTTTTAAAATAGTGTTATAAGAATGGTAATCTGTATTCTTTTAAAATAGTGTTATAAACGTGATACTGTGTAAGTAGTAATATGGGGCACTCTAGCGTCAAGGGAAAATCCAGTCAAAAACAGCTTGGGCTAATCTAGCGTCAAGGGGAATTTAACATGGTGGGTCTATCTAGCGTCAAGGGGAATTTAACATGGTGGGCCTATCTAGCGTCAAGGGGAATTGAACATGGGAAGTATTTGGGTCTATCTAGCGTCAAGGGGAATTGAACAGGGTGGGCCTATCTAGCGTCAAGGGGAATTGAACATGGTGGGCCTATCTAGCGTCAAGGGAAATTGAACATGGGAAGTATTTGGGTCTATCTAGCGTCAAGGGACATGGAACAGGGTGGGTCTATATAGGGACATGGGATAAAAAGGGTGGCAATGAAAGCTACTATCTTTTCGAGACTTATGAGTGGCCCTGAAAAGGGCCGTTATGTGTAATGTTAACAGTATTTTGTTAACATAGAGGACATCTCACAGATCTTCTTCTCTTCCTTAAACTTCTTCTTACTGTGGGTCCATAGAAGAGAACTCTCTTCAAGCAACCTTGTCTTTCCACATAGACTCTTCTCTTCCAATAGGCTGTCTCCGTCCTATGAATGACACTCCATGATGATCTGACATACATGGGTATGTCAGTCCTAAACAGCATACTTGACACAAGGGTTGACGATTCAACATTAGTCCACATCTTCTGATGAGAACAGGTGAATTGAATGCCGTGTACTGCGGTTATTTATAGGGGAAGAGCGGATTGAAACGGATTGAGTGTATTCACCAATCCAAACGTGCGTTACAAAAGTCAGACACAGCTATCCAATCGGAAGAGAGCAGTCTGTGACGTCACCTTTTCTATATAGAGGTACTAGCGCCTGTGCGCAGTCAATCGATTCAAGAGAGTTGTCAATCATGGCGGACAGTAAGAAGACAATGAATTGGAGTGAGACAGGAGTAGAGACAGCAAGTCATGGACCAACAGTGACTACTAAAGTCATGACAAATCTACATCCAGAAGAAGTGGATTTTAACTGGGATATTGTGGATTTTTTAACATCGCAAGAATTTATTCCGGAACCTTCGTTGCTTTCTGTATCTTCTTATGGACACGTCGATGATTTTAAACAAAGACAAAAAGAAGCATTGGAGCAATTTTTACAACAACAGAAAGTAGAAGAACAAGCTTTTCTTATGCAACAGCAGGAAGAAGAAGAAGCAAGAAGAAAACACCAGGAAGAAACAGTAGCAACAGCAGCAGCAACGGAGAAGAAGAATGAAGACCAAGGACAGAAAGAAAATAGTGAAAATCAAACGGTTACGACGGTACTTTTAGATATTTTAGCTGAGTTAAGGAGTCTGAAACAAATGTATCAGACTTCTTTATCACGACCGAAGAGAAAAAGACCTTCTCGAGCGAAACAACCCGATCTCTCTGTGACTACGTCTACCTTACCACCGTTAGTGATTTCTACCAAATCATTGACAGGAACCACCAGTCCCGAAGTAGGCCTTGGCCGTGGCAAAGGCTTAAGACAGCTCAAGAGGATTTCATCCCGTTTCTGAGTTTGTTTTCTTTCAAACACACAAAACACCAACGGTCCTTTTCAGGACCACTCCAATTATTTCGAAAAGAAATACTATGTCAATTGCCTATTTCAATGAAAACTCAAAAGTCCTTTATTTTTTTAAAAACCCATGATGTACGTGTGAGTGAATGAATGTGTGAGTGTAGGTAATTATACTATCAAATCAAAACCAAGAGACACTTACGTTTTTTCTCTTTAGTTTATTCTAGTACAAACGTCACAATTGAAAATCACAACATAACATAACACAAGATCACTTTAAAAAAGTTCATAGGTTTTCTTCTGTTTCACTCTTTCTGTTTTTTCATTTTCTTTACTGTCACAGCTTTTTCTTTTTCTTCGTCAGTTTCGTTTCGTCTTCTTTTCTTGTCTTTGTGAACGTGTCGGGGTTCTTCCTTGGGGGAGGGTACCTCTTCCTCCTCCTGTTCAGAATTTCTTTCCTCCTCCTCCTTCTCCTCCTCCTCCTCCTGTTCCTGTTGTTTCTTAGGGCAGTTTGGAGACCAATGTCCTTTCTCTTTACAATAATAACAGGTATCTTGACTTTTGTCTCTATTGGTACCTTTTTTATTTTTGTTACGATCTGAACATTCTGTAGCCCAATGTCCTTTCTTCTTACAGATATAGCAAGTATCTTGACTTTTATCTCGATAGGAAGGAGAGTAGGCCGTCGGCTGGTCTGACGAAAACTTTCGTATGACCCCACGTAAAGCTCTAATGAGAAGTTCCACTTGTGTAGGTTCTTCCATCGTTCTGGTCAATGTGAGAGTGAAAGGAATACTGAACCGTTAGACACTAACCCTTTATATATATATGCACTGATCGAACATGAATATATATGGGTTATGGTCTTTAAAAGGTAGTCATTTGACTTTTTGCAGACAAGATGAAAAGACCACATCATGTTGTGGAGAAAAGAGAAAACAGTAAGAGACAGAAACGTAATGTATCGCCTAGCACAGTAGCTGAAGTCTTGGCTCAAATTCATGCCAGTGATTTTGAAGATGACATGAGTGAGCCCGAATTTACACCCAGACAATCCACGTCCAAGCAAAGTACACCACCCTTAGTTAACCCTGAAAATTACTATCACATTCGAGAGACAGAAAAGCGTTCCTCTCGAAAATTTAGAACAACGGCTTACACGTATGCCGTAAAGTTTAAAGATTTCAAGTCCAATGTACCTTTGGAGAATACAGATGGGTTCATTACTGAGGTGTGGGATTCTGTGTTAACTGCACTGAAACAGCAATGTCAAGCCAAAGAAGACGATCGCTTGAGACTTTCTATTCATCACGATAATTTAAAGTCTCCCGTTTGGATCGAATTTACTAGTCCATCAGAATTAACACCTTCCAAAGTCATTGACAAAATTCAACATGTGCAACAATCCAACGACAAGTTTCACATTGACGATGGAAAAGCCACACTGTTCATGACCCACGTGTCTCCTCCCCAGGGGACCAGACCCAAAAAAGTATTATTGGTCGACAGTCTTCGCAACACCAAACTAAGTCTCGTCCGAATTAACAATCCTCAAGACCAGATGTGTTTAGCCCGTGCTGTCGTCGTGGGACGAACGTATGCCAACAAGAACGACACGACAGAATGGAAAAGAGCCTGGAAAACTATTCAACAATCGGACCGAGCCAAACAACGAAGTAAAGCAGAACTCCTGTTACAGCAAGCGGGGGTATCCAAAGACACCCCTTGCGGCATTCCAGAAATGCAACAGTTGCAAGACGTCTTGGCTCCACATTACACTTTGAAAGTACACCCTCAAGAAGTGCGTGGAGCTCTTTTGTTTCGAGGTCACGATTTCAAAGACGGAAAATACATTCACGTCTATCATCACGATGGTCATTTTGATACCATTACCAGTATCACTGGATTCCTGGGATACAGTTACTACTGTGAAAAATGTGACTATGGTTATAACAATCGAGAACAACACAAACATTGTGGATCGAAATGTGAGGGATGTTTGGCCTCTCAACCTTGTCTGGACCAAGGACAAGAAAGAGTGCATTGCTCTGCTTGTCAGCGCACTTTTGTCAGTCCTACCTGTTACCAACAACATTTGAAGATGCAAGGTTCACAGCAGAAAAGTACTTGTCAACTGCTGAGATTGTGTCCTACTTGTGGACAAGGCATACGTACCAGTAATGCCAAGTTTCACGTTTGTCGAGGGAAGAAACGATGTCACATTTGTCATCAAATTGTGGACTTGGAGCACGAATGCTTCATTCAAAAATATCAACCCCAACCAGAAGATACCCAGAAGAAAGGAAATTTTATCTTTTTTGATTTCGAATGCATGCAAGAAACTGGTATTCACATTCCTAATTTCTGCGTGGCTCACCGTGCGTGCGAGCAGTGCATCCAAGAACCTATCTTTAGTCATTGCCCTTACTGCAGCAAGATTCCTGGAGGACGTGAAAAAATCTTTCGAGGGTCAAACACGCTAGCCGATTTTGCCCAATGGATCCTTAACCCCATTGACGAAACGTGGAGTCCAGAAGACATTGAACGTTACGGCAATTGTCATCGCCATGCCACGGTCATGGCTCACAATTTCTCGGGATACGATGGGCAATTTCTGCTCAGATACTATGCAGAACAAAGTACCGAACGACCCCAAGTGACTTTAAACGGAGCCAAAATCATTTCTATGCAAGTAGGACAAGTACAGTTTAAAGATTCGATGTGTTACTTGGCCATGCCTTTGAGTCGTATGCCTAAAACGTTTGGAATGACAGAAATGGCTAAAGGTTATTTTCCACACTTTTTTAATACCAAAGCCAATCAACATGCCGTTCTACCCCATTTGCCTGAGGCTGACGACTACGATCCCGACAACATGCGCACCGAACAACGAGAAGCTTTCCATGCTTGGTACCAGACTCACGCCTCGGACCCTTTTGACTTTCAAGAAGAAATGTTAAAGTACTGTCGATCTGACGTGGACATTTTACGACGCTGCTGTGGAAAATTTCGAGAATTGTTCATGGAGTACGGAGGGATCGATCCTTTGAAAGAAGCTTGTACCATTGCCAAAGCATGTTCCTTAGTGTACCGAAAACGCTTCATGCCCGAAAATACTCTAGCAGTCATCAGTCCTCAAACGACGAACTTTGTCAAACGTCAATACTCGGTCAAAGCCCTACGCTGGCTCCATTACTTGTGCGACAAGGAAGACAAATGGATCCAACACGCTCGCAACGGAGGAGGCGAAAAGACCATCGGAACGTATTCGGTGGATGGTTGGGACTTAGAAAACCCTCAGATCGTGTACGAGTTTAACGGATGTTTATTTCACGGCTGTCCCCTATGCTACCCTCAACGAGACACCAAAAATCAGTTTTTACAACGAACCATGGAAGACTTGTACCAGACCACGTGTCAGCGACGTTTGAAGTTAGAACAGCAAGGATACCAGGTGGTGGAAATGTGGGAACACGAGTACGATCAGCGTTTGAAAACCGATCCCGAGTTTAAACGCATCGTAGAAAGTTACAAGATGGTGGACCCCTTGAACCCTCGGGATAGTTTGTACGGAGGACGAACGAATGCTACCTGTTTGCTGTACCAAGCAGACGAGGAGAAGGGAGAAGAAATCAAATACTTGGACGTGTGTTCGCTGTATCCTTACGTGTGCAAATATTGTCACTTTCCCGTAGGGCATCCAGAATTGATGACAGAACACATTGACTTGGGCCACATTCGACAGTACGAAGGATTGATCAAGTGTAAAGTCTTACCACCCACAGACTTGTACCATCCCGTTTTACCTCACCATTGCCAAGGAAAACTGATGTTTCCTTTGTGTCGCACATGTGCCGAAACGTGCAACCAAGTCCAACCTTGTCATCACACTCAGGAAGAACGTGCCTTGACAGGAACGTGGGTGAGCGTGGAATTGTTTAAAGCTCTGGACCTGGGATATCGACTGTTAGAAGTGTACGAAATTTACCACTTTTCCAAAACACAACAATACCACAAGGGCGACGAGACACAGAAAGGTATTTTTGCAGACTACGTGGATGCCTTTTTAAAACTAAAACAAGAAGCTAGTGGCTATCCTTCCTGGTGTCACACTCCCGAAGACCAAAAGAAATTCAAAGAAAAATATCGGGAGCAGGAAGGTATCACTTTAGACCACATCGAGAAAAATGAAGGAAGGCGGTCGTTTGCCAAAGTGATGCTCAATTGTTTGTGGGGTAAAATGGCACAACGCCCGTCTTTACCCAAGACGGAGTATTTGTCCGAACCTTCTCGCTACTTCCAGATGATTCACGACCCAACCAAAGTCATGAAACACGTGGACGTCATTCGTGAGGACTTGATTTTAGTCAATTACGAAGAAGAACTAGACTTTGTAGAAGCCGACAAATTTGGAAATGTTATCATTGCGGCTTACGTAACAGCCCACGCTCGCTTAAAATTGTACGAAGTGTTAGAACTGTTAGGAGATCGCGTGTTGTATTTTGACACGGACAGTTGCATCTACATTCACCGACCGAACCAGTGTAACCCTGTCATCGAAGGAGACCGTTTAGGAGCCTGGACCGATGAACATCCCGACGACAAGATTCTAAGTTTTGCAAGTGGCGGTCCTAAAAATTACGGCTACGAATACCGAGACCCACAAGGAGAAATGCACACCGAATGTAAAGTGAAAGGATTGACTCTCAATTATCGCACCAGTCAAGTGGTGAACTTTAACGTACTACAAGAAGCCTTACAGTCGGGACAGGATGAAACGTTTCAAGTGACTACCCACGAACCGCACAAGATTGTCCGTTTACCCACACACCAAATTGTTAGCCGACCTTTGGAAAAAGTCTACCAAATCGTGTACCAAAAGAGAGTACGACTTCCCAATCACTTCACTCTCCCGTACGGTCACGTTGACATTGGGCAGCATATAAAAAGGGACATCGTCCAAGACCAATAGTTCATTTGCCACTACAACGACCCAGCGAAAAGAAGATGAATCCATTTAAACAGACATCATTCAAGTTTGGGGATTGTAAAACAAATGTACTTTTCCCGAGTGAGAAAAGTACTGGATGGATAAGACCCATGCATTGCAACGGAAGATGTCCGGAAGGAAACTGTAAGTGTCCTTGCGGTATGCACTGTAATTGCGTTACAGAGTGCGATGGCGAACCGTACGATTGCAGTGATGCCAGGCTCTGTGACGTTAGCGATTCAGCTGGATATCGTGGGAACGTTGCTATGACTACTACCCCTATATCTACCGTGGAAAGTGATGCTGTGAGTGTCAAACCTGAGGGATGCGAAAGCGGTGCGACACGTTATCGTGGACTCCTAGGAATTTCACCGTACCTACATCGAACAGAAGTGAGGAGAGTCGAATATTCGTTCCCGACGAGTTTGCCTGAATACTGTCACTTTAAAAGTCGATTCCAAACCTTCAAAGATAAATGGCCAAAATATCTGCCTGGACCAACTCCTGAAGAATTAGCCAGAGCTGGATTTTTCTACTTGGGCGAAGGGGATAAAGTCAAGTGTTTCAGTTGTGGTGTATCCATTTACGAGTGGGAACATAAAGATTCCGCTTACTTGGAACATGCTCGATGGTCTCCGAATTGTCAATACCTACCTTTAGTGGGACCTAGTGATTGGAAGTGACACTACTACTCCATGTCGTGTAACACACCTAGACCAGTATATAATATAAAACATTATATTCAAGGATTACCACACGAATTGCAAGAGAAGATCTACAAGGACGTTTGGCAAGGTCTTGCTAAAGAAAAATCGCAATGGGTGACTGTAGAACTTTTGTGTCGTGAAATTCACAAGAGGCAAGTGACAAAAATTAACCAACGTATTAGATTTCTCTGGATCAAGGGTATTTTTTTGCTCTGTTACCAATTTACTACGTTTACCTCTGAAGATGTTATGATGCTTCTTGACCGTTACCCTGAATGGCAGCGGGACGAAATTACACGTTATATTAATCACTTTTACTTTTTGTACAAATTGAATTCTATGTTTAATTCTGGGTTGAATCGACACTGATGATCTTTGACCTAAAGAAGTATAAAAGAGAACGACCATGCCACAACCTTTATCATTGGTGATCCAACAGATTCCGTGGAAGGATATCAATGAGAAGATTCACACGGTGAAAGATTACGAACACTTATTACAAGAACTATACCCTATGAATTGGGGTCGACGTGTCGTGTGTGTTTTAGTGACTTGCTTTCTGGGATTTCGTTTACCTACCGATTCCTTGTGGACACTTTACGAACATTACCAAAAATAAGACAGTATGGTGGTTCCTTTAAATGTCAACGAGAGACTTATTCTGTTCAAAGCCTTACGTTTTCATCTGGATACGTCTCGACCTTTCCAAGAAAAAAAGATTCGTCAACTTTTACGTACGGAAGCAGTGTACGAAGATGTGCGTGTAGCTTGTGCTTTACACCCTCATTGGACAGATGTACGTGACTGGAAAAGTTGGGATTTTGAGGCTTGGACAAACGAAGCATCCCATTATGCCCAAGCGTTGTGTTCCTAAAATTCATCGTCGTGTGAAAAAAGTCACTTTTAATCCTGTGTTAGTAACAGTACCAGAAGAAAAAGAAAAAGAATCTATCACCCAAGACAATCCTTCTGTTCAAGACAGAACTGTCATGGACATTCCCCCACAAAGACCCTTTCGAGAAGACACCTATGTGACTGTACCCTCTGTAGAGGAAACTATAAGAACATTGCACACTACCTCTAGGACACCTTCGTTACCCAAACTACGTTGTACAGTGACTTGTTTATATTCCACTTTGATCGTTTGCCTATGTATTTTATTCCTGTATTTATCCATTTGGCTTTTATGTTTTCGTGTTGTTCAAATTTAAACATGTATTGAAATAAACGTGTCTTGAAAAAAGTATAAAAACCTCTTGTCTTGTCTGTTTTTGTGTCAATACTGTCATACCACTACAAGACTATGGCTCACTCTACTCTTTCTACTACTCCTTCCTCCTCGACATTCAAAGTCATTGACGAACACTTAGATCAGGCTAGTTGGAAAGCCTTGTATATTCGTCATCCTTTTAACATGTTAATTGCTGGACCGAGCGGTTCAGGCAAAACCGAATTTGTCAAACGTTTGATCGAACATAAACATCATTTGATCGATCGTCCACCTCAACGCATCGTGTGGTGTTACAAAGAGTGGCAATCAGCATACAGCCTTTTGCAAGAAAGTCAAGGTGATTCCATTGTGTTTGTAGCAGGCATTCCTAAAGAAGACGAGGGGATTGTGTCTGACCCTAGTCAAACTCATTGGGTTATTTTTGACGACATGTTAGGAGAAGACGAAGAAGAAATTAAACTGTGGTTTACGCGTAAAGGGCATCATCGTAATGCCAGTGTCATTTACATTACACAAAATTTATTTCAACAAAGTAAAGCCCATCGTACCATTAGTCTTAATGCTCATTACGTGGTCTTGTTTAAAAGTCCTCGAGATAAATCACAAGTGCAAGTTTTAGCCAAACAGTTAGGAACACCTTGGCTAACTCATGCGTACGATGATGCCACTCAAACGCCACACGCCTATTTACTCGTGGATTTAAAACCCACTACCCCTGATTATTTGCGATTTCGTACCGATTTGTTTCACGACTGGTGTCAAGACGGAGGACCTGTCGTGTACACGTCCTCCTCGTCGACATAACACTATGAAGCACTAAAAAAATCTATAAAAACCTTGGGTTACTTTGACCTGGTCTCATACATCGTCAACATGACGTCCCTTCAGTCTCATCTTCCCATCAAATTGATTCGTGCCTTGTACGGCATCAGTCGCGAAAAAAATCCACAAAGACGTGCTCACGTCTTAGAAGCCAGTCTCAAAGAAGTCTTACGATGGTTTACGGTGACAGCACGTCAAATACTGCAAGGCATCATTCACATTCCACATCAAACCAAACGCTTTTTTGACAGAAACAAAGTAGCCTTGACGCAACTGGCCAATCCTCGCATTGACACTCACACCAAAAAGCAAATCATATTGAAACCTGGAGGTAGTGGTTCTCTAGGAGGTGTCATCATTCGTTCCCTTTTAAAATGGGATCCCAATACTCCCAAAGTTCACCCCAAGAAGAAAACAAAAAAAGCCAAACGAGCCCATAAGAAAAAGAACAAGAGTACCAAGACCAAAGCACAGAAAAAGAAAAGTCCACAGAAAAAAGCGGTCACCCGCAAAAGAGGCACTTCAGCCAGGACACAACCTTACCTTCGTCAACCACGACCTGTAAGAAAAGATCTACAAGGACGTTTGGCAGGGACTACGTTACCAGTAGCCTCAGAGGCTGCCACTTCTCCGTTGCGGGTAATGCCAGCCAAACCCAATTTGACACCCGTTTTTCCTAATTTGATGAAACATTGGAAATCTGCGTCTCCCAAAACGTCTCCTCCACCGGAGACACCCTCATCCACCTTAGCGGCAGTAGCAGCTGCTCACAAAGTACCTGCCCCGAAAGTCAAAGTCCAAGAAAGATCTGGCATGTTAAAGAGTTTACTAGATTTGTCCAAACAAGAACTGTCCCGATTGAGTCCATTGCGAACTCCTTCACGACGTGTGTTACCTGCCATGAAGTTGATACGACGCAAAGATAATCAGTGGCGTCGCATTCCAGTATAAAAATATGACTTGAAGACCACGACGTCAATCAGTATTTTTTCTGTGCTGATGCTGAACACTCAAGGATGCCTCCTCAAAAACATGCACACCACCACCACCACTACCCTCGTCGTTCTGCTGTCCAAAAAGGAAAAGGAACAAGACAATCTCGTCATCTCACCAAAAGCTTTAAAACCAAACATCAACGTCCTTCCCTCCAAAGACGTAGACCTTTAAAGAAAAAGAAGAGACACCAAAAAGGAGGATCCTTTGACAATTTTGGGAAACACATTGTTACCTTTTTGACAAAGCGCTAGTTCCCAAAAAAAAGTAAATAAAAGAGAGTGTATACCAAGTCATTGACACTAGTGGTATTGTGAAACGAACAAGCAAAGATGGCACCTCGCAGAAAACATTTTTCTACACTCCACAAAGGAAAGAAAAGGAAAGGACGTTTAGCCAAACATCGACACGTTCTTCGTCAAAGGACACAAAAGAAAATACCCAAACGTCAAAAGAAAAAGAGAAGTCACCAAAGAGGAGGCATATTTACTGGTTTTATTAAAGGTATGCAGAAACTAGACAAAGCAGCTAATAACCGAACTGGTATCTTTAGCCCTGCTTTTGAGGATTTAGCGAAGCATGCCGTTACCTTTTGGAGAAGCCAATAGAAAAAAGAAGATAAAAGAGGGTGTGTACCAAGTCTTTGACATCAGTGTATTTCTGGAACGAACAAGCAAAGATGTCACCTCGCAGAAAACATTCTTCTTCACCCCACAAAGGAAAGAAAAGGAAAGGACTACCTCCTCGTTTAGCCAAACACGGAGACGTGTTGTCCGTTCTGTCCAAAGCCTCTCCGCCCATGCGAAAACAAATCATTAAAACAGCCTCTAAAGATGTCATCGATACCGTGTGTGAATGTTGTTTGAATGTTTTGAAAGGCACGATACCTTTGTCTCCACACCAGAAAAAATGCTTCGCCAAACATCGACACGTTCTTCGTCAAATGGTCCAAAAGAAAATATCCGTCCGTCAAAAGAAAAAGATGTTGGTGCAACGCGGAGGATTTTTACCCATTCTTGCTCCTATGTTGACAAGCTTAATACCAGGTTTGCTACAAGGATTAACCCAAGGGATAACTCAAGGGATGGGTAGAAGATAAAAGGACCCTATGGAGCACCACAATCTCAGACATAACCTTTGAAAGCTCATGGAAGGACGAAAACTAACTTTGGTTCCTTACAAACGATGGATGGAATACCATCATTGGCAAGAACAACGATCCCCCCATTTACCACCCAATCCCAATTTGGCTGAGATGTCGCAATTACAACACGAATTGCAATCCTTGATCCATCGCCACGATTTATCCGAAACCGAAAAATCACAAAAGTACGGTCAACTCTTGAAACGGCTACAACTCTTTCATCAGAAAGCTGTGGAACAAACAGCTCAACCCACTTTGTCCGATTTTAAGGCTCTCATGAATAACCCGTCACCCTCACCCTCTACAGTGGTTAAAACAGACGTTACCCCACCATTACCCAAGGAAGAAGAACCCCATGATCTCTTTCAAACACCTACTACCACTCCCATTCCGAGTAAGATTGCCGCTTCCTTGTTAACTCCTTCTCCCACTCCCCCACGAGAAGAACTCAAAACTTGGGTTAAAAAGATGATGGCTACTCCTTCTTCGACAGATGTGAAAAAGAAAGAAAGGAAACCAGAAGTGAGAAAAGAAAAGAAGACCAAAGAAGCTATCCCATTACCTCCGCCACCACCATTACCCTCGACGTCAACTCCTGTGGCACATCGGACACGTAAAACCGTTTCCAAACAACCCGCATTTCGTCCCACCCAAAGCAATATCCTCGAAGAGTGGGTCCCTTATTAACAACAAACCATGGAGAAGGTATTAGCCAGCATTTACTACGATCCAGCTCACCCTGCAGGTTACGGAGGCATTCAAAAATTGTATCGTGCTGCCAAAACTCGCCTGAAAAAGCTCCGTTTACCAGCAGTACAACGATGGTTACAAGAACAAGCAACGTACACTTTACACAAGCCCATTCGACGAAAATTTCACAGAAGTCGCACTCAAGTGGAAGGCATCGATCATCAATGGCAAGCCGATTTAGCTGATGTCTCTCATTTAGCCACCTACAATCGTGGCTACAAATATTTGTTTTGTGTCATCGACGTCTTTTCTAAATTTGCCTGGGTCGTACCATTGACATCCAAATCGAGCGGAGAGTTAGTACGAGCTTTGCAACTGGTGTTGAAACAAAGTGGTCGTCACCCTCTTCGATGGCAAACCGACAAAGGCACCGAATTTCTGAACCAAGCTTTCCAACGAGAATTAAAAAAACGTGACATTCATTTTTTCACCACCGAAAATCCTGAAACCAAAGCCAGTATCGTGGAACGTTTTCAACGTACCTTGAAAGAACGCATGTGGAAATATTTTACGCATCAACACACTCTCAAGTACATCGACGTCTTACCACACTTAGTCCAAGCCTACAATCAATCTTACCATAGAAGCATTGGACGTGCCCCACAAGAGGTGACACCCGACAACGAAGTCACTGTTTTTGAGCGTCTGTTTGGCACGTCCCGGACGAGGGCTGTCCCCAAGAAAGGTAGAGAAGTGTTAACCCCGGGAGATTGGGTACGCATTGGCAAAACCAAACGCACTTTCGACAAAGGTTACTTACCCAACTGGACCACCGAATTGTTTCGTGTGACTGAACGAGTGCGCGATCGTCATCCTACCGTCTATAAATTGGAAGACATGAACGGAGAAGTATTAAAAGGAACATTTTACTTGCCTGAGTTACAACGTGTTACCAAAAAAGAAGACGACGTGTACGACATTGAAAGCATTCTCGAACGAAGAACCCGTAAAGTAGGAAAACGTCGTGTCAAAGAAGTCAAAGTACGTTGGAAAGGATATCCTCCTAGTTTTGATTCTTGGATTGACGCTTCGCAAGTCATCGACTATAAAAAGAAGTGACCATCATGCCCTTCAATACAGCTTCAGCGACCACAGTGACTACTCCTTCACCCACGTCATCTCTGCAAGATTTACAAAAGCAACCCTTGTGGGTGTGGTGTGGAGAACGTGTCCCTAAAACGCAAATCGTTTTTTTCTGTCAAATCTTTGTGGTGTATTGTGTCATTGGTGCAGCCATTGCTAATTTGAGTTTGCAACAAGGAGACAAACAATTGTGGACCATTTTACTCAGCAGTTGCATCGGGTATCTTCTTCCCAATCCTTCCCTGAAATACTCTTACAACGGGAACAACAGTAACAATATTGGGAGTCTTGCGGCCAACGTTAGTCCTTCTCCTGACAGTCACCCTTCCAATCACAATCCTCTTTTAGACACTCCTTTAACTTCGAGTGACTCCTCGGACAGAAGAACATTGGAAATATGAACAACACTATTAACCAATTTTACTTAACGTTACCCAGTGACAGTTCCATGGAGGTGTTTCCTAACAACACATTGTGTTGTTACACGTCTAAATTACCTCAAGCCATGCATTTGGATCAAGATGATCACTGGGAAGCAGCTTTAGTGGAAATAATACACCCGACACAAATCAAAAACATCGTCGAAAATCAAAACTTTTTCACAGTTGAAGTGTACGACAAGCAATTGCAACAAGCCTTAGATGAACGAGGTATCACTGGCATTGACAACAAGAAATCAGATGGACCCCCAACTAAACAACTGTCCACTCATGTGTTGACCATTCCTTCAGGCTACTATTTTAGCGGTCAACATTTAGTGACTACGATTGCAAGCAAGTTCAATGTTGTGTTTGGTAAACCCCTGGACAAAATCAGAGAAAGTGTTACCTTTGAGTACATTAAAGTGGCTCGCCGCTTCATGATCAAATTTTCAGAGAAGAAAATAATAGCCATTACCTTTTGTCCTGAATTGTTTGATATCTTAGGTGGAGACCTCAAGATGCTCCCGAACAAAAAAGAAATACCAGGCATATCCAGTAACTTGGATTTTACCAAATATTTTCGATCCCCTGTAGAAATGAACCAAGGACTCAATTTGATGTTTGTGTACTCCGATGTGGTGGAGTACAACGTGGTAGGACACACCTCTGTACCGTTACTACGTGTCATTCCTTTCAAAGTAGATACTACTACCGCTGACGAGGAAGGTGGAAATACCTATCACGTTCACCGCGAATTTGTACATCCTCATTATTTACCCGTCAGTAAGTCGTATTTCGACAGTGTCAACATTACTATAAAAGGAGAACTAGGTCAAAATATTCCATTTACCAAAGGGAAAGTCACAGTGAAACTCCATTTTCAAAAACGATTCTCCAACAACTGAAAAAGTGATGTATCCTGTGTACCAAGGAGTCACTCGACAACGAGGACATGGTTTAGGAGATATGTTTAAATCAGCCTTTCGTTCCGTGGTCCCTGTTTTAAAACCGATGGTGACACGAGGATTGCACACCTTAAAAGATGCCGCATTGACTCACGGCAAAGATTTTCTTTACAATGTTCTCATTGACAAACAAAACCCTAAAGAAGCTTTTTTGAGAGCAGGCAAAAATACCTTGCTTCAAACGGGTAAAGAGCTTTTGGGTCGACGAGAAAGTCCTATAAATGCTCTGAACGGCACCGAGTCTAACATTCCTGCTTCCCTGACGACACAGCAAGGACAAGGTAGAAAGCGTCGACGAAGACACCCTTTCAAAAGTCTCCGTACCTCTAAAGTGAGAAAGACAAAGAAAAAAAGAACCGCTCGAGACTTAGACATTTTTGATTATTAAAAGTGAAGAAAAAAACCTAAAGAAAAAATGATGCACCAAGAATCTTGTGCCTGTTCCAAGTCGGAACTGGATCTCTTTGCCATGCCACCCACGATGATGACCATGCAAGAAGCTCAATGGGTCGAATTTCATCCCGTCTCCTCTTTGACGGATTCAGCTCCCATCGAGTTTGAAATCAAAGGACAACCCGAAGATTACATCGATCTCAACAACAGTTACTTGTATTTGAAACTGAAAGTCACCAAAACAGACAACACCAATCCAGGAGCCAATGATAGAGTAGCTCCTGTCAACAATTTCATGCATTCCTTGTTCAGCGATGTGGATTTGTACATGAATAACAAACTGATCAGCAGTAGCATGGATACTTACCCTTACCGAGCGTACCTCGAAAATCTCTTGACGTACGGAAAAGAAGCCAAGAACACTCATTTAGATGCTTGCGTGGTATGGAAACCTGACACCGCAGATAAGTTTAACGACACAGCCTTACCCGTACCAGCAGCTGCTGATGGCAGCGCTCCTGCCGATCCTCACAATGAAGGTTTTAACGAGCGTCGAAAGAAAATTTTGCAAGGACGTAGTTTAGAACTGTTCGATCGTTTGCATTTGGACATGTGGTTTCAAGAGAAGTATTTGCTGAACGGAGTAGATATTCGCTTGAGACTGAATCGAAGTAGTACTGCTTTCCATTTGATGGCTCATGCCAACGAATACAAAACCATTATCCAAGAAGCCAGGTTATACGTACGTCGCGTGGAAGTGTTACCTAAAGTGGGAAATGATATCAGTCACACTTTGAGCAGAACGACAGCCAAGTATCCGATACGACGCGTGGAAGTCAAAACCTTCACCATTGCCGCTGGACTCCGATCTAAGATTGAAGATCATCTGTTCCAAGGACAGTTACCCAAACGTTTATTCATTGGTATCGTCAGCAATGCAGCCCTCAATGGTGCCCACGATGAAAATCCTTTCCAGTTTAAGCACTGCAGAGTATCCAAAATCGAAGTCAGTCGCGATGGCAAAACTTTGTGTACCAGACCCTTCGAACCCGACTTTGGTGAACAGAAAAATTACTTGAGGTCGTACTTGTCGCTGTACGAAGCCACAGGACAGTTAGGAACCAACACCAGTCACGGTATTTCCTACGACGACTATGCAAGAGGTTACACGTTGTGGGCTTTTGATTTCACTCCAGACCAAGGCAGCGACGAGGGACATTTCCACCCTATAAAATCTGGGCAACTGCGTGTGGAACTTCAGTTTGCAGCACCTCTTCCCGAAACGGTGAATATCATTCTGTATGCTGAATTCGATAATACCATAGAAATCAACAGTTTGAGAGAAGTCATTCTAGACTATTAGACATTATGGAAGACCCTTGTCCTTCTTTGAATAGTGGAGAATCCATGGAATGGGAGGTTACAGAAAAAGCAGATCCCCAAGACCAAAAAGAAGAGGTAGTGATCATACAATCCAGATGGCCAGAACAGGAACAACAATTAGTGGCTTGTTTTGCACAACACTTGGAAGATACAATGAGGGACCTGATTAAAAAAGATTGTTATGGATGTCAAATCGATCATCCCAGTCAAATTCAACACGATAAATGTATGATGATGAGTCAAGAAGAAAAATTGGACAATTATCTGAACGAAGCTTGGAGTCTCATCTCCGAAGAAGCCGTGTTACTTCAGTGGTATAAAGGCTTACGTGATCATTCCTCTCCTCCATTGTTTGCTCGAGAAATCGATCGCATCGAAGCTCTCTTGGCCAAAAGTAAAGAGACGAAACAAACCATCAGTTACTTGTCAGACCGTTTCAAACAAAAAGTTTGGATTGAATTGATGACTTATCATCACCTGTGAAGAAAGGAGAGAAAAAAAAAACAAGGCTACACAACAAAAAATGGATACTTGGGAACTTTATTATCTTTTGAACCGTAGTTCGTACACTGCTTCTTGGAATCCTGTGGTGTGTGCTAAAGATGAACTACCTCATCGCAAACCTCAAGAGAATCAAGCTTATGTCATCAACACAGATGACAGTCATCTTCCAGGAACTCACTGGGTAGCAGTCTACTTTCCTCAAAAGGGTTGTGCGGAGTATTTTGATTCGTATGGATTGCCTCCTTTCGAAGATGATATCATTGACTTTATGAGAAGAAATGCCCAGACGACACGATTCAATAATGTGAAATTACAAAGCACAGATTCTATGGTGTGTGGACAATATTGTATCTATTATCTGCATCATCGCAGTCTTGGATATTCTTTAGAACATTTAGTGACTTATTTTGATCGTCATTCGTCTCGAAACGATGACAAAGTAGATCGATGGTTTTGTGACCATTATGGCTATCTGTTGTCTTTAGCTAGGAAACGTAGTGTACATCAATTGCCCAATGACTTCCAACAGTGGAAATCTCAATTTAATTCACAACGTTGTCAACCATGTCAAAGATAATGTATTACTGTTATGGAAGAAAAAAATGTTTGTTATTTGAAAAAATTGTGTTTTGTGAGTTGCTTTGTTATTTGAATAAAAATGTTGTGTTTTGAAACCAAATAGTCTGTCATTTGTTTTACATTTGTATTCATATAAATGTTCTTTGACTTTTCTTTCTATCCCTCACATCAAACTATCCCAACGTTTCAAAACCCTAAACCGTCGAGGGGTGTTTTCCATCACGTTCGCGCTTGAACCATATAATGCAGGGGTAGTCTCCAGTCTGACCATCCATTGTTTGACTCATCCTACTACGAAGATGTGCTCAAGACTAGCTAAGCTGAACGAAGCTTATGTCACTCTGCATCGTATCAGACACAATCTGATGCCAAAGCCTGAAGAGATAGAGAATGTGAGAATGCTACAAGTAACGGAAGACCTCATAGAAGAACTCTTCAGAGAGGAAATTCAAAAAGAGAAAGATGAATGGACTGAGAAGTATCGACTTCAAAAGCAGCAGAGAGAGCAGAGAGAACAGCAGCAGCAGCAGCAGCAACAGCAACAACAGCAGCAGGAACCAGACAGAAGTTTTGTTGACTGTCGTGTGGACACGAAAGAGTTCTCTTTCTCTTTTCGAAGAAGCAGACCCTATCGTGTAGCCAAACGAGGACGCAATCTTAGACGATAAAAGATTGTCATCCTTCCTCGTACACACACACACAAAAAAACAGCCCTTTTCAGGGCTACCCAATATTCTCGAAAAGAATTAATCATTCAATTTGCTTATGGTATGTGAGGAAGTTAGAAAAAATAGAAGTGAGTCTATAATCACTATCTCATTTTACTTTTGTTTTGAAGTGCGTCTATAAGCACAACGTATTTTTCAAAATAACTTGTTCAATGTATAATTAATAGGAGTCAAGTATAAAAGTGTGGGGTGTTTTCTTTTAAGTCCGCGTGTTTTGTTTTTTTTTGGTAATGATAGGGATAATGTAAGTTTTTTGGATCTAGGGGGTGTTTTCTATCACGTCAGCGTGTTTTGGTAATGATAGGGATAATGTAAGTTTTTTGGATCTAGGGGTGTTTTCCATCACGTCCGCGCTTGAACTATATATAAAGAAGCACTCGTCAGTTTGGCTACCCATCGTTGACGCATCAACACCAAAGATGAATAGAGTTCAAAAGTTAAGAGAGCTTCAAATGCATCTGGAGAATGCTAGGCGTCTCCTGGACGAACTGGCAATGGAGGCCGAAGAAGAAGAGACCAGAATCAAAGAAGAGGAGGAGAGGAAAAAGAAAGAAGAGGAGAAGGAAATGAAAATGTCAATTTTGCCTCACCGTATGATGAGGCAAACTAGTGAAGTCAAGCCTATAGTGAGGACACCTTCACCAGAACCAGTTCGTCCACTACAGGTTCAGCCCCCACTGCCTCAGCCGCAACAACCACAGCCTCATCCACGGTTGCGGAATAGAGGCAGAAATGAAGAGACTTTCACTATCCCTCAAACAGAAGATTGGGATAGTGAAGCCACTCATTCTCCCTCTGCACTCCCAATCACAAGAGTGAATTGGGAGAATGATTGGAGTAGGAGATGTGTGTGTGGGGCTAGACCTGGGAGATGCCAACATTAACCAGGTGCAATTTGAAGTTTTAAAAACAGCCCTTCTCAGGGCTACCCAAATAACAAGAAAAGAAATACTATGTCAATTGCCAATGGGTGTGAGAGAGGAGTAGTGTGATTATAAACACTAACTCTATTTAGATGGTATAGGGTGTAATTTTGGATAGTATATAATAGGGTTTGTTTTGGCTGCTTCCCCGTGTGTGTGGTTAGTATAGGGTGTGATTTTGGATAGTATATAGTAGGGTTTGTTTTGGCTGCTTCCCCGTGTGTGTGGTTAGTATAGGGTGTGATTTTGGATAGTATATAGTAGGGTTTGTTTTGGCTGCTTCCCCGTGTGTGTGGTTAGTTTAGGGTGTGATTTTGGATAGTATATAGTAGGGTTTGTTTTGGCTGCTTCCCCGTGTGTGTGGTTAGTATAGGGTGTGATTTTGGATAGTATATAATAGGGTTTGTGGATAGTATATAATATGACAAGTGAATGTAGGGGGGTGTTTACTTTCACGTCCGTGCTTAAGATATATATACGCAATCGTCGGTCCTTGGAGCCATTCAATGTTGAACACATCAAGATGAATTTTGAATTGTTTATCCAACTCCGAGACAGCTGGTTTGGGATCCTTGATGCAGAATATCAAGTGGAAAGACTTGAGGAAGAATTTCAGAGTAACCATGGCTTTGTAAGCCAACTGAAATTAGCAAGAGATTTATTAGAAGGTATGATAGAGGAGGAAGACCAGAAATTAAGAAGACGTATTAAAAGAAAATATATAAGAATAGGGGACTTGAAGCAAGCACTTGATCATGTCATCAAAGTCAGGTGTTTTCTAGAAGAAACATTACATCTGATAGAGTGGGAATATGTGAAGTGGGGTCTAGACAGGCTAAAGAAAGCAGAAGCAATGATGAGAATGGTGATGGAAGAACAGGTGATCCAGATTAAAGAAAACTGGTCTAAGGAGAGAAAGGAAAAAAAGAACAAAAAGACGAAAGAGGACTTTGATCTACTCAATCTAAGATGGATGAGAGTTCAGGAAAAGTTTAGAGCCATGGGACATCCTGACTGGATTCCCGAAGAAAAAAAGAAGAAGAAAACAGGAATCATTGGTAAAATCAAAAGGTGGTGGAACAATGGCAGAAAATAAAAGAAGAAGAAGTATCCAAAGGCTCTTTTCAGGGCCACTCATAAGTCTCGAAAAGATAGTAGCTTTCATTGCCACCCTTTTTTTCCCTTCTCCCTATATAGACCCACCCTGTTCCATGTCCCTTGACGCTAGATAGACCCAAATACTTCCCATGTTCAATTTCCCTTGACGCTAGATAGGCCCACCATGTTCAATTCCCCTTGACGCTAGATAGGCCCACCATGTTCAATTCCCCTTGACGCTAGATAGACCCACCATGTTCAATTCCCCTTGACGCTAGATAGGCCCACCATGTTAAATTCCCCTTGACGCTAGATAGACCCACCATGTTAAATTCCCCTTGACGCTAGATTAGCCCAAGCTGTTTTTGACTGGATTTTCCCTTGACGCTAGAGTGCCCCATATTACTACTACTTGTGTAGTCGTTTAAAATAGTGTTATAAGAATGGTACTGTGTTGTCTTTTAAATTAGTGTTATAAGAATGGTACTGTTTAGTCTTTTACAATAGTGTTATAAGAATGGTACTGTGTATTCTTTTAAAATAGTGTTATAAGCGTGGTACTGTGTAGTCGTTTAAAATAGTGTTATAAGAATCGTACTGTGTATTCTTTTAAAATAGTGTTATAAGCGTGATACTGTGTAGTCGTTTAAAATAGTGTTATAAGAATGGTACTGTGTATTCTTTTAAAATAGTTTATAAGAATGGTACAGTGCAGTCTTTTAAAATAGTGTTATAAGAATGGTACTGTGTAGTCTTTTAAATTAGTGTTATAACAATGGTACTGTGTAGTCTTTTAAATTAGTGTTATAAGAATGGTACTGTGTATTCTTTTTCAAACCATTTGACTCTTAAATATGATATTTACCACTCAACCTTTAAAGCACCAGATTTAGTTATATCGTTCTATTTATCGCAAATAGTCATCAAGTTTGGTAGACCTATTGTAAATAAATGACGGAGATGCAGATTTCAAAACTAATGTCATGGCATTGAATACAATATTTTAATCTTTAGAAAAATTGAGAGTTTCCCTGTTTAATTTGATCTGATTTCAATATTTAAAATAATGAAATGTCAAGAACTATAATTATTTGGTGTTTTTCGAGTTTATTTTGTATTTTGCTTAGATGTGTATATTTGTTGGAATACATTCACTTAAATTGTGCAGAGGGAAGTTTTTAAGCTTTCTCAAAATTGCGTTCTGTTGATAGTGTATGTTCATTTCATTGGAGCATAAATAACCTTATTTTAAAAAAGTGTCTCTGTTGTTTAAAAGTTATTACTGTAGTCTTTTTTTCGCTTGTTTCATTCATTATTACTGTACATGCGTATTTAGTGAGGATATTTTTGCTTCCTGCATTTCTCAATAAATATATTGCTATCTAAACGCTGATTGATTCTCTTGTGAAATTGTAGGATAAACACAGTTTCAGTTCTGTTTTTTCATTGGTTATATTTGCAATTTGCTTTCTTGATCGCATTAAAGCATCATTCTAGGCATGGCCATGGTACCAAATTAAAAACTCGAAACAACCAAACCCACCAATTTAGGATGAGGCAATTAGTTGTATTTATACAACAGAACTAATTAGTTATATGTATGCAATAAAAGAAGACAGAAAGACGCAAATATGATGGTTGATACAATGTAATGTAATTAACTCGTATCATAACGAAACAGTATATATACTTTTTAAGCTGAAAGTGCCAGGTTGAATGTTTGACTAAACCAATGTAATTTTTAAATGTCTTGACGAAACGATTCCTGTGTTTATTGTGCAAGGAATATAAAAAAAGTAAGGCATTTCTTATACTTTCCCATGAAATTTATGAAATTATTGAATCATTTCACTGGTTTACTTGACTTGTTAACGCTAACAATATATATATATATATATATATATATATATATATATATATATATATATATATAACACTTAATTTGTTTTATAAATTTCATTTGTGTCAGAACATTTTTCAAATCATTTCAAATCATCTGCCACATAATCTACATCAAGTTTATTTGTAGCTCCGAATAGATAGGCTTGTAACCCAAGATTAGTTTCATTCACTGTCAATAATCACCCACTGCAAGGAAATGCGATTATCGAATACCAGTCTCATTATCGATACGTCAGCTTAGCCCTGTCTGAAATTACAAGTTTTCGAAGGCATTCTAAGGACACAGGAAATCAATAGCTACAAATGTCATCGAAAAAGTATGCCGTCATTCACATGTCGCTTACCAGCATACGGCAGATGCTCCGCAAAGATGGCAATACCAAAACAGATAAAGACCGTATAGTAATCGTTTATTCAGTTCGGGTCTTTGTTCGAGGTAGGGTTTCATGAAGAAATTTTGAATGGAATCGTTCTATTATTAATTTTAATGCTCATCCATTCTGGCTGGTACATCAATACAAAACAAAAACGCTAATTTAATTTATGTGGTGGGTGTTCGGATTATAAATAATGCCAAATAGCTTGAGAAATATATTTGCTCAGATTTATAAAAATATAATATATTATATTCACTATATTAGTTAATAAAACTATTTATGTCAAAGTAAAAGCTGCACTTATCCACCTCGAAATAAAATCCCAACCCGGACCAACGAAAATTGAAACGTCTGTCCCTCAATTAGTGTACGATCATGATTGGAAAATTGGTAATACCTTGTTTAGCAAGGGTATTTATGCCACAATACCACTTCTGCCCCAGTAGTTTGATGTCGATATTGATTATTACACACACACACATACACGCCGCACATACATTCTTAATTTACAATTGAAATTAATCTTTATAAATTTAAAACAAAATAGAAGTAGTAGTTTCCATTGTGAATTCAGATATAAGAGTTATTAATACACATCACTGTCTGAAAAGAGAGTTGTTAGTACAGACTGACAGTTTCATTCTGAAACTTTGTTTCAGATAAAATATGAACCTGCGTTTGAGTGATGATAGGTGACTGCTCGCCTAGCCATAGGGATACGTAAGCCTACTGTTGTGTTTGGTTGTTACATGATAATTGTGTTTGGTTGTTACATGATAAGGTATTGGTATTTAATAGGTGACTGCTCGCCTAGCCATAGGGATACGTAAGCCTACTGTTATGTTTGGTTGTTACATGATAAGCTATTGGTATTTAATAGGTGACTGCTCGCCTAGCCATAGGGATACGTAAGCCTACTGTTATGTTTGGTTGTTACATGATAAGCTATTGGTATTTGATAGGTGACTGCTCGCCTAGCCATAGGGATACGTAAGCCTACTGTTATGTTTGGTTGTTACATGATAAGCTATTGGTATTTGATAGGTGACTGCTCGCCTAGCCATAGGGATACGTAAGCCTACTGTTATGTTTGGTTGTTACATGATAAGCTATTGGTATTTGATAGGTGACTGCTCGCCTAGCCATAGGGATACGTAAGCCTAATGTTGTGTTTGGTTGTTACATGATAAGCTATTGGTATTTGTCCATATATTATATTTTCAAATTCTTAAAATATATTCGTAGCAATTTTTAGAGACATTTACAGAGATTTTCCGCCATATATGCATTTTATCGATTATGATATATTACTCTGTCTGTTACGCAGTCAAATATAGACACTTCACTCACAATAAAACAAGTTGAAGGCTGATTCTTTTAAAAAGAAGTGCCGAATTCACTTGTCAAGGAATTGATAAATTCAATGCCGTGGATAATATTGACGTAATTTCTAACAATAAAAAATATTTTCAACGCTTTCTCCACGTTCCAAATGACAACAGTCTGGTCTCAAAATGCTTGAACTGTACCCAAAAAAAATGTCAAAAATGTACACGCAAATGGCTTATGTTACACAAAAGTGCACAGCACTTCTGTGAATTTTTAAAACGTTGTTAGCTCTCAATTCATACAGATACAACTTTAACATGAATCTAAATGTTATTGTTGAATTTCACAAATATAATGTCAACCGTCAAAGAATAAGCACCCAATTAATAAGAAAAATAAATATTTTTTTTTTATCAAATATTTATAAAAACATTCTCAGAAAAGACATATTGTTATCTGATAATTTGACATACCTACCAATTAAAATGTACCCGCCACTGACTAACATTTTACAGCCTCTGAGCACCTTATTCTAAAGCACGGGTCACGTAATTTCGATCCCATTTCATAAAGATCTTAATGCCATATGATCTTTAAGATTAAACAAGCTGTGATCAAAGTCTACCAGTATTTTACCACATTAATACAAACAAACAATAGCTCATTCTGCAAAACATATCAACCGACTTGGACGAAATAAAGTATTCCAGTTCACCTCCAATATTATATATATATATATATATATATATATATATATATATATATATATATATATATATATATATATATAAAGAGAGAGCTGCCTCAACCATGATATGAACGAAATAAGTATATTATTATTATTATTATTATTATTATTATTATTATTATTATTATTATTATTATCAATGTTATTAAATATACAGAGCTAATTGTTCGCAGTCCATCCTTCATAGAATAATTATTGCTAAGAAAATTTGCAATGAAGGAAGAAAGAAGAGAGTATCCATTACATAGAATTTTCAGCTCTATCGTCAAGTGCAGAAACCATTTCCTGGTTAAGCAGACAAATTTCACAACCGGAAATTTACCTCCTTTGAAGCAAGTTATACCTTTCATTTATTGTTCGCAAGGTTTCGGTGACGCTATAATCAAAATGATTTTTTAAAAATTGAAGCGATCTCTGAGTATATCAATATTTACTAAATACACATTCTTATTTTTCAAAACTATTCGCTGATCAATTGAACAAGAGCAGTTGCAAACTGTAAGCATACGTTTGTAAAAGCAAGGACGTGCATAATAACACGTTGCGAACCTACATATTCACTGTTATCTGCTGAGTACTTGGGACCTAGTTTTATTGGAAACCTGTCAACAATCACTTTATAAATTGACAAAATATTTACATTTAAACGGGTATACATGTATGTGTGCTATCTGAGTTAGTCGTATGCCGCTGGCAATGACTTCTCCTCCAAGATTATTCTAAACCAGTCTATATCATCCTCAGAATCTGCACGTCTAAAACTTCTTCGCGAAAATAAAATTGTCACTTATTTCACCGCTGTTTAGATTTTAAAAGAATATGTATTACTTGTTGAATACACGTAAAATAAGTTAACTTTACATTCCTAATATTAAAAATTTTACTACATCATTTGCAATCTAAACAATACAAATGAACGCCAATACTGCATTGGTCCGTATAAAGAACAATCGACATCCTCACACAAATCGCTCACTTCCTTCTAGAAAATATATCTAGATGAATTTGTTTATAATCGCTGTTGACCATCAAAAGGAAGTCTGTATAGTTTCAGATATACATACACCGGAGATATATATAGCACCAAATACACCGTACCACTGACCGGACGATCGCATACCGATAAAACACCCTTATAGATGTTGGGCAATTGTCAGAAAATATTACCTATCAGTTCAAACAGCATCAAACAAATGCTGGACACAACTTAAACCAGGGTGCCCGGTGTGGCAGAGTGGTCTTTAGTTGGTTGTTCATACCGGTTTTTCCCCGGGTTTCTTCCTCCATGAGTTATATGGGACTGCCTTGTGCTGGGAGTTATCGTTAAACCCCAAACATATCTTAAATTATTTAAATAACATATATTGATTGACTTTTAGGCTTGTCTTAAAGCGAATAGCCATATCCTATCATGGTCACATCTTCATAATACCAGTACTTTTTTCAACAAAATTAAGTTTGGAGCAGGATGCTTGGTCAATATATTGCTGACATAATGAGTGGGGGTGGGTGGGGGAGGAGCGGTTACAGATTACGAAATCGTATGGTTGTGGTGTGTGTATGCATGCGTGTGTGTGTTTGTGTGTGATGCTCTTCAAAACTGATATGTTAATATTTCTTTATTCCCAACGCGTTCTTTTTAATACTTCCGCCATCTTTATTTTCTCCACTGGAATCAGCCATTCAAAGGTGTTCCTGTTCCTGATTACTTGTGCGGAGCATTATGGGAGGCCAGGGTATCAGGCTAACTTATTACATCTCTAAGATGGTTTGCATTTGCCTGTTTCCTTTTCTAAACGAAAAAAAAAATACTTTACCAAAATTAATAATCTAACTTTCCCACTCATAGCTAGAAAACTGCGTACAACTAAAAACAAAGCATACCATCATAGCTAGAAAACTGCGTACACCTAAAAACAAAGCATACCATCATGCTCTGAGTATATATAGGACGCAGTATTAACTAATTTTGTTAAACATTAATTTTTGTGGGTTTCTTTTTTCAAATGAAAATGATTGGCGAATGGAACTAACCGTTGTGACTCTAGTGATTACGATATCAAACATTCTGATTCCGTCTCTATTTTGTCTTCTTTAAACTGCACTTGTTTTGATTCTGCGATCTTTGATGGAAATACAATGACGAAAACAAAATGACACATTCACAAGCTATGATTTAAACACGAGTTTCGTTATACATCCTTTTGCTGTTCTAATTATACTTCAAGTGAGAAAGTTTTACATGTGAATTTGATTTTCCTGACAGGACTATGGTTTGATATGCATAATAGGTACATGATTAGGTTTCAGGCCATGACTATCACGGTAATTTTTCATTACATTGATATGTAACAGCTCAACAGCGTCTGGATAACAGCTTGGAAATGCAAAAGGACATTGACCTAAGACCTGGCCTTGCAGATAATCCTAGTGAAAAGTGACATCATGAAGTTGTAAGGTATATCCAAACTAAATTTTATATCTATTATTTCATTAAAAAGTTTTCGAGTTACAGTTCCAAATAAAAATAGCAATGTCCACCGAGAACCTTTAGTAATTTGATACCCTTGCTTGACATTTATGTAAATGTACACCAATTTTCAAACCAAGAATTATCTCAGTTTCAGAGTTACGATCAGCACACTGACAGTAAAGGTAACCATGATCTATAAATAACAACGTCTAGTACTAGGACAGCGCCCCACCCACTAGTTCCAGTGTCTAAATGTACAAATATATCATCCAGCCAAAATGCAGATGTCAGTATATCTTCTAAAGGGAATAATGTAACATTTTGTACAAGACTGCATGCAGGAGAATTTCCCATCTCCGCCCAGAAGCATGCGGGCGGCGTCACTTGTACACTAGATTTTTACTTAACTAAGCAAGAAATGGAGTGTAAGCCAAAGTAAGACAAATAAGCAAGTACAATTAGGTAAATGCTATATTAATGTAAATCACCAAGTTCCCATATTATGTTGTTACGATTCTCTATGCTCTCTAAATAAGCGACAGGAACAAGTAAAAGACAACAAGGTTTGTAATATTTAACAAATATATTTATTTCATTTATTTCCCTAGAATCAAAATTAGACAAAAACGACTTAAGGTATTGAAAATTAGATCCCATAATAATACAAGAATTACAGTTACAAGTCCAATTAATTTAAAGTCGTGAATAAAAGCCAGTAAAAAGTCAGACAAAATCCCAAAACTGAAGTCGATGACGTGTCTGTGGTAGTTATTAAAGCATTGATGAGTCAGCAGTCTTTTGTTGAACCACAGAAATATAATTCCAGGTTTAGATTCATTATAGTATCCAGTGAATGTCTTTATCCAATATTTTTTTCAGAGCACTTTTGTGTTTCCAGAGCAAAAAATCACTTAAAATAAACAAAAATACTGCTCACATCATATAATACAAAGTGCTAGATGTTAAAGCACGATGAACCAAGTCATCACAGTCACAAGAATATATAATTCTTTACTTGATCTCAGATTACAGTTAGCATTTTCCAACATAAAAGAACATTACCTAATGGAAAATAGCCTTTTAGAACAATGTTTACAAAATCAAAGCCATAACCTGTGAAATTCACTTAAGAACGTCTAAAACCCCAGACCCGAATAAACAGAAAATATCCTGATATTGAGACTCTAAATTAAAACAAAGTCAAACAGGTCAAGCACAAATAAACTCAATTTTGGAAAAGGTCAGTCCAGGATACAATGTTACATTACAATAGCATGTAATGAAATAATTTAAAAAATCTGAAACTAACAAACAAACAATTAAATTACATATACATAACAATATACTCCAAACATAGAACAGATTTCATCTAGGTATGACATAGATGCAAACGCAAATGCTACATCTCTGTGATGGCCGTGAGCGGTATTGGTAGCTCTCGTCAGTTTCACAGGTACAATCTTTGTATGACAGTTTCCGTCCATTGAGCTGGATCGTCTTGGAAGAAGCTACAACTACGTAGCCGACCTCGATAGATGATAGCCTTGTCTCGATAAGGTTTATTAAGGTCATATAGTGTCTTATACGATCGCAATTCATGCGATTTTGCACCGGTCGCTGAAAGCAGAACAAAACGATACAATATCAATAATTGCTTAAAGAAGACTCGGATTAAAGTCTGTAATGGCCGGTCTACGGCTTCTATTAATTGTAAACTTTCGAAATTTTTGCCCAATATTCGGATGTTCTTCCGCTATATATTCGAGAGTTCCTTTGAGACGGTCCTCACAGTGCCTTGCGGCCGCTAGACGCAGCCGCTTCAAGTTTTTAAAATTTTGTGTGTGCTTCAGATTCAATTCATCTGACTTCATTTTCTCTTTTAATTTCTCAGTTATGAGGCCAGCTCTATTAAATGTAGTAAAGCCAATAACCATTCTTGGGTTTCAGAGATGTCACGTTGAAGACTGGTCTGTTGTGGAGTTTTCTGCTGTTTACGTGATCCAGGCGGTAGGTTCAAGCATGCCTGAAGTTGACGGACTTGATGCAGCGTCGCCAGCCTACATAGGTGGCATCACACTAAATACAACTTAAATCATGAACGTGGATGCTAAAGTGTCAACGTCAGCAGGTGATGATATCTCAGGCACTTTTGGCTTCGATACAGTCGCCAATGCTTGTGCATGAGCGCGTGACCAGAAATATGGAACATTGATTCTGCTCTTTAACGCTTTATTTGCAAGATCAGCAATAACATATTAATGCGTATTTTATGCCATAACCGATTAGTTTCATTGTGTTGTTCTTGTTTACTAGCTTGTGGATTAGCTTTGCACACAGCTTTTAACAAACAGTTATAGTTGACCGTTTTATCCATTATGACTAAGCACCGGCAGCTAAAGTATTGAGGCAGTGGCAGTCCGCAGTGTGGTCAGTTTGACGGATGTGTAATCAATGGGGCAGGCAGCCAGACTGTCAGTCTTGCTGCTGAGCTGCGTAATAGCGAGCAATCAGGGGTACGGTGGCATAGAAGTGACAACTCTCTCAGTCCTGCTTCTCCCGGTAACTGTGGATGATTTAAAAGCCAATGTAGACAAATTATTATCGAGGTTTCACTCCCATATATGCAGGAAGAAATGTAAAGGACATCCATTCACGTACATCAAAGTACTTCTACACAAATTTCCAGCTCTCTAACCTTTGATCTTTGAGACGGAAAGAATAACAACATGGCACATACTAATGGAGATGACTTCAACCTCATTTCAAGTTTTACAGGCAATGGCAAAGAAGACGCTAAGCTGTGGCTTACACGCTTTCAACTTCTAGTGAAACCCAAAGGTTTCAATGACAAAAAAGCAAAATCAATGATGCCAAAGCTCCTGAAAGACAATGTCTTATTCTGGAGTATAGCTCTACACGATGACACTAAAAATGATTATGAACCATTAAAACAACATTCATGCGACGCTATAGAAAGCCTTATCCAAAGCGCAAAGCTAGCCGAAACCACAACAACTTCTACCACTCAACAAGACAAGGCAGCAATAGGTAGACGTGAAGAAAAACGTAATGCATTAAGTCTGCAAAAAAAGTGCCACCCAGTAAACAGCAAAGATTCCCAACCGCATTGCAACTTAACATCCCCACAATTCGTGAATCACCGCATCACCACATCGATTAATCGAATCGATCTGCACACTGAAACCTGTGTGGGAATACCTCCACCTCATCAGAAGTCTAAATGTTGTTATGGGGAACAGTGCATGAAGTGTCGAAAACCAAACCATTTTGCACGTGTTTGTAGGTCATCAACAGGTACGGGACAATGATGCCAGAAAATATCACATGACAAAATAGCAAGCAATAACACGGCTACACTTTCTAACTTACAAACGAACATTATGATGGTTAAAATCAGCCATAAAAGAGTTGATGACCTTTTGGAAACTGGAGCTGCAGTATCAATAATTTCACTCAACCAATTCAAGCGCCACAAACATTTAAATCCTTCTACGATTCGATTAATCCTTGGAGTTACCACAAACCGCTTGGAACTGTAACGCTTCAGCTTTGGATACATGGGCTAACAGTGATTCATACATTTCATTTCTTCTCTAATCTGCACTGCAACATGATTTTCTTGAAGAAAAACAACCCTTAATGTGACACTAGAAGATTTGTATAAATAGCTGTTATTGAAATCTTGATTATTTTAATTCAGTCTCTCTTAAAGGTATACTCTGCCAAACGAAAACATTTCCATGTGTGTCATAGGAACTCTACAACGCACCTGAAACTTTCTTGTAAATCGATGTGTTGACCAACATTAGTATTAGTAGCTTGAAAGTTTCAACTTGTGAATTCAACTTTTTTTGTTGTATATGTATAGTATAAAGTTAGTGCAATTAACTTTCTAAGAATTAGTTGCATTTCTTGATTTAAGATTGTGGATTCTATTTAACAGAGAACATTATCTGAATCATGTTTTTATTATCTTCAAAACACTGAATCATTTATCACTTTATTCATTTTTAACTTATGAAAGAAAGTGTATTCTGTTTTTCGAAACTATTTCTGCCCATTTTTATTGTAGTAATTTGCATCTTTAATATATTGTTTGTTTGTTTGTTTGTTTGATTAGGACTTTTAACGTAGCTTTAAACAAAATTAAAATCACAGGTCTAGCTCTATGGTCTATGTAGCGAGAACAACAGACATTTGTACTTATGCAAATTAATTAGATGATTATTTCAGGACTTATAATTAGTTTAGATTTTGAAAATGCTGATGATATTAAACAATATACGTTAGCAAGAGTAACTTACTCTACATGCTCAATATTCCAACAATTGTACCTGACAGTAATGCAAATTGTAAGACTTATTGGATTTGGTTATTATACAGGTGGATAGACACTGTATGAATATCTCTTAATTGTCCATTACAATAACTGGACTTGATATGATCAAGTACGTCTTGGTGTTTCAGACTTTCCGGTGGCGTTTTGCCTCCCACGGGTCCCCTCCCTCCCTTTTCTTGCCTGGACTTAAATGAAACTATAAAATGCGACATTCGCATATAAAAGAGGAGCTGTAGTGGCATCATTAATACAGCCCCAACCAATTACGAATCTTGATTGTCAAGACTTAACTAGTCGTAAAAGCTTTAAGTTTTAATCATTGACTAATTGATTGATTTGTTAGAGAGAGAGCTTTTGAATTTGAAGTTAGTAAAGTGATTGAAACCATTAAAGAAATATGCAGCCTAGACATTTGTTTGCCTGCTCTTCCAACTAATTCCCCAACGTAGCTGCCATCTACACTACACAACTACAAGAATGGCCCGAAAGTGAAGTCTGTGAACCGATTGCACGTTTGTTTTATTTACTGTCCATCCTCTCAACAACAACAAGAAGAAAAACAATTTCAGATAACCTATGACAAGTTAGTCTTTGCAGACCATCATATGATTAATTAGGTTTTGTAGACTATGTAAAGTTCAGTACTGACAAACAAATGTATTGACTATAGAAGTAAAAAAAAGTGTGATCCAAACCCATATCAATATTGCAGTGGCGGATGGTCATGTGTGAAAACAAATGGCCACACTGAGTGAAAAGGACGGCAGGGGACAGTTTCGCATTTTGGCCCCTGACAAATTTCCTAACTAATATGTACGCCGTGACATTTTGAGCTAGTATTGTGTAATAATTAAAGATACGGATATTGTTTGTGAATTTGGTCTTTCTGACTTGTGTTGTTCTTGAAACTGATGTTATGCATGTACACCTCCTCTGGTTACTGCACATTATCTAGCCAGTAAAATACCAATAGTCGGCTAGAAAGCAGAGCTAGTTATTTATTACAGTAGACACGTGGGTTCAAGACAAGTAGAATATCTATAATTAAAAATAAATAAAACACTGATTGGATGACAACTATTTTGAATGGCATCAAGCTATTCAGTACAAAATGTTTTTCATAATTATCACCCAAGGTAAGGGCTTGTGTTTGCACTGTGAGCATCACGTGTTCTCAGAAATGGCATTCGGACATGAAAAATGCATGTATAAATTTGGGGGCTTGGTATATCAATTTTTGTTCTATGAATTTCCATTGACTTAACAGATCAAGTGAATGATCGTATTATGTGTTGCTTTATTATACTTATCCAAATATATGGACCTTTGTGACCTCACTCATGAAGTTTCTTTTTTTTAATGAATTTTCAGAAAATTAGATTGGTGTATGCAGCATTAAATTTGTGCATAAAAAGTGTCCCTTGCCCCATTATAGAAAAGAAAGGTCTATGGAGAATGTTGCTGTACCGATTCATTTATAGAATCATCGCCGTTCAAAGCACCAAGGCGTCTTGCGTGACGAAGCGGAAAGGCTCTGAGAAGTCAGGTTGAAATCGAGTGCCTAAGGTCCGGATTGATTTATCTTTAATGTTTCAAAACGCTACTATTTTAATGATCGGCCAGCAGTAAATATATTAGTCACATACATTATCATCCCATCATAAACGGTGTCCCTCGTGATTAAACTGTAATATGACAGTCTTGGTCTGTCCTGTTTGACATCTTACGGTTATCATAACGTAGCTGGACAGGTTAGTGTACAATAAGAGCTGACAAGTCGGAAATAATGAATGATTAGGTGGAAAATAACACGCATTATGCTTATAAACTTGGTAGTAAGTATTTAATGTTGGATACAACTATATTATTATTATTATTATTATTATTATTATTATATATATATATATATATATATATATATATATATATATATATATATATATATATATATATATTATAATACATCTTATATTATTATTATTATTATTATTATTATTATTATTTTATTATTATTATTATTATTATTATTATTATTATTTTTATTATTATTATTATTAATGGAAGAAAAGTATTAATGTTGTCATTAAATTTGTCTGTAAAAACGTATACTTACCGGTTAATATTCTCCTTTAACTCCTTATAAACCGCTCAAATCCGACACATAGATTTAATTTACGACAATGATCATCCTATAAATTGTTTCAACATTTTTGTAATTTCTGTCTTGTCATCAAATGTGGGCTTGGATAATATGTGCTTGTTTATAATTATTTTCAAATACTGCAATGTCATTTGTCTCAGATCTCAAATAGTTTACATGTATGGGCAAACGACACAAGTACCCTTGGGTATTTCCCTATCTCGCGGTGATTTAGCCTTTCGATCATAACATAAAATCTTTTGAATCATATCGGATAACGATATATACGTTTACTAGTCATTATAACACAAATTTATACAATTGACAATTACCCTAAATACAGTCCATCTCAAGTTTACATGTAATTGTCGAAATTATTTGTTGTTAAGCCTTGTCGAATGCATAGCCTATTGGGTGTGCTTTTGTCAAGATAGTTTTGAAACCACGTCGAACATGTGCAAGGGGGTGGGGTGAATCGCGTAGTTCAGTATAGCGGCCATACTAATAATCCAAGGGTCGCGAGTTCGATGCTCATCTAGGTCAACACAGGTAGGTAGCTTCTGTGTGTCATTGGGAAAGGAACTTAACACAATTTCATGGCATTGTATAACCAATACTGTATTGAGAGTGCCGTTAAAACCGTCAAAAACTATGTGCGGTGTGTGCCGTTAAAACCGTCAAAAACTATGTGCGGAGTGTGCCGTTAAAACCGTCAAAAACTATGTGCGGAGTGTGCCGTTAAAACCGTCAAAAACTATGTGCGGAGTGTGCCGTTAAAACCGTCAAAAACTATGTGCGGAGTGTGCCTTTAAAACCGTCAAAAACTATGTGCGGAGTGTGCCGTTAAAACCGTCAAAAACTGTGCGGAGTGTGCCGTTAAAACCGTCAAAAACTATGTGCGGAGTGTGCCGTTAAGATCGTCAAAAACTATGTGCGGAGTGTGCCGTTAAGATCGTCAAAAACTATGTGCGGAACGCCCATTCTAACTAGACAACATCTAAGAAAACGGCAAGAGTTTATATTAATCTTTTAATACGTGAGTAGCAAATGATAGTTACAACCATATACACGGAAACTATGGTCATGTTCGAAAGATAACTATCAAAAGAGTGGCAATAATACATAAGCATTACTTTAATTCAGACACACATATACACAAGCAAACTTTTACTGCCCTCATCTTTCCAATACAAAATTTATGTACACAATATGGAAGAGGCAAAAAAAAAACAACCCAACTTATATACAAATTTTGTAATAATAAGAGACAGTTATTTAGGCAAATACTACTACTACTACTCATACTACTACTACTGATAACAACAACAACAACAACATCAACAACAACAACAACAACAACAGCAGCAATAATAATAATAATAATAATAATAATAATAATAATAATAATAAGAAGAAGAAGAAGAAGAAGAAGAAGAAAAAGAAGATGAAGAAGAATATCATCATCATTATCATAATCATTTACACCAAAATGCAGCTATTTAGATATAGAATATTAATTTTCAGTTTAAACGTATTAAATATATAAAGATATGGGTTGCCTATAATATTCTAACATGTCTGGACCTTTCCTGTAATACATGACACTGAGGTCAAATGTTAACCATCTCTCACTGTATTGCAAATTGAATACAGTCTTTCTCCAGTTGGTTTACACGGTTTTTTCCAGACTCAATTTCCAGTCTGTCCAATGACAATTGCAAAGTAACTACGGCTTTAGAAAATCTAAGTAGTGTCAAGATACACTTTAGTCTAAAAAAAAAGAAATATTTACATAAAACGAAATATTTACATATGTAAAAATATTTACATAATTGCAATCCATTTTCGAATAAAATATCGATCAATCTTTGTTTCATATTATCCTGAAATATGCCAGTATTACCAATCCAATGATTGATACAAACTTAATAAACCACAGTCAAGCCAACACGTAATAGTCTCTAACTACATACCTATTTTATCTAGTGTGGCAACCTTACTAAATCATCCAATTTTTTATATATTATGTTAAGTAATTTCAAAGCCACACAAATCTCATTATCTAAATATCATGTGTAGCCTTAAACCAGTATGTAATAATTATATATCTTCTTTTCAGCATAAATAAAATTCCTCCACGTTCACGATACATAAAATGATTGTCAACTTCTTTTAACTCCTTGTATCATTTTGCAACAGTGTACGTACACTTTTAATTTTATTATCAGGTATAAAACTATATGCCTGGGTAAATGACTTATCTTCTAAAGTAGCTGAGTTTAAAATATATAATTGCAATTAAATTCTAATATCCTGGCATAGTGTCGAATGCTTGTCTCATTAGCATGGAAAATGGTAAAATTAAAACTTTTTTTTTTGGGGGGGGGGGCACAGATTGTAGGAGTAAGATTAAACATGCTCATTCATAATTCTTTTATTGAAAAATGGTACTTACAGCTCAGCATTAAGAGGTTAGTGTTAGGACTGGTCGGCCTGGTGTCAGGATAATGTGATTCGGTGGGGTATAATGCTACATGTCTGCGACACGATGCCCCAGTGGTAGACATCACTATAAACTGCCACACTGTAGACATCGTAGCGATATGACTGAATAATTGTTAAAGCTCCGTTAAAAATCGAACACACACACACACACACACACACACACACACACACACACACACTCTCTCTCTCTCTCTCTCTCTCTCTCTCTCTCTCTCTCTCTCTCTCTCTCTTTAATTTCATTTATTGTGTGATTTAATTCGTTGGCAAAGATTTGCTTCGATTTTATAAATTTTGTAATTTCACTTTATTCATTGAGGAAAAGCTTGTTATTTCATAAAGGTCAAATAAATATTACATGTATATGCTTCATTTAAAAACATTTTGTTTTGGTTACTGCATTTTCTCTGAAGATGTTCAACATTTTCAGTCTTTGCGATATCGGATCAGCTTACAAGTTAAATCTATTGTTGATATTGTCCTGAATTAAAAATGCTTCATGATTCTGCGTGCTTTGTGGAACTGGAATTGGTATCTGTAAATAGTCGGATACATTTTCATTTTGGAAAGTAAACAGTTGTGCATGAATGTGGTGGTCTCCGTGTATTCTTTTCATTTCCCTTCATTTTTTTTGTGTTGCATTTTCCCTACAGAGATCCCCGACGCATTGTGCAATAACAATTGGCTTTCAGCGTGCTTTGACAAGCATTATCTGAGTTAGGTCAGCTCAGGATAAATTCAGCTCAGAGAAAACCTGATAAAAGTCCTTGACGTCATGATGTGTACACGAGCATGCGCAAAAGCCCTTGACGTCATAGTGTGTACATGGCCATGCGCATGATAATATTATGTATAACATAACAATTGTAGCTCAAGGTCGAACAAATGGGGCTTCTAAACGGGGAAATTTGAACTGTATTTACCAAAATTAAAACTGACTTGAGAACTAAAGACATGCAGGCAGAAAATCTTTACAGCCAACAGAAATTCACATCCTTTCAACGTATTTAGTATCACCAGAGCTGGCACAGGAAGTTTGTAATATTTATACAAGCGGACATATATTTGTTTCTTCGTATTAAGAGCAAAGCTGTGGTATTTCCCACATCTGCTTGGAATTCACAAGAGTCAATCAAGTATGCTAGACCTAAAATATCGTGTACCTGGAAACCTTTCAGAATGTTCTCTCAGCCGATGAATGTGTCTGATCACAATTTTGTCTAAAGTTGATCCAAACTGTTGATATGCGACAGCCTAATTTAATAGCAACAAATACGGATGTTTAGAGTTCGTGGTAAGCAAGAAAGATATTAGGGCAGCAGCAGGGATTCTGAATTTTGAGAATTTTGAGAATGCTCGTATGTATGTTTTGAAAAAAAAAAAAAAAAAAAATATTCTAGCACTACATCTTCATATTATAGGACTCTAGGTACAAATTTAGTTCCTAAAGTAAACTTATGCAAAAATTAAAATTAAATTAAATTAAAATTAAAAATTCAACAACTTAAAATTTCTGACCGTTCATAACCAAACCTATATTTATTAGCATAGATGAAACCTGGACGTACATATGTTTGAAAACAAGTGCTTTCCATTCCGTACCAAAGAGTTAGGTGGTAATTTCTGTAATGAGTGTTTTAAACTCATGACTGTTACAGAAATGAAATTCCATTAATAAATGGATGTCTATATTTTTTAATTTACAATTTGGATAAACTCTCAAAAGATTCTTTTTTCTAAACAATAATAACTTACATTGGCATGCAAACCTGGTAAGGCAAACCTATACAATCTCTACTTTATGTTCAGCCATTTTCAGGATGGTTCCCATTTTTCCATACAGTTAGTACCGTGTGTCCATTACGATAAGTGATGTTGGAGTTGAATATCAACGAACCAATGTAAAATATTTTTTGCCGACAAGTATGTCTGTTAACCATGATATAGAAGAACAAGCAATTTACTGTAATATATATATATCTGGATATCAGCATATGTTTCACCCTAAATTATTTTAATTGGTTTTGTTGAAAAAGGATATTATATCTTACCTACGTATATATCCTCTAAGGAAATACACCAATGAGAGTAAAATGTAATATTTCAAAACCAAGTCTGAAGAGATTTCTGCTTACTCGGACAGTTCTCAGTTTCATCGTGCTCTTCACGATTGGATGAAGTAGCAGCAGAAATATATTATTAAGGAAAGACTTATCTTTAAAGTTTTTAAAGGAGGAATTCCTTACTAATCCAAGCTTTATCCGAATAGAAAAATTGTCTCACCTGGCGTAACACAAAACTTTAACATGTACCGGATTGATATAATGTAGAAGTCACAATGCTTTGTTTCTATGACGATTTTATGTCTCTAATTGACAAGTACTGATTGATTTCAAATTTGGTTGTAGTCTTCTTGCTCTTCATGAAAACTTGTTCCCGAGGATGACTGAAAGAAATACGTTTTCTTCAATACTAATTTAATATGACGAGTAGTATAAGGAAATAACATTTACAGATACCTGTCAACTCACCTCTGTCGCGTGGGTTTGAGGCTCAGCTCGGCCATGGTGGGTTATGAGAAAGTATGCCAGTAGCTTCCCGTGGGTCCGTGGGTCTTTCCTTGGTTCTTCATCCACCAGTTAAACTAACCGCCATGCATATCCTATTGTGTGTTGAAACATGGCGTTAAACCTACAACAACATCAATATATTTGCTTACTGATTGCTGACTTAAAAGTATGTTAGCAAGCTCAACCAGATGAATTGCAAAGATGTTGATCAAGAAAGGATGATTGAATAAGGCTAATAACACGGTTTAAAATCTTGATATCTCCGTCTTCTGTTGTTACATTAAGTTAATTTAGTGTATCTAACTGGAAATTTTATCCGTGGAATAATAAATCTCATGGCAAAAGAAACCAGCTATCAAGAAGTATTGCTGAATAGGAGCTTTCAATAGAAGCTATCACGCGATTTTCTATTTAAAGCGTTTTCAGAATAAATTTGTGGATATATTAATAACGATTCAGTGGAACCAAATATAGCATGCAGTCAGACTTCATCATGCAGATCAGACAGGACATACTGCGGACGCAATTGAAAAGCTTAGAAGGGAATCAAGAATACGGTTAAGAACTGTTCATAAATACGCAGAAGGTACGATATGAAGACTGAGGTACATTTTTCGAGGCTATTTAATTTTTTTCCTGATAATACAAATTCGGATTGGCAGAGCTGGTGACCTTATTTACAGATATTTTGTGAGGCAATAATTTAAACGTGAACCATTTTGTCACGTGCTAGTTTATGTATTGGAAATGAAAAGAGAGAAAATCGAAATTTAACAACATAAACAGTTACAAGAAAGTGACTCCATGTAGCTAAATTAGCAAACTGGATCTTGTAGTTTGAGCAAGATGGAAAGCTACCGAATGTTCTCCTTATAGGATGACTCAAACTCTAAACTGCATATATCCAAATCTTCCGTTGCATAATGAGCCGGCATATCTGGGTCTGTGCACTTAGTTACCGGTAATCAGTAGAACAAACGACATTCACCCCAATCTACAGTCGTTTTATGCTACGGCAAAACATGTTCTTTTTTGTTAGAAAATTATCTCGTCTTATAAGCAAGTTCATACGGTATATGACAGTCAAACAAAGTAGTTGGATTTACTATCGAAAGGTACGTCGACATGGTCGCATGAAATAAGGAATTTACATGAAAAATTTGCACGCCTTGAAAAAGCATCTCTGATAAGAGTTCTAAGTGCGGATAACAAGACGCACTTGGTAAATTCAGATTGGAAAGATATTTGTCTTTTTTAATAGTGTTGGTTTTAGACTCTGCCACACAAAAAGATAATTTAGTGTCGAGGCTATCTGAATAAAGTATCATTGTAAAGAACAAAAAACGGTATACGGTCCTTGATGCTCCAACGGCAGGATAGGAACCAGTACCCTTTCAATTGCGAGACCTTCATGCTAACCACTGAGCTACCGCAGAAGCTATTGTCTCTATTGGTCGCCTCCGACAATAAGCTGAAGGACGTATCAATCCCCGGATTGGAAATAGAAGAAACAAATGTTTCAAAGATAATGGATCCAATTTCTGATCAATTAGGAAGCCCATTCCATGTACACATAGCTCTGAATCATCTAATTAATAAAACACATTCCTTTAAACACGAATTCCCTTGATGACACAGTACTAGGGGAGCAACACAAAATCTGAATAATTATTGCAGAAAGGTTCTCTTTAATGGAGAGAATTATATCTATAACGTCTTGCCTCGGGAGGTTTGACCCAAATGTCAATACGTATACTTGAATGACAATCAATATAGCTATAGCATATAGACGCAAGTGTCAATAGGTATACTTTAATGGAAAACATTATAGCTATAACATCTAGACGCAAATTTCAATACATATACTTGAATGAAAATCAATACAGCTATAGCATTTAGACACAAGTGTCAGTACGCTTACTTCAATGGAAAACAGCATAGCTATAGCATCTAGACGCAAGTGGCAATACGTATACTTTAATGGAAAACAGTATAGCTATAGCATCTAGACGCAAGTGGCAATACCCATACTTCAATGGAAAACAGTATAGCTATAGCATCTAGACGCAAGTGGCAATACGTATACTTTAATGGAAAACAGTGTAACTATAGCTTCTAATCGGAAGTGTCAAAACGTATACTTTAATGGAAAACAGTATAACTATAACATCTAGACCCAAGTGTCAATACGTATACTTTAATGGAAAGCAGTATAGCTGTAACATCTAGACCCAAGTGTCAATACTTATATTTTAATGCAAAGCAATATAGCTATTTCATCTTGAAGCAAGTGTCAAAACGTATACTTTAATGGAAAGCAGTGTAACTATAGCATCTAATCGTTAGTGTCAAAACGTATACTTTAATGGAAAGCAGTGTAACTATAGCATCTAATCGCTAGTTTCAAAACGTATACTTTAATGCAAAGCAATATAGCTATTTCATCTTGAAGCAAGTGTCAAAACGTATACTTTAATGGAAAGCAGTGTAACTATAGCATCTAATCGCTAGTGTCAAAACGTATACTTTAATGGAAAGCAGTGTAACTATAGCATCTAATCGCTAGTGTCAAAACGTATACTTTAATGCAAAGCAGTGTAACTATAGCATCTAATCGCTAGTGTCAAAACGTATACTTTAATTGAGTGACATTGTAGCTACCCTAAGCGCTATTTTCTCCCATCTTGCCAAGAGAAAGCCATGTCATCATAAGGCAGTTTACAGGATAGACAATGTTGGTACCCTAAAGTGTTACGTGTTATTGCATAGATAGATTAATAAGAATTTCTTTTGTTATATCAAAAGATCTTACATAAAATGACTGTGCTTTTTGTCGTCAACTACACGACAAATTACTGTAACCTTTGTACGATTGTTCAGTACGTTATATCGCAACTTATATATTGACCTGAGTGAAATAAAGTTTATAAATATTATTATTATTATTATTATTATTATTGTTGTTGTTGTTGTTGTTATAGCTGTTGTTGGTATAAATGTACTATGCAAGTTATCAGCGCCGTTGTAATCTTACAATAATTAATAGAAAAATATAAAAGTGTTCTAAATATGTTAGTCTGACATAGATAATGACCACAAAACATCGATTACATTATTTAGTCATTTTGAAACTAACATTTGAACACCCAATATTGGAAATTGTCTCATTTTAGATGCAGTCAGATAATTTGTAAACATCTAATTGAGGGTCACTCTCAAGGGCTTCAACAGTTCGAAGCAGAACTGCCCTAATGATCAAGCCTTTTTCAAGATGGAAAGAAATGCATAATCTAATCAACTGTTTTCTATTCGTAATAGCTAATTTGTCCAGAAAATATTCCACGCCTGTTCAGGATTTTGATTTAATCTTAATGGTCTGAAGTTTAATAATAAAGTCCATTTTGAAAAGAATGGATGAGATGAACAGAATCGCTTTGAATATGAATATACTAACGTCTTTTCATAACGTCTATGGTCAGTTTACTCCTTTTCAAGTTCATTACACATTACAATGCATTATTCACAATGATATCCCTTCTTTACTATCCTTGGCATCATTTATCATAAATAAAGCTGACATTTCAGTGTTTGTTTTGGCTCCCAAAATGTTTGATAGTTCTTGTTTTCTTCTGGCCTTAAATCGTAAAAGCAATGACCTTGACATCTTTTGAAGTTGCTATTCAGATTTAAGTATGAGTATATTATGAAGATTTCGGTCACTGCAGGAAGACCCACGTTGGACAAGAGGCACTTCGAATCTTCTGGAGCGTGCTACCATGGGAATGGATCAGTGCACATAAGAACGGCTTGCAGCGATAGATGGTCTCTCACTAATGACCATCAGACTGACATTTCTCGGTTAGATAAGACTCCACATGAGAGTGATGTGTAAATGTGTATGTATGATGGCATGACAGAAACAGGAAGATTGGATACAATTATCTGAACAAAGTTACAGCGAGATAGAGACAGACAGAGATAGATAGATAGATAGATAGATAGATAGATAGATAGATAGATAGACAGACAGACAGACAGACAGACATAATACATGCAGACATTTAGACATGCATACATATGTATATAGCTCCTCTGACTTTACTCTTGTATATAGTTAAAATATTCACCATATCTTACAAATTTAATAAAAATTTATCCTACCTACCTACCTACCTTCCTACCTACCTACCTACCTACCTACCTACCTACCTACCTACCTACATACATACATACATACATACATACCTACATACCTACCTACCTACCTACCTACCTACCTACCTACCTACATACATACATACATACATACATACATACATACATACATACATACATACATACATACATACATACATACATACATACATACATGAGCATATTAAGCGTAAGAATAGGTGAGGAAATAATACTTTAAGTGATTGAAGTCAGTAGCGTTACATGTTGGTTAAAACCTGATTGGAGTAAGTCCCATTATGCTTCTTATCAGTATGCTTATTCGGTCTTTCTGTCATACTCTTCCAAAAGTCATTTGCCACTAACAATACTAACTATGTCGATATTAGCATGACTCATATGACACAAATAGTGTCGTTATTATAATTAAAACAATTGAGGACGACATTCTTATGTCATAGTTTCAATAAGACAGGAATGCCTTGCTAACCTATATATATCACGATAGGTATAATCTGACTCGTAAATCTAGGTCCCACACAATCTTCCTTGTCTTGCTTTTATGTATACACAAAAGAGAACTATCCCAAATGAAATATAATATCAACTAAATGAGCTTTGGCAGTTATGTAATTTAGGACATCTATGCGGTGAATTTGCACATTTCTGCTTGATTGCGCTTACTCAATGGCATTTTACACAGCTCGCCTTCACTGGACTAGAAATCGAATTCAAAAGAGATTATAACCAATCAAAATACCGCACCTGTCAAAGTCACGTAAGATTTCCATATCTGAATAATATTGATTACGTGAATAGCTGAATAATGTTTTATGTTGGAGGAACAGATCTCTTTACAATTAATTCCCCCTCCTGAAAAAGAAAAATAGCCATCGTTATCTATAATATTAGCTGCATTATATATGTGAGCCTGATTAGTCCGAAATTATGGGTCTTGTTTCTCCTCACCTATTATCATGTTGGAAAATTATTGTTTACATGGATAAGTTTGTACGTACATATATTCCATTGATCTTCCAAGATTCGGACTTATTTTGCTTGTTTCGTGGATGCCAAGAATTTCTTTCAGATACCAAGCACTACGTTCAGATGCCAGGCATTTCGCATCTCTTTGTGATAACAAGGAATACAAGTCATTAACTGATGCAGCAGGCAGACGGGTAAACATACATACAGATACAGATTAACATCATAAGTACAGACATAATGATAGAGGGGGCACCAAGTGGCAGAATAATCTAAAACGCTCGCCGTTGCGAATCACTGCCATCTCACATCTGTCTGCGTAGATTCGAGACTCAGGCTCGATCAATGTGGGTACACGAGAAAGCTCGCCGGTAACTTCTCGTGGGTTAGTGGTTCTTTGCTCCGCAGATGTACTGACCGACATGTATAGTCTAACTTGTGCTGAAACGGCATTAAACCCGAACAACAACATTTTATTTTTTTAAAAAAAAAAAAACGTTTTCATCGGTCATATTAAGTAAATTGTTGTGATACCATAAAGTAAGTATTATAGATTTCATAATGAGATATGAAAATGTATCTCTGGGAAAAAATGATATCTCCACAGTGCGATATAACCTTAGAAACTGAATTATATTTTAATTATTATTCAGGAAGTATATCTGTCGTTATGCATATTCTTCAGACACGTATTTTCATACTTGGGCCTGTTTTATTAGTTGTTCTTCTCTCTATCTGTCTCTCTGTCTCTCTCACTCTGCCTCTGTCTGTCTGTCTGTCTCAACCTCATCAGGATCAACAGATCTTAAAATAAGTCAAGAATAATTATCCTCAGTATACATTTGTGTAATCAACGAAATAAGACGCCATCAAGAATGCGGCGTACAAGTAGTCTGCCTGTCTGTCTGTCTGTCTCTCTCTCTCTGTCTCTCTCTCTGTCTGTCTGTCTGTCTCTCCCTCTCTCTCTCTCTCTCTCTCTCTCTCTCTCTCTCTCTCTCTCTCTCTCTCTCTCTCTCTCTCAACTTTTAATTTTTAGTTTTCCACATGAATCAGGCAAATAGTCAGTGAGTAAACTTACATGACGTGTTTCTATTCAATCTTCCGTGCCATCCATACAGTATCGTGTACCCGTTACACGTCAAGAACATATGGTAAACATCTTTAGGAAAAGCTCTTTATTACACAATACATTAATTATGTCGTGATTTGAACTTTAACTTCTGGTAAGTATCTATTCCGAGCCGGAATTTTATCACAATCCAAATCTTTGTGGAGCAAAGTTTGCAGACATATTTTATATATGTTTTACTGCGTATAGAGAAGGAAATATTTCACGAATGAATATATATATATATATATATATATATATATATATATATATATATATATATATATATATATATATATATATATATATATATATATATATATATATATATATATATATATATATATATATATATATCCGCTTCATTCGTGATTTACATTGCATTGTTAACTAACTTTTTATTTATTTTTTGTTTCATTATATGTTATTGTAATGTAATATTGTATGCTGGGCTTAACGTTGTTTTAAACCAAGTGTAATTGCTACTTGACCTGAATTATTGGTTTAAATTGCTTTTATAAACAAATAATTCATAGATAAATTATTCTCTGTGTATGGGTTTAATATTAGGATTATTATTACTAGAAGTAAACGTGCTTATATGGACCAGGGTCGAGATTAATGGGATCTGACATATCTCAGGTTCTATATTATAATTTTAGTCAAAGACCTTCTAATTATGACTAACATTTAATCTTTTAAACATTTAGAACATTCCAGATTGAAATTTCCTTAAGGTCATATTTTTTATATTAGAAAATGCTAATTGTGACCTGAGAGGACTATGTAGATGACAATATAATCTTGTCATTAGAAAAATTATTCATCCTTGCTTTAAGATCAAGCTGAATCAATGTAATACTTGTTGTATCCAGTAATCCGTCTGGCCTAAAATTTATTTCTTAATTTATTCAGGTGATTTGTCTCTGAAATACAGAGTACTCATAAATATATTATTCTTGTACAAATACCTTCACTAATATTTATAATAAATTCAAACCTAAAATTACATTACTGTGCATAAAAAAGACTGTTGGTACAATACTTCCATACAGGCCACAAAAGAGGCCTTTAATCTACCTTCATACGTATTAAATCTTTAGAAATAAAGCTTAGTTTGCAGTAATAACTACCGGACACAGAATCAGGCTTGATCAGGGTCTATTTGTATAGACAATAGTAAAACGAATGGTACTGGGGGAAAACCCCCAATAAATAAAGCTAAAGAGGGGGAAAAGTATTACTTTGGAGACTGTCTAAATAAAAGTTTTGTGTGTTTGTTGGTATAAGATATATCATACACAAATTGTAGTCATCATTTAACAATGAACACCTACAACTCCCAAAAGAAGTGACGACAAAACGCAGAACAGAATATAATTGTATGAAAACTAGTAAGCTGTGTGCACATAAATAATCGGAGAGAGAGAGAGAGAGAGAGAGAGAGAGAGAGAGAGAGAGAGAGAGAGAGAGAGAGAGAGAGAGAGAGAGAGAGAGAGAGAGAGAAGCAATATTATCTTTCTATAATTATTGGTATCGGATGGATTATCTTTTCTAAACATAGGTATAATAAGGCCTTTACTCCAATATCAAGGATAAACACCATTGCTAAATATAAAATTAAAACGTTTCAGCGTGCAGTTTGAGAAAAGCAGAAATGACTCGATAATTTGTTTAGTCAAAACTGTATCAGGACCTAACACTTAATTTATGTTTTAATTTCTATTGCTGATCCATGTTCTTCAATTGTAATTGAAACATCCAACTTTGCAAATATCGGTTCACTTAAATTCTCAGTTATACCTTCATTTTACATTTGTATAATCCGCTCAAACTGACCAGCATTACCTTATGTCAGGGCTGTTGCGAATTTCTTAAAATGTTCATACAGATTACAACAGTGATTTAGATGATAATTAAAACGTTTCGAACTTTTAAAAAATGTTCACAAGATCACGTGAGTCTCCTTTTCGTAAATCATGCAATGTTTGCTTTCTTTGCCTAAGTACAGTAATTTACGCATTCGGCAGAATGTTACATTTTTTTTCTTCTTCAGTATTAAAGACCTTTTATTTACAACGATTTATTTAACGCTCTTTCAGACATATTTCTTTTTATTCACACTCACCATTAAATCAACGAGCATTATCTTTAATAGAAATATTAAATGTCTCTTCCTGAAAATGCGCCGTTTTTTCCTTCTTCAAGATATCGATCTGCAGTTTAGGTAATAATGTGCGTTAATTAAAGTGCCTTGTTCTTATCAGATTGTGCAAGGGCCTATGATCCGAATAGTACTATGGTTAAATTGAGTTATCTTCCCATTTCCCAACGTCTCGTTGGACATCACCATCGAACGCCATGATGAATCCTGGATTCCATTGATCTTGCAGCTTTGTAAATTTCATACAATTTTGGATATTAATTGCTGGACTTTCTTTCACGAAAAGAACAATGTCATATGATTTGAAAATTCTGTCAAACTATATACTTGTGAAGTATTTTAGGAAGGAGAAATTATTTTCCGTAGTCAAAATATTACCAAATTGGTATCAGCTCCATCTCTTGAGCCACGTATATACCGACCCTTATCTGCATCGTCACATAACTTCCTATTACAACGTGTATACATGTGCTCTTACATAAATTTAGTAGGTGAGTTCTAAAACTGTTACTGTTTCGGTGATGATTTCAGTTCAGTTGTCAGAAGGTCAGCAGTATAACCTCATCATGCGCTTTGAAGATAGAGTCCATTCTCTCTTGCAATTCGTTTTTAGACCTGTCCTACTGTGAAGATTACCAACTACTATAACGGTCCCTGCGTATAATGATTGAATCGTCTCTGTAGTTTACAAAATAAAGCAAAAATTGAGATGGTTATGTGACTAATTAGGTGGAATACAAAAAGGAAATATAAACATCATCATTAAAACCAAATAATCTTTTTCTACTCTTAACCAAACAACACAATCAAAATGACCCTCTTCAACTTGCATACCGTTTACAAGACTTTACTTTCCATACAATGCAATACATCCACTGCCATGTTGTTGTTTTTTTTCCATACGAATTTTCGGCGGAAATGATAAACTTGGTAACGATCAAACATTATGAAATCATTTTATATAGCCCATGTTTCTTACAAGAATATTAGCTCGGATTTCGAGTGAACTTCATTAAACTGGTTTGTTTCTTTCTTATCTTTCGTAAAAATTTCTTCCTTATGTTTAATATTCTGATTGCATATCATGAATGATCGTTATCTCCGATTATCATCTTCATCATAGTCATGATGCTTGACATGTACATTGCATCCTCTGTTCTATTTTTAGAACATTTTTTCCTCTCATTTTGATGGTGATAGAATAGTTATATTGATGCATTTTTGGTAGGGATTTAAAGGTAATTGTTGATGCTTGAGAGCTCAGAGAGTGGTTGTCTGTATGTATTTCGGTGAGAGTGCACATTGAGTAATAATGCCTTGGTAATGATCCGGAAGTGAAATATGCGTTCTGTTTACATTGCTGCTCTGTCTACAGTGCAACCGGAAATGACGTACATTAAACCCACAAGAAGAAGTACAATCTTCTTGTTGGGAAGTAAAACACTGTAAACTATAGATAAGGAACATTTAGATAAAACTACTGAAAACTAATTTACTGTTTATCCTTACATCGATATGCATGTCCGACGCACTAGATTTGTCGCGTTCAAAACTGTTACATTGTTTCAATTTGTTTAGAAAATTCTCGTTAATGCACGTAAAAAGGAATCAATGCTGGCTTCTCTATGTCGGCCCACTTTATAAAACAAATACAAGAAATCAGCACACTTAAAATAATATAAAGGAACCAAACTTGGATTCCTTATATCGGCCACTTCATAAGAAAAAATCGACACTCTTAATAGATACCAACGTCAGATTCTGGGGTTGGTATGCTTGTAATAGAATAACCTTTGTATGTGATATACTGTTGGTAAGTTAAAAGAAGTAGTTTATTGCTTGCTACAAGTTGTGTTTATTCATTTTGTTTGCCATATATAATCAAAATATTATACACGACAATAACTTGCTTTAATAATTTTTTTTACTCATGTAAACAAAAATAAAAAGTTGCAATGATTTTGTTTTATTTACAAGATACCGCCTTATAGTTAAACTGTATACAGTAGAAGCTTGGGTCAAAATGACTATAATTGGGCATAAATGATACCACTTTCCCATCCCTCACCATATTCGATCCCACAGCTTCAATCTACTTATTACAGGCAAACAGGGTCTTTCGGAAAGCAAAAATACCTTTGTCCCATCAACGCTATGCTGGTTACATCAATGTGCAACACAGTACACCATATTTTGCAGTACAAAGCAACGATCTAAGATATATCACATCTATATTTACGTGTGGAAAAATGGCTAGGTTGAATAGAATGGATAAATGTACGTCATATCCGTTCTTAGCACGCGGAAACTACCGATCGGTTACGGAGATTGTCGAATAATTGTTCTCCTTTGAAAACATTTATATTTTGTGTATATATAACAAATGCGTTTTGTTTATGACTATAATAATATCACACGTTTGTACACTATATGTGGCCAGTGATCTTTAAAGTGGCGAATCTTTAGAACTGTATACGGATATAACCAGAGTTTTGTTTTACATTTTGTGCGTACAGAAAACACCAGCGAAATAAAATAATGCTGATTTGAAATATGCTTAATTCCTTTTGTCCAAAAGCCAAATATTAATTTGTTCAAAACTGTAGTAAATTTGTCAAGTGCCAAATTTTTCGCCAGTGAAATTCATTAATTAATTCTTAGTCTAGCCGACAATTAACTGTCTTGGAGTAGGAGTTTGGACGAAAGAATGTTTACTTAACTGGGTCAGGCTGTTAGAATATTGATAGTAGAACCGAACTTGGTGTTTGACACGCTTAAGAGAGAGAATTTCTCACGTATAGATGTCAAAGTGATTTGAAACAAATGGTAGGGTGATATTTAGACCCCAAGTGGCATTTTTGGCATCTTGATAGACGCTTTTTCAAAATGTCCGTAGGAATAGCGTTTATTCCGATTGGTCAAATGTAGAACGAGGGGTGTGTGTCGAACCCTAGAATCGGGGAAATATATATTCTCTGAGCTGATGAGTTTGAATTAATCTGAAAATTTCTCTGCAAGAGAGAACCGTTACCAGGACTCCGATCGTTCTTTGCAAGAAAGACGTTCGTAAAAATTGTGGTTCCAGGTTAAACTGAATGTGGAACGATTGTAAGACGCCAAAAACACAAGGTATTTAACTCAAATTCAGATTTATCATGATGTAATTTATGTGATGTTTTCTTTGTTATAGATGCATGATGTATTGATACTATGATACGAATAGTTCGGTATTACATTGATTTAATAACGTACTTTGATATGATGTTTCTTCGTTACAGATGCATGATGTGTTCATATTTTTGTATGGATAGTCGGTATTACAATGATTTAATAATGTACTTCTGAATCGTGAGTTAGAATTTTCAAATTATATACTTAGGTAGGTTAATGGGTGGTGTGGAAACCCGCCGTGTCCATTTGTGATTGGAAAGTGTTACATTAATTTGAATTTATCATATTAGTGAATATGGATTGTGTGCTATGATATATTGCCTCACTTTACGTAATGATTTACGGGAATATATGTGACTTTCCCAAATGCTGATGTTGATAATTAGCAGTATAGCTCCATGGATCTGAAGACTTGTGTAGTATTTGCTAGCCGTATAAAAGTTAACACTGATAGTAAGATCTGATTGTTCGAACCAGAAAGACGGACGGACAATCTCAACTTTAAAGCATAACAAGATACTTAGGGCATTTTACCCTTTTCTTTTCAAAGGAAAATAGTTTGTTTGGATAGAGTGAGAATTAGCGAGAAGTCAAGAAAAGGAGGGAAAAGAAGTCAGAAGTCAGAGTTGTGGAATTCCCCGTTCAATCAAAGGGCAAGCTAAAGTCGTGACGCACGCACACAAAAAAAAACCAGTCGACGAACAAGGTCATTGTGAATCACCCAATAGTCCAATGTTAATGAACATTCGATTTCATGATGAAAGTTACTATCAGTTATTAACGGTTAAATTCATCTATTTTATTAGTGTTTGAATTTTAATTAACGCATCTGCTATTTTAAAGCTTCGGTTTTTTAAGTGCTTCTGAACGAAGAATAGTCAGAAGGAAAGAAAATTGTAATTTATTATATCATTCTTCTCTTAATTGTATTTTAATTAAATTCTCATTTTATCTTTACGGGGGCTCGTGTGTTGTCTTGTTCAAGATACCATCTCAGATTACCATATCCACTCTATGACCGGGCAAATTACACCGTAGAGGTCATTCCTTTAGATAACGAGAATTAGCGGGAGGTGGTTTCGAGTGTTGTTTATCCAAGTTGCGCAATACCTCTGACCAGGTCTTGTGAGATATTGTACTAATAACCCTTGATACCGAGTCAGCCGTTACAAAATTCATCATTTCATAATTGCATTTAAGTAAAAAGAAGGCAGAAAAATAGAAAAAGAAATTCAATCTTAGCCAAAATTATTCTTTTGTGAACAAAGAGTTTCAACTTGACGAGCTAAACTTTTTACGAAGAAATTACAATAATGTATAGATTATTATTTCTTGATTATTTCCACCCATAGGTCTGATGATAATATTATACGGTCTGCCATTGTATCTTACGAACCTGCATCAGATCACCTCTGCTTATATGACATCTGGATGTATCGGTCGTTAATCCTCCACCTTAAGAGAAACATCCGTATGATAAATAGAACCAAACTGATGCATAACATACAAGAAAACCTAACAACATGCTTACCTCCTACAGCAGAACAACTCGACAACTGCCTGCCTGCGTTCATTGCTTGAAAAGCATGCCCCAACCACCAAGTGCAGAGTATCAATTCAAAAGTGGTCTCCGTGGAGACCGCCATAAAGCAGAGGGGCTTTGACTTTCAACTAAACTCACTATTCATAAACAAATATATGAAGACGCTAAGAAGAGCGCCACAAACATAGTCTATTTAGCCAAAGTAGAACACTACAGTACAACGATCACGGATAGTTTCAGCTGCAAAGATCTCATTGAGATTACTAACAAACTAATGTCAAGAAACAAATGTACACCACTTCCAACTACCTTCTTTCCAGCAGACCTTGCGGACCTGTTTGCAAATTGCGTCCGTGACAATGTATAACCCATTAGAGATAAACTTAACAACACAATTTCAGTTCACTTGTCGTCACCATACAGTTGCGATACAGACTTGCAGCGACAACCGTCAGCAGCATTTGAACCTGTATCTATAGATTTGGTTCGTACAATCATAATACAGAGTACACCAAAATAATGTGAACTTGATCCAATTCCAACATCACTGCTTAGATCCAATATTGTCTTCACTAATTGATATTATTAATACGTCTCTCTCATCCGGGGAATTCCTATAATTTTTCAAAATGTCATTGTAAAGCCTCTACTGAAGAAACCAACATTCGACCATAGCGATTCAAGGAACTAGCTCCCAGTTTCTAATCTCCCATTCAAATAACAAATCATAGAAAATTTTGTTCTAACCCAATATATATCTCATCTGAATTCAAACAGTCTCTTTAACCATATTCTGCATATCGCCCTTGCCACAGTACTGAAACGGTTCTTCTAAAAGTAGTTAATGACATTATTCCTGCTTTGGATAGCGGAAAGATTAGAGTCTTCGCCTTCCTTGATTTGTCTGCAGCATTGGTCACAATAAATCATGTTATATTACGTCACCGTCTCCAGCATGTAATTGGCATTCACAATACACCCTTACTGTGGTCCAAGTCCTACTTAGTGAACAGGACACATTTTTACATGCAAATAGAATACACTCCAGCCCAGGTGATATATGTTGTTGTGTTCCACAGGGGTCTGTTCTTCGACCTGTTCTCTTCATTCTATACACTCAGCCGCTCTCAAGTGTCATAACTCATCATCCAGTATCTCACCAATTGTATGCTGATGACACCCAGATATACAAATCTAGCCACCCAATTGAAGTTTATACTATCATCCAAAGAGTAGAGAGGTGCGTTTCGGATGTGAAATCATGGATGACATGTAACAAGCTGCAGATGAATGATGATAAAACTCAGGCCATTCTGATCATAATATAAAGACTTTCTCATTGACATTTTTTACTTAAAAGAATAAATATCAGCAACACCAACATTAAATTAAACCGGTCAGTACACAACCTAGGTGTTACTCTGGACAGTAGTTTCACATTGCACCAACATGTCATGAACATATGCAAGGCTGCATATCTTGAGCTGAGACGCATCAGCTCCATTCGCAAATATCTTTCAGTTGATGCCACTAAATGACTTGTGTGTTCATTAGTAATTTCAAGACTGGACTATTGTAACTCAATTCTGTCTGATTCGTCACAATATCTACTCCAGAAACTTCAAAAAGTTCAAAACACAGCTGCCCGAATCATCTTCCGAGTACCTCGATTAGAACACACACACACACACACACACACACACACACACACACACACACACACACTACACTGGCTATCCATTTGATCCAGGATCAAACACAAAATTTGTTCTCTGTGCTACGTTTCACTGACGGACTACAGTCTAACATACATATCTGGCCTCAACCATGTGTACACACAAGCAAGATATTTACGCTCCTCTTCTGACAATCGCATACTCATTATGAAGTCATATGGACAACGTTCTTTTGTATAACCGGGTCAAGTAACGTGGAACGAATTGCCCATTGAAATTAGACAGAAAGACACAGTGATCCCTTTCAAGTGTGCTTTTTAAACGCACCTTTTGCGACTGCAAGTATATACTTAAAGATCTACTAATGTTTCCAACCTTAAATATTTTCAGCATTTTTTTCCCCTGTATTTTAATTTCATGGTGTATGTTTTGATTTGTGTAGTCATATCATTTATATGTTACAAAACGTTTAGAACTTCTAAATATTAGGCGCTATACAAAGTCCTTATTATAATTATAATTATTATTATTATTATTATTATTATTATTATTATTATTATTATTATTATTATTATTATTATTATTATTATTATTATTAATTTATTATAAGGTTTGTATATATTTGTCCTTCCTCTTTTGTAAAGCACTTGACACTCATCGTTTTGAGTTTATGTTTAAACATTTGTCTTTTACAACGAATAACCAAGCAAATACGCAATATTGGTAATATGTATTCTAAAAGCATGTTAATGTTTATGATACTATGTTATTGAATTGAAAAGGGATATAATTTTATCTCACAATTTTTCTTATTGCCAAACTCCAAGCTTTGTGTGGTAGATGCTAAATCTGCTATAAAAGCTTTGACTTAATGCGTGTGTTATTTTTTTTCTCTCCATCAGTGATAGACTCTTTCATCACCAACCGGATGCACTTGACAAAGTGTTATTAGAAAGATTAGCCACTTACAGGCGTCACTTGGCAAAGTGTTTTTAGAAAGATTCGCCACTTACAGGCGTCACTTGGCAATGTGTTTAGAAGAAGAAAAATAAAAATGAAAGTCGTGTCACTTTCCACTTCACACAACATAATAAAATAAAATATCTGATGATAAAATTCCATACTTAGTAATCTAGGATAATATATATTGATCCTTTGAAGTTAAGATTATCGCTGACAGTTTCATGTGAAATGTTTATGTTATGGAACATATGCATATATCCTTGTATTATGTACCGTAGTTCTACTATTAAGCTAGAGATGCTTATGTTTGCAAATTACGCGAGAAAAATCTACCAGCGAAATTAAATAGACTAATTTTTTTGTTTCATAAAGCGTTAAAGCATAAGTAGAAGCAGTCCCGGATTACCCATTAGGCAGAGTAGGCAACTGCCTATGGGCCCCGCGACTTTTATGGGCCCCAAAAGTTTGACTGCCTATGGGCCTCCACGGTGCTTAATCCGGCGCTGAGTAGAAGCAGCTACACCAAATTTAACAACCGCGAAATTAAATAACCTCGATATTTAAAACATCATTAAATAATTATGAAGATGGCTCGGTTTTTAAAATGAAATAGATGTACTTGAATACAGCATTTCACCATGTTTTATATATTGCTGGCTCCAAACTATCATAAGAAAGTGTAGTTGATAACACGGACTTGATGATAAGAGGCAATTGACACCATTCTTACGTGCGTAGGACATTCACATGTTTACGCTTACGGTGAAGCACCGTTGAAAGACTATTCACTTTTCTTACGCAAACAAATCTTGAATATGTAAACATATCCGACGATCACATGGTAAGGTTTCAAGTATATGACATATGGTCTCCATAGGTGGGGTGAAAATAATTGAATATAGGATACAGGGAATGAGATTTTATTCTAAGGCAAAATTGAAGTAAAAGAAAAACGTATATAACTTTTCTAACATTACTAACAGTTGAAGGGAGACTTCTAATTTGAGGTAATATTCGATTCTGGGTCAAGGTTTATACTTGTTACCTGTAATTTTGTTGTGAGTTTCTAAAAGTGTCTCAAATTTAAATTAGTCGTAACAATTCAGTTTATAGCACCAACATAAAATATGAAGAGAGATAACGTCTCACCTGTTTCTTGTTTTTTTAAAGGGTGCCTCAATCAGAAGAAAAAGCAGAATAATTCTTTATCAGAAAGCAACGTGTTATAAATACCAAAAACGTATATATTCTGAACAGTTGTATGTCGGTTCCATTTGGATTGGCTGTTGTTGTTTACACTCATCTCCTTCCGTGTGGTTGTATGTTCGGTTATTATTCTTCAGTGGAATATACATTCATCTCAATTCCGATTTAGAAAATTTGATAGACTGGATCGTCGAGGTGACAGTTTGGTATTGGGAGTGGCTGCTATGATCCCCCAACTACGATTGGACTTTGGTTATCATTGTCTAGGAGAATATCAACCACGGACTATTGGCGTATCGAGCAAACAATAAAAAAGAAACTAATTGATAACGTAACAGACATTTGAGCAAAGATATAGAATATATAATACGTTGTTTAACCATTGTTAATAAAACAAATCTCATCATTGAATCAAGTGACTAATTAAATTCTAATTGGCCTTACAAATTGCTTCAAATCCCTTTTCTTTGGGCGATTTATTTATCGAGAAAAATTACTGGGCAATTTCCTCGGAGTCCTTCAGACATCCCTTTGATTTAAAAACCCAGTCCACTGAATCTCGCAAGGGAAGTTACTTAAAATATGGAGTTTCTTCTGCGACCCCAACCATTATTTAGCTCAGCCAATTAGAAATAATGTTCCCTATTCCTCATTCATTTATCACGGCCATCGAAGCTAGAATAATTTTCTCCAGTCGGCTTTTATTAATAGCTATTCTGCAAAATATCATTGTATGATACCCTTTTAAATGAAACAATCTTTCATAACATTCATCTCTGGCTTGTCTCTACTTTGTCATTTCCTCTACTTGACCCTACAAAAACGTATCTATAGGAACATTATCCTAGCGAATCCCACTGAACATTCAACAGTGCCCTCAAAAGGAGCATATCTCATCTTTCACTGGCAGCTATTTATTGCGAGCCTTACCCATACGTCAATTTTAATGGTTACTTGTCACACTGACCACGACAAAACTTTCTTCGACAAAACAGCTACAAAAATATCGCACCATTACACAGTTTTGCATGACGAATTTAAACGTTATGGTTGTCCTTTTCTTTGAACCACTTCCCGCTATGTAATGACCTAACTATTCAGATTTCAGCTTTCCTTCCTTCATACGCGCGTGTATGTGCGTGTTCGTGCGCGTAAACATCCTTGGCTTAAAAGCATAGACTTGTGTTGAACCCATTATCATTCCTCTGAGCGATGATTGATTCAATTCAGCGGACTATACATATTATAATTTTATTCTAATGATCAAAACGATCTTCCTTTGTTACACATGTAGATTGTGTGCAGGACTATTCTCCTGCATGAAGTGTGGTAGCTAGCAGACCCGTAATGAAATAATTGCAGGTTCAGTGTGTCCTTGGGAAAGCAACTTTGCTCTCATTTCCTCTGCATAATATAGCCCATAAAGAAGATCAATTATACTCTAACGTTGTCCGCGTTGTTGATAGCATCATTACTGTCGTGTTCGTCCGAGTCGTCATTACTGTTCGCTTTTCTCCGTTGGTGAAGAACGATCTTATCGTTTTCTGAATGGGTCTTACTTCACTTTGTTACTGACATACCGTGATTAAGACACGAGATTTTAGCAGGTTTTAAAACATGACGTTGTGCTAGGTTCCTATTAAATCGTAAAATAGCTATAACTTTCCTTTCCCATACGACTCCCTTTCTAACAAGATAGTAAGCTTTCCGAAATAGAGTGAGACTCGACAGTCCGAAAACGGAAGTCTGCAGGAAAATAAAGACACGGGACGGGCTAAGTCCGGAGAAAAATGAGAAGTGACGAGTGAAATCCGAGAAGGATGGTGCAGTCGGAATATAAAGACTCAAGGAAATATGAAACGCTGGAACACGGTCAGGAGGAAGGTGATGCAATCAATCGTCGACATTGCACTCTTTTCACCACTTGTTATGATGATGAAATAAATCCAAACTTGATACTGATAGTAAATCAAGTTGATATCATTTAAGTTGAATTGAAATTACCACTATTAATTTGTTTGATTTATTTAAAAAAATCTTGCCCAAGGGGGCTGGTATTGCATTATTTATTCCCAATAATCTTGCCTATTTCTCTGTTGATATTCTATCTTTCATTCACACTGGGTCATAATATCGAGGGGGTCATTCCTTAGATAACGTAGCTAAATCCAATTAACTACCCCTATTACTAAGAGGGAGACGTTGCACTTGGCTTAGTAGAAAAAAAGCATACTGTCAATTTATGTTTTTTCTAAAGCTTGAGCGACATATTTCTTCACATTTTATTTTGTCTATCAATGCGTGTTTACCAATAACCAGTACTAGCGAATGACCTACTGAGAGTTGAACTAAGGTTATAAACTAACCAAGGGTAATGGACGTAATTGGCGCATTTAGCACAACAGATGCCAGACATCTATCTAGTACTTGCTACATTGTATTTAGAATATATATATATATATATATATATATATATATATATATATATATATATATATATATATATATATATATATATATATATATATATATATATATATATATATATATATATATAAATATATATATATATATATATATATATATATATATATATATATATATATATATATATATATATATATATATATATATATATATATATATATATATATATATATATATATATATATATATATATATATATATATATTACATTTTTGATAACGATGTGCCCGGGTTATGTGTATGACCGGTCTTTTCGGGATATGTTCCGGCTCGGTACTTGGAATATATGACTCATAAGTGAAACCGCTTTTTTTATGGACGTGTACGAAGTACGAACAACGAATCAGTGAATGAAGCCGTTTGAGTGATATGGGCATAACGTGTAAGCAGAATGTACAGCGTCTCCCGCATGCAAACATAAGTCACCGATAACTAATGGATGATAGCATAGATGATGTGACATAAAAAGAGTTATAACAATATTTCGGGAGGGGGAATGACGTCATCACCAAGATGGAGAGTTTTGATAAATCTTTGAGAGTTTTGTAATGTGACCAGAAGTGACGTTATGCTATCCCGCTTACTTACTCAAGTGTTCTTATGATACCTACTTGGATCTAACTGATATTTAATATGGCCACAATGACAGCCATCAAAGTATTGTTATCGCCCCTTGTCCTAAATGGAAAGTATTATTAATACAGTATGTTTACCCAAAGACGTCTATAATGTCTAGTTGGGTCTAAATGAAATTCATGCCGATCTGGCATCCAACATGGCAACCATATTGAAAATCTTGTTTTCGGTTCCCTTTCTCCTTCGGAATATAATGCCATACAGCACAGGCACATTTATCTTAAGACTTGAAGTAATGTCTAGTTCTGACGATATTACATCTAAAATGACCCCCGTAGTGGCTTTTTTGAAAATGGTGTTGTTCCTTACATTTTCAGCAGTTAAAAAGAAGAAATTGTCTTATCTTGAATTACTGGATATTATTATCTGTAACTTCAAGGAAACATTAAGAGTTTGTCCCTGCCTACACTCTCTTCCATCGTTACTAGCATAATGCGTATTAATAGGTATACGAATTATTTTGCGTATTAATAGGTATACGAATTATTTTGCGTATTAATAGGTATACGAATTATTTTGCGTATTAATAGGTATACGAATTATTTTGCGTATTAATAGGTATACGAATTATTTTGCGTATTAATAAGTATACGAATTATTTTTCGAACATTGGGTACTTCGTTACTTTTTACGTTTACTTGTTAAAGGTTACGTTTTTGTACTTATTGAACGAAATCAAATTTGGAAAAGAATTTAATATTAAACTTTGTATGATATCCCATTAAAACAATTTCATTAAAACTCAAAATAATTCGCATGCAGTCATTCGCCCGTCGAAATAAAAATACAACGCATTTTTAGAGAGCACACGACACACACATAACCCACGTTAGTTGAAGATAAAGTGTGCACAAACCAATACCTCTCCCCCTTTATGTTTTTGACGCAAGAATTTGAATTTTAGGCACAAATAAGTCCGTATTGTGTACGTTGAAAGTCTCTCCATTTTAAGGACAATGAAATACAGTATCCACTGATGAACATTAATAGCGATCATAACAAATTACTTCCATATTTTTACTATACGAGTTAATGACTTTTGCCGTTTTTGAACACTGTCAATCTACTAGCATATTTTCCAAACGTTTTGTGCTGAATTATCCACTTTATCAGCATCAGTAGTGTCCAAATAATTTGAAGACAAAACTAACAAACAGAAGTGTTGTTTTATTATTGCATTTGTCAATGAAATCATTGGAGGTGAGTGATTACATGCCAGGTAAGCTAATTTTTCCCAGTGAAAGAAAATCGACATCTGATTGGTTGATAACATGGATGGTGTTGATGATAACATAATGGACTAATTTATATGCACGAAAATGCATATCAGTTATGTTTTCGTTGACTTTGACATTATTTAACAAAATCGAAGGCATTGTTCTATATAAAATGATTTGGCAGGCGATACATACCATTTTTTTAATGGAACTTTTTCAAACGTTAAAGTTAAATATTGTATAGAGATATTTCACACACACACACACACACACACACACACACTCGCTATATATATATATATATATATATATATATATATATATATATATATATATATATATATATATATATATATATATATATATATATATATATATATATATATATATATATATATATATATATATATATACACACATACACACACACACACACAATACACACGCACACACACACACACACACACACACACACACATACACAGAGTCTTGAAAAGGATCGTGGCTTTCGTGGGAAAAAGTGTTAATTACCACCTTCACCTTGAGTGCAATTGCTGGACTTTGTGTTGCACAGCTTCAACCGGTGTAAGGCTGCACATTTTTCTTACAATTTCCGTCGATTCTTTGTCGTATCAGACCAAAGGATAAACTCTATCTATTAGCGCCAGAACAGCCACTAGGTGGCCTTTGCAGCCGATCAAGGTCTCTAAAATCACGAAATGTCTATATTTTTTTTATATACCTAGCAGGTACTTTAATTGCTAAGTGGTCAGTTAGCATGAGGGAAGCGCGTTGTTTAATAAAGTGTAAACAGTCATGCGTGTAACTATGGCGCTTTGAATGCATCCACGTGAACTCTGACCGGTCACTAGCTTCTGACCTACGTTTGCCCTGGGAATAAACAACTGTTTTTCTCTCAGTCCACAGCTTTTTTATGACTTTATCGACTAAACGATGTACAGACCAGTATAGAAGATTATTTCTTTATTGGCTTATTCAGGGCTGCACTTGTAGACGTAAATAATGACTTCGAGGTTATGATAATTGGTCAAAATACTGACGGGAAATAGTTGTATTTAATTGCATTACACTGTTTTGCATTTGTTTATCATATTTCATTTACTTTTTGTCAAGATAAAAAACAAAAAACAAACAACAATGTTGCTTTCATACGTGACGTCTAAACAGCATAGACCATCATCTAAACGTCGGATAATGCCCCAACATATTTGCGTCTATGCTGTTTGTTAGGAGTAATAAGCAGAAGAAACAACCTATACTCTGATCTACATTTGTATTATGCTATGGCATATCAGGGTGTATGTTGATTGTGGATAGACCCGACACATATGCGCGTATATACGGTATTTATTTGTTGGAAATTGTTCATATGCCACTGAACAAATATCTCTGTTCAAAAGTAAAATGATACAATTAATATATATATTTTTTAAAGTATAGATATTTAAAATACATATCAGTAAAAAGTATACGAAGATTAGCATTGCATCAAAACTATTCAAAGTCCTCTTTACGAGCCTATCCACGTCAGTCTGACTCTCTCCAGGATGAACAGGACATAAGCTGTACATTTATAAATACGTAGATGAAATAACAAATTAGATAACACATATTAACTTCTTTCAAATAGTTTTTCACTTGATCATGGAGATTTAACTGAACGTACCTGTTTCGATTTGATATTCAGCATCGCCTAATGTTGTAATATCCAATAATATTAATATTAATAATAATAATATATAATATATAATATATATATATATATATATATATATATATATATATATATATATATATATATATATATATATATATATATATATATATATATATATATAATATTAAATCTACGTTAAACATGACATAATACAACTTTTTTTAACTACTGATTTTAAGTAACACCAGTCTCATGTCTACATTTGTTAACATTGTAGAAATCGGGGATGATTGAGAAGTGTTGATTGAAAACTTTACAGAATATTGAAATTTCGACGAAACATTTGTTACCGAACTAGCTTGCCAGCTTGTCAAGGCCACATGAGGTACTTTTTAATGGAGAAATAATAATAAACAATAATAAGTAAAGAAAATCACTAATTAAGCTAACCATAACAGGTACGCTCACAATCTCATAGATCTAATTAAAATGTTGCAGTCGCAGACGGAAGGTTTTCTGATTCGACTTTATTTGATGCTACTGTAGGAAGGAGTGAGAGGTATTGGCTTCATATTTATTATTATAGAACTCAATAACATTAAACAAAATACACTATTTAATACATAAATGCTAGAGAACAATTTCTTAATGTTTACTGTCTTAAATTATCATGAAATTTCTAAACTTCTCTTCTTTGAAGCAGTATTATAGCTTTCGCTGCTAGCATTTTATCCATAATGGCACTGAGAATGAGAAATATTAACGCAAATCTACGTATTCATTTTTCTATACATGAAAGAAAATCCATGTTTTCGGACTAGTTATGGGAGGCCTGCAGAGGAAACATGAGTTATTGTCATTACTGGCTTTGACACTCGTGACAATACAATGCTTCCATTGTACTCTTGAAATAAGTCGTTATACGTACTGAACATAAACTCCAAAATTCATTGATATTCTCTGTGAATAAGACTTACAAAAATTGAAAATCTGAGTTTACTTTGCCATGTAATAATATCGTGCAAAACACCGTCATGACTGCATTTATTTGTTTTGATAAAAGCTGGATTTACTGCGAATATTAGAGAGCGTGGGTGGCTTTCTAATGCTGAAGAGATGTCCAAATAATAGAGATCAGCGATGATAGGTACCGTTACTTGTACAAGGTGACAAAACTTGATCTTTCCCGGACAGTACATCATTTAACTACAGTTCCATTGATGTTGTTAGTCTGTGGTTAAAATTTAGATTTAACATAGATGTTTCAGCACGTAAAGAAACTATTTCGCACGTCTTTAATTTGAAAGAATGATTCTTGTAATGCTGTATTCCTTAACGAGGTTTATTTTACATGGGAATTCCTTCAGAAATTTCACAATTCTTCTTAGCATCTAGGACCACATGGGATTTAGTGATATGTCACATACAAGTTTTCATATACATTTGAACAATGGCCATATTTTGTTCAGTCAATACGAATATTTGTCATGCGTGTTTTAACAGTACGTGCGTCAACTTTGACAAGCCCTTTGTAAAGCTTTGCTTTTATCTTGACTTTCAGATTTGCTGATTTATTATTATACATGCTAATATGCGCACCTTATGTGTGAGAGAGAGAGAGAGAGAGAGAGAGAGAGAGAGAGAGAGAGAGAGAGAGAGAGAGAGAGATGCAATATTGCAATAACGAATATGTATTATTTATGTACATTATGTGATAAAAATTTCAACTAATGTAACTAAGAATTTCAAAAATATGTTATGAATATCAGCACAATAGATACACAAGAAGAAAAAAAATCTATAGCCTGGTGTAGCATAACGGATCATTGCTCAGTGAAAAAGTGACCTTTATGATTATGTGTAATACATACACAGCACACGTCCTTTGCGAAGCAACATTTATAAACAGCTGTCACTAGTTACAGCGTTGTTTATCGATTTTTGTTCGTCCATATTTTACGCCAATCCCAGTCTTCACAATGACCAAAGGCCAATGCATATAGCCTTGGCCTTTCGATGCACTCTGGCATTTTTTTTAATTGACGTAAAGCATAAAGCACTGAAAGATCAAAGAGCTTGTTGGTTGTACCAGGGCATACAGAAAGCGCAACAAGCCACAACAAGCCTGAAACGGAAAGATTGTGATTGATTATTATTGAAAAAAGATGTTAAGAAGACATTTTACCGGTTGATTCCAGGGAGCAATGGTTAAATAATTGGAGGGAATACCCAAAGAAACATTGGTATATTTTTGTGTGCATATTCAGGGCATCCGAAACTCTAATTGCGACAACAAATTCCCTGCATTATCATATACTAACAATATGTATGTATGTATGTATGTATGTATGTATGTATGTATGTATGTATGTATGTATGTATGTATGTATGTATGTATGTATGTATGTATGTATGTATGTATGTATGTATGTATGTATGTATGTATGTAAATGCGCATGCATATATGAATATATGATAAAAATGTTGCAATATAAATGTAAATCAATACTCATTATTATGACTTCGCAAATCTGCCTTTTAGAAAGAAGGATTATAAACACAAATAAGTGGATCTAACGATGACAGAAAGGAAAGCTATATAAGTATGATCTATTGTGATCACTTTCGATCACTTTCCCTCTTTTAATTACAATAAAATCAGAAGAAAAACGATGACGACGTCCAACATATTTACATACATTATGGAACAAATCACTTAAACATTTAGTCGTAAAGTTAAATTACTCACACATAATGCTAAGGACCACTAAGTGTTGAATATATGACCATGGTACATGATCGAGTGTGCTATCTTGTACATCGATACAAATTATTTCCAATTAGCTTTGTTTTTGTACTTCGTCATTTTGTGACGTTTTAGAAACTAACAAAAATAAATTGATCACTCACTATAATGGATGTTTATTCAGTAATTATGCTTACTATCAATCATCATAATATAATATAAATACTACTATACGATATAAGTAATTAACAAACACGCGCTTATTTAATGTCATAAGATCGAGATACCTGGTCTAATTAACCAAATGGGAACATCACCATGTCTATTTGATAAAGCCTTAGTAGTGAGTATATGCGGATTTTGGAACATTATAATACTTATTAGAGATCAAAACGTAAGCAGTTAGGTTCCTGCAAGAGGTGAAACGTTTTTGTTTCATATATAAATTGAGGGAACGAGTTACCATAGCTTAAATTACCGAGAAAATATTGCAAGGTTAAAGCTATCGTGCGTAGAACTTGACTCTTTCACAGAATATTACCTGTTCCTGATAATTTAAAGCGGAGCAAATGGTAAACTTATCATGTTAACACAAGGCCAATTTCATTCATTATGTATCTCTGTACTAGTATTCTCAATGAATATGGTCGATCTCAATAAAAGCTTGAATGGACAACTTCTGAATAAATGCGATGGATTTAAAAAGAAAAGGATAGTTCTGAATAATCAGATGACGATGCTACAGTACACATGTAAGACTATTGAAAATCTTATCTAGACCCAGGGAAACTAAAATAATTGCTGATGAAAATTATTCATCTGCATTGCGAAAGAAGTTGATAAATGTTTACAAATTATTAATATCTAATGCATCGAAATTATTGTATATCGTCCACAAAAAGCTCCCAAAAAGGAAAACATAAAAGCAAAAACAATTAAACACCCTCCAACCCCCCCCCCCAACATCAAGGACAAAACAAAAACAAAACAAAGCAATGCCATTCACTAAAAAGCTAAAGCCTTTACTTGTAGTTAAAGTTTCCTTGTCTTTTATATCAATAATGCAGCTAGCAAATTAATGGGTTTAGTGTCAGCCCTTCCTTTTTTTGTCCACAAGCTGTCGAATTTTAGCACAGTGTTGTTCAAAATGTCTGCAACTGTATTTGTTTAATCGGCCAACGTTTTTCAAATACAGTGTTTAGATTAAAACTTATACAACTATTAAGGTACACATCCTATCCATATACTTTTAGGTAATTTCGTGGATGGACGTGGGGTTATTTTGGTTCTGGATATTTAAGTTTCTTATATGTCATAATAATTGTTTTTTTTTTCTTCAGAAAATTCAATGGGTATAACATGCTTTGATTTTTCTAAAAATCAGCGTAAGATATTTATTTTCATCCGGCGTTTGGCAAATGGAATTTAAACATAATAATACCAGAACCTTGCCACAGAACATCAAATTGCTGGTCCCTAATACCGTGGTACGTACCGCGGTATGTTAAGAAATACCGCAGTATACCATGTTACAAATTGTTCGTAGTACCCAGTTCTAATTCCCGGTATCTCACATAAAAGCACAAATGTTTCTACACTTTTAGAAGATGACTTGAACTGTGTTTCCTTTTAACAAGTTTGTGCTTTAAGTTAAAATTTGTATTCAAATAGGACTAATCAAGACGAAAACTATCTGCACACATCAATAAGCAATGTGTGATTAGCAAAAATTTAGAATTCAACATGTACACAGGTTTCTTATTTAATAACAAGAAAAATTGCAACGAAATGAATTGAATCATGTCCCACCAACATCTGATCCATAACATCGATAAGAATAAAGTTACTTGTCTAGATAAGACTAAAAGCGACGTTGTATTTGATTATCAACATAAGTATTACTCTTTAGCTAAATTATTACACAGGTCTCATTAAAAGTTTGTATCTTTTATTCTAAAAGATAGTTTCTAAACATTTTCTTTTGTTTTCGTCATGAATAAGATGGTTTTTTTTCTTTTCTCCTTCTCAAGCACAGTTCTTGAAGACCACTTGAAACATAATATTCTCCAAGAAGTTCTTTAAAGCAGATTGTTTTCTTGTACGAAAATATTTTTAATGTATACAGCAGAAAGCTAACTAACCAATCAAACAATTATAACACTATGAGATTGCTTCCAAAGCCTACATCATGATTTGCATCTGGATACATTGCTGAATAGGATCTAATTTGTTACCTCTTCCAAGCAATCTGTTATCTTATGTACTCAAGTCATATATAATCATTACAAGGGAATCATGTTTGGCATTAGAATTGCTTGAACTGACACTTTGGGGTTATAGTTAAATTCGAAGAAAAAAATGTTTCTCTTGTAGACGAAATTTCTTTGATTATCGACACCGTATGTATTCCCTTTATGATCTAACTGCGTATGCTAAATTGTTTAATATCTACCTCTTATAATTTATATAAATAAAAGCAAAGCGACATATATTGAAAAAATTTGCATCTAATTCTTTATTTTATATTTTCATGGCAAATTGTTTCCAATTTGCTATTGTGCATGAATTCAACAAAACGTGATGGAGCAATATAAAAGCCATTTAAGTCAAGGTTTGATGTCTGGTTTATGAGTTAGAAAGAATGTAATAACCATTTCGTTGCTTGATATTCATAACGAGAACGATAAAATAACATTATGTTTGTGACAAGATTTAACATTCAATTTCTCTCCTAATGCCATGCTCGTTACAACAATTTACATGTTCATTTTAGTTTCACTGGTACAAATTAAGGCGATTATATTTCAGTTTTAAATTCCTCTGCGACAGTGTTCGTTGTATCTGTGATGAAAGTTGATGTGAATATACTTGTTTCTACTTCATTTAATAATGCATCTGTAATTATTTTTAAAGACTTGTATCAATTAGATAAATCGTTTAGTAACTTGTTCATTCTAGTATGTCTATACTACATCATCCATAGCGACCACTCTTCGAGTATTATAACCTGTAATATCCGTTTTAGAATGCCCAAAGTTAGCGTGTAATTGTCGCTAAACGCCGTTAATGGAACACCTGTATCATTTTAAAATTATGAAAAATATCTAAAGTTGCTAAAAATGTATTTTGTATTCATCCATCTAATCGTGCTTGATTCACGTTCAGTTTGCTATTGACATCCTTTGCTTATGGGTTGGATTGGTAAAGTGTATGTTCATTCTCATCATATGACTCAATTGTAAGATAGCCCTCTCGATTTGAGCTGTACGTTTATGTAGAGATATTTCTGAACAGTTTCTTCTTTTCATTTGTTTCCGGAATTCCGTTTTTCATCTCCTTGTGTTTTTCTACTTCCTAACAATGAAAATAAATGTATCCTTCCTTTTATCGTGTAATAAGCGTTCGCTTTGTTTAACAATTCAGCGATACTGTTTAACGTATCGATTCTATTACAAACCTTGGCCACAAAACATTTTTTAAATTTAAAACACAAACTACAGTTACGGTTGTGCTAAATACCGCGACGAGTAGTAGAACAACTACGCAAATTACTATTTCAGATAAATTCAAACCAGCTGTTGAACTGTCCACACAACCAGTTGCAGCTGTTTCCACATTTGCCTCGAAACATTTGAGATATTTGTAAATTGTTATGCATAACGTTCTTGATAAAATACTTTTTCATCTCTGCATCTCCTCGAATACGATGCCTTGTAAATTTATCCCAAAAGCTAGTTGTCTACCATCTTATTGACTATTTAACTAACAAAAAAAATGCAAATATGTCCTTTTTGTAACAATTGTCTGAAGTTAAAGTCCAATAGTTATCAGGTTGATGATCGAGACCTGGAAAATGAACCTTGCATGATTATAGTAATTCCCCTTCATGATCCATTGTTGACAAAACATCAATTATAAACTTCAATATTTGTTTAAAAAGCAGTATTAAGCTTGATGACGCATGGTAAATTGTATTAATGGATGATGTTTGTTTGGTTAAATACACATGCTGTTAATTATACAGCTGAAACGTTAGCTAGCATCGCACGGACTTAATGTATTGTTGCAATGTATATTTAACAATTTAATCAGGTAAGTTTATACATGCTACCATGTAGTCTAATGTGAACATGCTTACTGAAACAAAATTATGAATTAAGTATTAAATATTTTCAGCATTCATTACTGATCTTTGACCAATTGCAAAGTTTCCAAATCATACTTTATGAAACTGTGACAATAGATTTTTTTTTTTTTGGGGGGGGGGGGGGCACCATACAGATGCCCCTCCCCCTATCGAAAAAAGACTAGAAAAAGGTGTGTTATGTGTAGGTGTGTTCCCCCTGATGTGTTTTTTTTTTAAAGAAAATTTCTTTACTTTTAACCTAACCTTATTTTTTCCCATCGGGATTATGTCATAATAGGAGGAGTTTTTAGGTCCTAATGTTTTCTATGAGCAAGTTTCTTCCAGGTTGGGTTTTATATCCCATCTTGGTTTCACCTTTCTCTTTTATATTTAAAGTTAACCCTGGCTAGGGGTTTCCTATATCCTGTGTATGCTATTTGTGTTGTGCTATTTGTATATTGCTATATGTATACGTATATATACAGTGTTTCTTGTTAGGATAGCCTTTTTTCTATATAAAATTTCCCAGCTGTATAATAGTTAGACCTCTAAAAACGGTCTTCATTTGTTTAATGATTAATATTTATAGATTTTTTTATATTTTAGTTCCTTTTGAATTTGGTACAAACATGGTGTCTAGAGTTTTAATATTTAGTATGGGTTTTTAATATTTAGTATGGGTTGTTACCCATCCTTATTGTTTTAATGCTTGCAATTATCCCGTTCCATGCCTTGTCTTCTTCCTTATTTATTCAAAAGGTCTACTTAGATCGAAAATAGATCCGTACATTTTTTTTTTTTTTATTTGTACCTCACCATTCTCGATCTTTTTTTCGTCCTGTACTTATTTCTCTTATTTATTCTATTCCGTTTCGAAAACATTTGTTTATTTTCGCTCTAAAACGGGCTTTCTGTGTGAACTATACAGAGTGTACATCAGTATAGGTCACCAGTGACTGATATGAGAGCATGCTTAGTGAAGACTACACGTGCGACGGGTAACTATTTCGGTAGGCTGTCTAATGTGTTTTAACTGTGTTGTTCTGCTTGATTTCTCTAGGTATTTCTTAGCTCTTTCACGGGCCTTCCCACTTCGAGTAGCGCAGTGTGGTATAGCCCCGTGTTCTCTTTGCTAGTACTTCTCCTCCTGAGTTCCCTGTTCCCATTCTATCTAATATTTTTTTTCTATAATAATCACCTGCCCGCATGCTCTCATATTCCTAACTATATAATCTGCTATGTCGTTTATTAGTTTGGTATTGTAATTCCCATCAAAATATAATATTTGATTGCAATTATATTGCTGTGTTTTCTTAATTTTTCCAATGATTTCCATTCTTTCTGGTTTATTTTTCTCACAGTTTGTCATTGTGTGTAATTTTGTAAAGGAATGATTTTTACACAGTGCACATTTTGGCGATACTCTGACCATATGCCGTCGCATTACGAAATCTCCTGTCAACCACGAATAATGCATGTATTTGAACAGGATACTTTTCATTTTTAGCGATTTAAGTCTCACCCACTTTCCCCAGACCCTATCCCAATTTACGGTTATGAGTTTCTATTCTATATTATTTGTATCCCTATTTATAGTGCAATCTGTTATTCATTTGTATGTTGATTTTGTGTCGATTTCCCATAGTTCCCTAGCATCCCTATATTTAAATAAAATTTCTTTTATGGAATTTAATTTCCTTGGCACCTCTATTAATTTTATTAGTTTATTGTTTCCATATATGTCTGTTCTCTGCTTCATAGAGAACCAAAAATAATAGATATAGAGACCTTGCCAAGCTATTTTTTGCTCTACTTTAATTTCCTTAAACCTGTTCAAAATGTTGGTGTATTTAATTAGGGTTGGATGGGGGAGGCCTAGGCCGCCCCTCTTTTCCTCCCTATATAGTGTTTCCTTGTTTATGTAGTGCATTTTAAAACCCCATAAGTATTTCATAATTTTGTTATCTATGTTTTTAAGCGTTGCATTTTGAATGTCTACTGATTTAAGTTTAAAATTTAGGTGCACGTACATATAGTTTTTTGCTACCTGTGCCCGTTCCAATAGGCATAATGGCGTTAGTGCCCAGATTTTTATATTTTCGTGAATTTTCTCCCTGATTTCTTTGAGTTTTTGTTTATCCTCCCCAAATTTACCCCTAATGTTTTAACTCTGTCTTTAATTAACGTAAGAGGGAGCCCATGTCGCTTACCTCTCCAGTCTCCTATCAAAAATATCTCTGTTTTGTCTGGGTTTATTTTAGAACACGACGCCTTACGAAATTTGTTGAATTCCTTTACCAATTCATCATAGGAATTTCTAACTTGTAAAAAGTTAATGCAATCATCAGCATGTTGTAACATTTTCACTTCCTCTTTAATATTTGGAACTTTAATTCCTTTAATTTCTTGTTTTTTTTAAAATTTTAATGCTAAGTATTTCTATTGCTATTAAATAAAATAGCATAGATAATGGGCATCCTTGCATCACTGATCCTTTAATTTCGAATTGTTCCGTTTTAGCTCCGTTTACCTGTACACATGAGTTTATGTTTTTGTACAGGATTTTAGTCCAATTTATGAAATTGTTTCCAAAGCCAAATTTCTCTAGTGTCTTGTATAGATAGTTTTGTTCAAGTCTGTCAAAGGCTTTTTCCTGGTCTATTAGTACCATAGCACTATTCTTACCATTAATATTTAAATATTCTATTATAGTTTTAATGTTTAAAATGTTATTTTGTATTTCTCGCCCTTTCAGGCCACTAGTTTGATTTATGTTAATAATTTTGTCAAAACACATTTTAACTCTTTCTGCTAATATTTTATTTATGATTTTGTAGTCTATGCTAAGGAGGGAGATGGGCCTCCAATTTTTTTAGGTCTTCCCTGTCCCCTTTCCCTTTGCATATGAGTGTTATAATCCCTTCCTTTATTGTGTAAGACACGTCTGATTTCCCTAGTGCGATATTATATAACCATTCTAGTATGGGCGACAGTTCCTCGCAAAATGTTTGGTAGAATTCTGCGGTGATTCCATCTCTTCCTGGCGATTTATTCTTTGATAATTTCTCTATAGTCTCTATAATCTCGTCTTGCGAGGTAAAGTCCTCACATTTATTTCTATGTTCTGAGGTTATGGTCTCGCAATTTGTCTCTCGTAGGTACGTTTCTATATCTTCGTCTTCTATGTCCTGTAAAGTATATAGGTCCTTGTAGTAGCTCTGTATATGGTTAAGTATTTTAGTTTGGTCTGTCATTGATTCCCTACCTATTTTTAGTCTAATGTCTTTTCCCCTCCTCTTCTTAACTCCTCCCTTCTATATAACCCTTCTGCATTTTTATATAATTGTGTTAATTTCCCCGCTGTAATCTCCTTTCCCTTTTCTAATTCTTTTTTTAGGTTTTTAAATTGTTCTTCTATTGTTTTTTTTGTGCCACGTATTGTTATTGTTTTTATGTGATTTTCTAAAGATTCTATATCTAGTTTAATTTTTTAACCCTCATTTTGGAATGATAGATTGGTGCTTTTTTTTAAAAATCCCTTTTAGTTTGTCCCATTCCGGAATGATATCCAAATTTTCTTGATTTTTAAATTTTTCTATTTCTTTTTTGATCCCCCCCCCCCCCGAATTCTTCATTTTCCAAAATTTTATTATTTAGTTTCCATTGTCCCCTCCCCCATCTTTTCCTTTTATTTTTCCCTATTTCTACAAAAATTAATTTATGGTCCGAAATTTTATACTCTAATATCCTTGCTTTAATGTATTTATTTGTCCCCAATTTGGATCCCAAAAATTTATCATCCTACTTCCCCTACCACCTTATATTCGAATGTATATTCTACCCTTATTATGTTTAACTGTCTGTATATATCAATCATGTTGTGTGATTTCATAATATAGTCCATTTGTTTTTTAAGACTTTTGTCCGTTTTGGATAGTCCGCCTTTCCTGTCAATGTCATCCCCTACCTAATTAACGTCTCCCCCTATAATCAAATTACTTGCAGTGTATTTTTCCAAGTTTTTGCCTAACTCTTCTATGCATTCTTTTTTTTTTTTATACATTTGGGCTGGTATATAAACATTAATAAGATGGTCCCCTCCCATTTTTATGTGTATTAATCTACCCTTGAAAAAACTCCCTTCCTTTACCCTTTCCCATTTACACCCTCGCTTATTTTTTTAATGAAAGTTGCTACACCCCCACCCCTTATATCCTTTCCTGTTGAGTTATTGGTTATTATAATACAGTCCATTTCACGTTCACGTTGTTCTTTAATGTCGTCCGTTAAATTATTGTGCGTCTCTTGTATAAAAAGTATGTCAAAGTCCCCTATCTGTGTCAGTTTATTTACTTTCTCCTTATCTAATCCATTTATGTTTATAGACAACAAACGGAAGTTTTGTTCTTCCATTTGTGTATTTTTACCAGGTTGTTGCTTCAGTACTAGTGGTTATTTGATTTATGTGAAATATATATATATATATATATATATATATATATATATATATATATATATATATATATATATATATATATATATATATTAATTCCCTATTTCTTCCCCCTATCTGGGGGACCGTGGGTCATCTTTCCCTGATTTCACCGTGCTATCTAATACGTCAAAGTCACTGGTGACCTGTGAAGTGAATAAATTATCAATATAGATGTTTTCTTTGGCCATATCCTCAGGGACAATAGATTTAAGTAGAGGATAGTAAATGCATTGGTAATAAACTTTATTTTGCTTGAAACAGGGCTCTTCTTAACCGTACTTTCCTAAACTTTTTACCACTGTGTGTTGAAAAATCGGCAAAGAAGCAACTTTATTTCTTAACCAAATAAATGAGATACCCTAGATAACGTCTCCCAGATATTATGTTCTTTAAGACCTTTATTTTTCTTTGTTGCCATATTATTTTAGGTGTTCTTCAGCATCACGTGGTTCGTCCTTTAATGTTAGAGTTTGCCTGCTTAAATGCATGTATAAGGTTTTAAAATTACCTCCCATGTACGACTCTACTTGGATACTTAGGTATTTATTAAGTTATTGTTTAATAACCTTAATTTCATCTTCTATTATGTAATCCCCATCTTCGTTTTAATTACAGAACTGTGTAAGTTACATGAATAATACATAGTTCAAGAGGGAAAAGATGGATAATTGCAGGATTTCTTTAAAAAGTGTATAAGATGTTGCAAAAGACAGCTGACTTGGAAATAAATAAAGGAGTTCAAAACAAACAGCATGTATGAATAAGACTATACATTACTAAGTTTAATCATGTTTTATTAGTTAGAAGAGTACATAAACCAATGGTTAAAAGACAAAAGCACAAATGAGTAATACAATGGAACAAAAGCATAGAGTAAGTCCAAGTAAATGCAACAAATAAATAAATATTGGATTGGAAACAACAAGGAGCACTACAAGAAAGGTCACAAAATGTATAAACGAAGACAGAATATCCATACAAATGCCCAAATACATATTATGCTAAAAAGATGACAGTCTCAGATTATTTGTCTTGGATTGTTTAATATCACAAGTATTAAAAGACATTAAATGAAGTAAAAGTTTGGAAAACAATGTTTATCTGCAATGCCTACATTTCAGAATACCTGGAGTTGTAAGTGAACATAAGCTTGACATAAATCATGTCGGTTGTATTGCTTGTATCGATTTATTCTGATATCGAACAACAAATGATATGTTTCCACTATAAAACAGAACAATATCTTTTATGATCGCCATTGAAATCATTTCAAAGAAAGAATGCAAGAGCGTTTTCGGGCGAAGAGATGGACAACGAAATATTTAAGCCATTTTAGATGGTAGATGTCATTATCGATAAAATCATGGGCAATATTCAGCTATTGAAACCAGTGTGCCTTTAAGTACAAAAGCATCCTCAACAACGCAATCAAAACACACTCTCCTTCATCATATGCCATCTAAATTGACAGTCACTTGCAAAATAGTTTTACTTATCCGTTTCATTAAGTTGTCTTGCTGATCGGTCCATGCTCACAGCTATCAAACTAGAATCCCGGACCTAAATGACCAACCTAGATACAATGACAAAACTCCGATGAGAGATCTAATTTAATTTGGATTTTATATAGTCAAGTTTGAAATGTTTGTGTTTGTTCAATATACATTTTATCAATTGGCAGAAGTCTGCTTGTCAATAATTTCAGGGTGCACATTGCAAGATTGGACAATTATTTGGAACGTTGGTGGTTGTAGTATTTACAAATTTCATATATTCTTTCGCATATTTTCTCGTCATGTTTTCCAAACATTTTCTAGTGAACCTGTTAAAGGTGCCTCCATTTGCAATTGCTTTGTTTGATTACTTTAATATTTAACCATTTTAGATTCCGTCTACTGTTACTGGAGCGCCCCATTTTAAGCAATTCTTAGATTTGTGTGATTATTTTGATTCGGCGCCATGGAAATATTCTTAGCCCGAAATAATTAGCCAATCATCGAAGCAAACGTCACGGAGTCGAGTGCTAGTGAGTTTGAATGATGCCATGGTTCGCTAGTAGTGAATTCAGGTCCAAATTAAAATCTAGTGGTGTATAATAGTGGTATGGCTGAGGTGGCATTATTTAAGGTAGGAAACCGGTAAATTACACAATGGAATCAATAAGAAGGGATTTAGTAGATACCATTCATGTGTCCATGTTGGAAAATTGTTCCAGTTATATTGGCGTAATGTGCCGGTAAAAGCGTACATTGACTGGCCTAAGGTGGCGGAGTTAAAATAGTTCCCAGTGAAAAAGGGGATACTAGTGTGTTTTCTATGGAGTAACCGGCTGGCGGTACGAACACCTGATGATGATGAAGAAAAACCATGGAAATGTGCGGTTGATGGACTTTTGGCAAGTTGTTTTATCTGTGGTCTTGAATTGATTAGAGTAAAATTTAGTATATAAAAGCAGGCACGTCTGGCTTCCAAATTTACAACTTAAATTGTATGGAAGTCATTGGAAATTTGGAGAAACAAAGGGGTTCGCGCTTTGGTTTGACATCGCTCGGTCAAGTAATACCCATGTGCGTGTAACACTATTTTACATTTGACATTAAAACAAGGCATTTTGAGAGAATGCTAAGAAAGTAAGGCCACAATATAATACAGATATTCCTATATAATGTTCAGAAATAATAATACTGAATATTATATAAAACCGATATATAGATAGGCAATTGACTTAATCAATGATCATTCAATTGCGCCACGAAAGAATGTAGAACAATCAGTTCCTGTCAAGCGCCAAATTTTTCGCCAGTGAAATTCATTAATTAATTCTTAGTCTAGCCGACAATTAACTGTCTTGGAGTAGAGTTTGGACGAAGGAATGTTTACTTAACTGGGTCATGCTGTTAGAATATTTATAGTAGAACCGAACTAAGTGTATTTCTCACGTATAGCTGTCAAAGTGATTGGAAACAAATCGTAGAGTGATATTTCGACCCTAGGTGGCATTTTTTGGCATCTTGATAGACGGTTTCCCAAATGTCCGTAGGGATAGCATTTATTCCGATTGGTCAAATGTTGAAGGAGGGTTTGGTCGAACCCTAAATATATTCTCTGAGCTAATGAGTTTAAATTAGTCTAAAAATTTCTCTGCAAGAGAGAACCGAAGGTAGAAGATTTACCAGGACTCCGGCCGTTCTTTGCAAGAAAGACGTTCGTTAAAATTGTAGTTCCAGGTTAAACTGAACGTGGAACGATTGTAAGACGCCAAAAACACAAGGTATTTAACTCAAATTCATATTTATCATGATGTAATTTATGTGATGTTTTCTTTGTTACAGATGCATGATGTATTGATACTATGATACAAATAGTTCGATTGATTTAATAACGTACTTTGATATGATGTTTCTTCGTTACAGATGCATGATGTGTTCATATTTTTGTACGAATAGTTCGATATTACATTGATTTAGTAGGGTACTTCTGAATCATGAGTTAGAATTTTCAATTTATATACTTAGGTAGGTTAATGGTTGGTGTAGAAAACCCGCCGTGTACATTTATGATTGGAAAGTGCTACATTAATTTTGAATTTATCATATTAATGAATATGGATTGTGGGTTATGATATATTGCCTCACTTTACGTAATGATTTACGGGAATATATGTGACTTTCCCAAATTCTGATGTCGATAATTAGCAGTATAGCTCTATTGATCTGAAGACTTGTGTAGTATTTGCTAGCCGTATAAAAGTTCACACTGATAGTAAGATCTGATTGTTAGAACCAGAAAGACGGACGGACAATCTCAACTCTAAAGCATAACAAGATACTTAGGGCGTTTTACCCTTTTCTTTTTAAGGGAAAATAGTTTGTTTGAAGAGCGAGAAATAGCGAGGAAGTCAAGAAAAGGAGGGAAAAGAAATCAGAAGTCAGAGTTGTGGAATTCCCCGTTCAATCAAAGGGCAAGCTAAAGTCGTGACGCACGCAGAGGGAGAAAAACAGTTGACGAACAAAGTCATTGTGAATCACCCAGCAGTCCAATGTTAATGAACACTCGATTTCATGATGAAATTTACTATCAGTTATTAACGGCTAAATTCATCTATTTTATTAGTGTTTGAATTTTTAATTAACGTATCCATTATTTTAAAGCTTCGGTTTTGAAGTGCTTCTGAACGAAGAATAGTCAGAAGGAAAGAAAATTGTAATTTATTGTGTCATTCTTCTCTTAATTGTATTTTAATTAAATTCTCATTTTATCTTTACGGGGGCTCGTGTGTTGTCTTGTTCAAGATACTATCTCAGATTACCATATCCATTCTGACCGGGCAAATTACACCGTAGAGGTCATCCTTTAGATAACGAGAATTAGCGGGAGGCGGTTTCGAGTGTTGTTTTTCCAAGTTGCGCAATACCTCTGACCAGGGCTTGTGCGATATTGTACTAATTAACGCTTGATAACCGACATCCCCGTTACAGTTCCAAATAGACGCGGGATACAGCTTGATTAAACAAGAAAACCTTGCGGATTTAAAAAAAAATCACGTTATCAATTTAGAGATATTTTAAGATGACAAACAGTGATTTCCCTTCTGGAAATAAACATAAAACTTGTTTACTGATTTTGCTGACTCTGTGACATGTTTGTATAGCAAATGACAGAAGATATGACAACCAGATGTTACAAGCCATACAGTCTGTCTTAGTTAATTCTGCCAGTTCCTCATGTTCCAGTGTGATCTGTATGTTTACATGAATGCCATCTTTTAAAGTACAGTTTGTTTTAAAAACGTTCATGCATCTTCACAAATTTTGCACGGTAAATGTTTCTTTCAGGACAAACGCAAGGTTCATGAAGTAGTTGTATGAATCGCTGCTATGCTTTCCTTTATTGACACTCGAAAGATTATTTTTTTTCTTATCTCCATGTTTACATCAAAATCTCCTCGACCTTTTCCTTTTATTTCGTTTAAAAAAACTCGTAATCTAACTTGTAGTCTTTAACAGTGTACGTGGGGTTTTCTTCTGCTTTCTTGAATGTCGTTTGAACCATCTTCATGTTTTTCACGTTGTCGCTTTCATTCTTTATCTGGTGTCATGCATTACTTTGATAGGACATTGTATACATTGCAGTCACTTTGTACCGTTTTCGTGCGTAACTGTGTTTGCATCTAACTTCATTTTGACTTCTGGTCTTGTGATAAATACAATTCGCATAACTTCCGTGTTTAAACTCTTCATTGCCCAATATTCTCCCATAAATGCATCTTTCATCCTCTAAAATACGTCATATTTTAACAACTCAAATACATCATGCTGCTGTATTTGTTTCATCTGTGTAATACATTTTCACAATGTATGTTAATGCTTATAAACAAATGTTAAAGCAAGCAGCGTATAAGACCAGGCTTTAGCTTTCTACATAGTGATGCACATCTCACTCTTTAGTTTGGAAACGTACTCCATGTTTGCATCCTACAGCTAATTCGTGACTCTTTTGCTGTAAAACTCTTTTCTCTCACCAAATGTATTGTTTCACATTTTTGAAGGTGTCTGCGAAAGCGTCGCATGTCTTGATATGCTTGTTTGTTTTAACTCTTTGACTCCATGCGTATTTACAAGATATATTTGAATCCTTAGTGGTACGTTTGATGTGCTTTCATGTCTGCTTGTCACTGTTTGTACACTTGAGTAACGTACTTTCATCTGTATGAAACGTGTTCTCTTGACTGCATGATAAACATCTAGGCATAATGTTTAGTTGACCATTTTTTAAATTTATCATATTTTATTATAGTTTTGTTTCATTTAACATGTGCCACTAGTTGCAATGATCATTATTCATTGTCTTGCTCAGCAAAGTCCATAGCGTCAGCCACGATAATTAGTACGCAAACATCGAGCGAATATTTTCCATTTAACATATTGTCTACTGGAGTTAAACAAAACAGAGGATACATATAGACAGAGAACTTAACTTTCAACACTTTGTTACCATGTTTCAATCTTTTCAAATGTATAAATGATTTAAGATGGATGCAAAATATTTCCGTTTGAATGGTTAACTAAACAAACAGCTACTTTAGCAAATGAATCTATGTTTTTCAAAATTTGTATCATTTATCCTATTAAATTAATTATGTGACAAGTTCCGTTGTAAATGTACTCGAATGCAAATATGTGTATTTGTCAAAATCAACATACGTAATTTAATATAGCTTTATCCTGCACAATTTTATTCATCATGGCATATGGATGGTTGCTATTTATCTTTGTGTTTTTTTCGCTGAAGGCAATCCGTAAACAATGAACTTTCTTGAGACCTTTTATAATATATTTACTCATACTTGAAACCTAGTATGATATATTTACTTATATATTTACTCATTTTGCATCGCAACACAATTTGACGACAACTTTAATCTGATCCAAAATCGTTAACAAATGCACGCTATCTGTTGAGACCGACATGTTGGCTTTACTCAGATTTCATTGACTATCTCTATCACCTCTCCGGAAACTGTTAAGCTAATTACAATGTATCCTTGCTCCAGAAACTATTTTGTTAAAAGATCTGCGGGTTATGTTCTTTTTTTAAACGTTACGTACTACATATGTAACATTTAATCAATTCCATTATCGCAGCAATTAGATTTCATTCAAATGGCGTGTTGTCAGTAGTAAGCAGAGTTTTCAGTTAAGGTCAAGCAACATAAGGTATTTTTTTTATTTCGTTAGTACTCGGTAGTTGTGTCTGAGTAGTAAGGTTTCAGTAGATGGTAAATGTTTAAACTATATATTTCTTTGTTTTGTAAAGTTTTCAACAAGAGTGGTTTCATTTTAATTACTTGAATGCATTAATTTAGTTAGTATGTGCTGTGTGATTTCAGTTATGTCCTCGAGTATATTAGCGGTGTTTTGCCAGTTATGGCATAGACATTAATTAATGAATCGACTCTTTTATTTGCAGTGCCAGACAGGAAGTAATTAATATTTCTGAACTGTCTTTTGAAACTCACATGGATTAGAAGAATGCTGTCTGAGCAATTTAAATGGACAAGTTTGTTAAAGTTTTCAGTGAAAAATATTGATAATTTTCTTTTTAATTTGTTACGAGTTTATTAAAAGGGTCTAAATCCTGTCTGAATGCAGGTTTTTGAAGCACCTTTTATACTAACTAGATCATTTAAAATTGTCAAACCAAATAAGTTTTAGAAGCACATATATGAATAAATCCTGATTTAAAAGTGTGCATTATAACCTAAGGTTTTAGAAAGGGATTTTTTTTAAAAATGAATTTGTCAATGTGGCTGTTTCCCTATAAATTTCAGTAATTTTTAAATGAAATTTTCCATTTACATTAAATTGATTAATTGTCAATGCTTACTCCTTCGAGTACGGGAAACACAACATAAGATCACGAAGAAGTAAATTCAGAATAAATTATGGCCCCAATTTACAACAGCCTTCTAAAAATACAGTTGTGTATACTATAAACACACACATACAAAGATGTAGAGGTGTATATGAAAATTTTACTGCAAACAATGACATACCAACGTCTAAAAGGAAGTATACTTTTGAACTAGGTGAGTTAGAAGAAACAAATTGGCAGTCATATTCCTTACCATCATATAAAACACCAAAATGCTCAAACCCTGTTACAGTTTAAAATATTGCACATAAGTTTGACTACGACTGTATTTTCGAAAATTTCTCTCTTTCTCTCTCTCTCTCTCTCTCTCTCTCTCTCTCTCTCTCTCTCTCTCTCTCTCTATATATATATATATATATATATATATATATATATATATATATATATATATATATATATATATATATATATATTTGTTCAGTCACAATGGCTATATATGAATGATATTCCTATCCAAATCAATTAGTTATTAATACACTCATTATAAGCATATAGGCTTATCTTAGAGATATTATGAACACACAATATTGGTGGAGTGTAGCCGAATGTTTGTACTATGCTAATGTTTTGTATTATGTGTTGCATTGTTGTTGCTATTGTTGTAGTAGAGTTTAACGCCATGTTTTAGCACACGATAGGCTATACATGGCGGCCAGTATTAATGGTGGAGGAAGAATCCGGGAAAAACCCCGGAAAGAACAACCGACTCACGAGAAGCTACTGGCAAGCCTTCTCACATAACTACATTAGCCGAATCTTAGACTCGAACCCACGCAGACAGAGGTGAGCTGGCAGTGACCCATAACGGACAGCGCTTTAGACCACTCGGCCACTCGGGGTCACATATGTGTTGTATTGCAATGTATACTGTAATTTATTGTATGGCATGGTATTGTGCTGTATCGCAAATAACATTTAAAACAAACAGCAATACAGTGAGATAACGACATATTTTAAAAACGGAAATGATATTGCGACCTGGCGTAATATTTAATTTAAATCAAATTAATATTTAACTATTTAATGTAACATCTTTTCGGGAATATAGGAAATATGTATTACTTCCATAAACAAAAAATAAATAAATAGGCATTGACAGATGACGGTGACAAAAATGCAGAAGGAAGTAGCTACATGTCTTCGTCGATGTCACTAACAGGAAACAAATTTTAAACACCTGTCCCCATACCTAGTCCATTAGGCGCAATACAGTCAAGTTAATTTCAACATACAAAAGTGTAAGTAAGTAGAGAAAAACAGCTATGGCAAACTATTTGTTTAAACTTGCAATTTGAAGTAAAAGTGACGTTTATTCAACTTGATAAATTGAGAATTAGAACTTGGACATGTTGATAAATTTAAAATTTAATACAAAATTGACTTAGGTATTAACTGATTATTTAAATTCAATTTGCGTTTTCAATTAATCAATTTGATTTTTTTGAATAAAAGAAAGTAAATGTGCAATATAATAAATTGAATGTTCGTCACATAAGATTGTATTATGTAAGCTGAATTTTCAATATAAGGAAATTTAATATCCAACAGAAGAAGTGTATTAATCAATGTGTATGGCATGTATTGGCTACCTGTATGTAGAATAATCTGAATATTTCAACTCCTGTGATGATTACATCATTAATTCAGTTCGGTCATTAACAGCAACATAACACCATGCGCATCCTTTTTCAAAATTAGTAACATATGTTGACAACACGTGCTGTATTAAATCAATGGCTAACAATATGGTAGAATGAGAAGTATGTAGTCATCGAGATAGTCGTAATAATAAACTATAAACAGAATCTACCAGAATTTCCTGTTTCATGGACATGTTCGAGTGGGCATATATGAAGTACTTGTATTAACATAACTAAGATCCGTGAACGGTAAACAAAATCACTTGCCTCTATTACTTCTATATGAATAACAAGTTACCGATTTTATGGTATCACTTCCCTCGCACATATTTTGTTGCCTTTGGGGCAGATGTTTAACGAGAGTAGATTTGGCTTAGTTGATTGTATATCATTTTTGTTGTGATATATTTACTTTGAACTTCAGGTCCTTCAGTGTTTTGTAAGGTACTGCGGAAACGGTAACATAACTTGACCACTGCTGAGTAGTGTTATAAATGTCCGATATAAAATACAGGACTAATTAAAACCGGATACAACTGAAACCGTCACGTATAATGAGGTAAAATTCCATTCTTGGTTGAAGGACGTAATTTTCCAGAGCTATTGATACGACCTCATAACGGACTTAGAAACTATGAATCGTGTAGTAATAGCCGTATATAACTGTCTGTCGTCAACAACACGTTTATGGGGCATAAGGTCAGTCACCTGTTCACCTCTTGAGAAAATATTATCGGTTGAGTCACAGTCTGATCAGTTACTATATACATGCTTTGGTCAATGTAATCTAATGCTCATAACTTAGTCATGCGTTGTCATCTTGACGAACACAGTCCAATAAAAAACATTATCTGATTATGCATGAAAGCGCATTGTAAATTGTGATGGACTGGGAAAATACCACATAATAATGTAGGCTGATTTTTAAAATTGTTTTTCTTACAAGACCTCAATATCACCCCATTTTCCCGACAGAAAAAGAACAAAAATGCACTCTCTGTACGTTTGCATGAAGAGAAAGGATTAGTTTGCTTTTGTTAAACAGATTGGAATTGTGCATGTATTAATGGTTATGGTAACTAACATCTATTTTCAGTAATTTCCTCACCGGCAAATGCAAAACAGTAGTACTAGAGGCATACCATCTTCTCCGACTTACTATCAGTGGTTCAGTTACTACACAATAGAAGACTGGAACACACATGCATTTGTATCATGCACATACTTTGGTTGTCCTTGTGTCAACGACCTTCAGGTGAATATTGTATAATGGAAAATCTAAAACTATACAAACTACACTCGTACATACACCTTGAATTAACCTTCATTCCGGAATAAATTCGAAGCTATATCCGTCGTTAAATCTCGACAAATTATCGAACATTTGTAAGCATAAACGCGAGACTAGTTTATTCTAAAGGTTCCAGCTTGTAACATTGTCAACTGCCCAATCTTTACTGCGTTTTCAGGCCTGACTGTTTTACGATCTTGAGCTTAAGTTTGTTCCAAGACAGATATTAATAATTTTGAAAGAATCCCCCACTTTTACTTCCTGGCCAAAGTTTGAACCGTGGAAAATATATAGTTATGGAAATGATATTGTGGTATGTTTCGGTCAAATATTAAAAACAGTGGATTCTAAAATAAAATTATGAATTTATTAAAACCCTGTGAGTAACATTTTTATTGGATACAATCACATTATTCATCAAGAAAAGTAGATCTTAAAACAGTTCTTAAAACCGGAAAAGAACTATTGATTTATTCATTCGCCTTTATGTATTTTAGTACACTATTTGTAAAGAATGTTTAAAATATACTTAATTTATTTAAAGCGATTAGTTATTATTTTATGGCCTCCATGAACAATATAATGTTAAATGTTAAATGAGTTTCTAATTTTTAATTTTAATTCTCAGCTCATACGCATAAAAATGGTATAGTTTAGAAGCTAAAGCCAGATATCGTGTCGAATAAACTACAAGCTATATCAACATTTTTCCTAGATGGCATTATGTCACAATTGTTTTTCTTCTATTTTATGTATAAGCATTCAACATTATGCCACATTTAACATAAATGATAGACCTCTATCTCTTTTTGTTACACATTTTTACCGCTCCGTTGGCTTAAGTGGTTAAAGCGTCCGCGTTGGATGCGAGAGGTCGCGGGTTCGAACCCAGGTCGGGCCATACCAAATACATACAAAATGGTACTAGCAGCTGTCTCGCTTGGCTCATCATTAAGAGGTTAGTGTTCGGACTGGTCGGCTTGATTGTCAGTAGACATTTGAAATGATGCAATCTTGCTGTTCATCTTGGTGAAATTTTGAGCCCTGACGTGCCTACAGGTGAGAAATTAGATTTGTAAAAGCTTTTTAATTATTGGAACATTTTCTTGTAGTACAGTTTAATTCTGAAATTTGGAATAATCTTTGTCAGAAACTCTGATTCTAACGTTCTTCTGAAAATAAATGTAATTTTAACTATTTAAGTTGATAAAAGACATATTAAATTAGATTATTCGATTTTTGTAATATACATTAAATCTCAGAAACTACTAGATTTCACATAGTAATGTTGACACTGATTTGCCGAGCACAAATAGTTACTCATGCATAGGTTAGACATCTATCTGCAGAATACCAAACAAACAAAATATGTGTAGTTGTTGAAGACAACTATTAAAGGAGACCATAAGAAAATAAAACACAGTTCCAGGGAGGTAATTCTACTTGGAATAATAGCATTACTCTCTGCAGTGACGACTCGCCCACTGTCTCAATTTCATCACAGCTCTGTTAAAATAATACGCAACGCTGAGTTTTCCATTGTAGTCAAGTTCTATGCTGTTAAAGCCTCTGTATCAGCATCAGCATGTAAGGGTGCATCTCAGGGACTTCAACGACTGCGCAGTGTTTCACGGTACTAAGCAATACCTGAAAAAGACAATTAAATGTCAAAACTTCGGACAAAAGAGAATGGTGGATAACGACAAGATGGGAGATTCTTAGAGTACATATGTGAAGTATCATCCCCAGGCTCTTCACCCTCATTGCAACGATCATGAATTGAAGGTTACAAAGGAGATGCAATGGAAAGTCTGCTAAAAAATGATACCAAAAGTGTGACTTTCAGGTACCTGAATGGAGGCTCAATATGGAAGGAAGACGAGCAAGGCAGGATCAACGTCTACCGCACCTAATAAATGGTGAAACTTTAATGGTTTAGTATCACTCATATTTGATGATGTTTCAATTTTTAAATCACATATGCAAAAATTAAAAAAACTAACCTGAAGCGTTCATTCTGGTACTAAGGACGTCATCAGCAGACTAATCTATTATCTTCTGGCTGTGAACATCACAAGAGGAGTTAAAACATACCGATATGCCATACCAAATATTGTTGAAGTTGCAAGCGGTCTTCGGGACGCGCCTGTTTGTAAAACAAAAGCACAACTTTATTGTGGCTAACATGAATAGTCAACTCCATCTCACCACCATCCAGAAGTAGCACGCTGAGGACATGTAATACTGTGGTTAATATTGAGTGTCATAGTTAAATAAAAGAATATGGCTAAAACGTGGAATTGTTTTAAATATATTAATACAATGTTAGAAAAGCGTAGTAAGTCGCAAAAGGATCAGTCAGAACGCTTTACAAGATATTGACATCACATTGACATGTGAAAATGTCTTACATGAATTATATCATATGTGTTTGCTTCCAACGTTTAGCTGGACTCGAGCTTGGCTGAAGGGACAAGGGAAGGATGTGCAATGGCCAGTGGACATCTATAGTGTATAGGAAACGTATTACCCGTTGTCCTGCTGTCATAGTATATGGGAAACGAACAACATTGTACACCATAGATGTAACTATTCCAAATATCTCTGACAGCACAAAATCACTGACCTAATATTCGTGAAAGTGATTAAATGTAATTTCTTTAAATTTGGCGGGAGAAAAAACATTGTATCAGTAATGGAAGAAATGATACTGTATACTGTATAATGATATTAACAAAGATTAATCAGTTAACATAAGTGTTTCATTATCCCAAAAATGTGAGATATTCTAGGTGTATGGTTGGTAGTATTTCTTCCGCCATTCACAGATTGAAAAGCAATCCTGGAACATCAGCTATTACCTATTCAAAATCCGTCACCCTCCTTTTTGATTAGAAACATGCTATCATACAAAAAAGAAGGGTAAGGTAACGGTCCTAGACACGGTACTATACTCTTATATACGACTCCAAAGATAATGGGTAAAAAGGGGTTTTAAGGTTTGGTTAACAACATAAACATCTATAAATACACAGATTCAAAACACATACACAGATCACAAAGTTGTTTTGGCAAATAAGATTAGCATATATTTATTTTATATAGAGATCTGGGTTGCATGAAAAAGGCTACTGCGGTTTCTTAACAAAGTGCGGTTAATATAATTTGCATCGCTTCAAAGGTCGTCTTCTCAAACTTCGTTGCAGTGTAAGTCCCGTTTGAGGCACAATGCCTCTCCATATAAATGCTTTATATGCATATATTTCACGTTCAAAGTTGTAGTCTGGGTTAAACAACATGTTCGAAACATTGCTTGTCGACTCTATACTAGTCCACATCTTGCTTGAGTTGCCTTGAGAACATGGCTGCTTGCTGATGCTATGGATTATGGTTGTTGATCGTCTAAAGACATTTAAGACCAGCATCAAATAGTAGAGGAGTCTCCATCGATCCTTATCAATATCTCATTGAACCTTCAGGTGCTATACTGTTCCGTTACGTAACATGTATGCTCAAGTCACGTGCCCCAGCTCGGAAATAGTACTAACCATGTAAGGGACAAACAATTTAAAGGTTAAATAGCTCCGAGCTCCCAGTGAGGAATGCCGACAGTCTAGGTGTTAAGATATGAAATGAATAAGGTGAAAGGTTTAACAATTCAATAATCGATATCACAGTATTCCACAATTACAGGACCCTAACATATATCGAAAATAGTGTACTTATGCCCTGATATACTACTACTACTACTACTACTATTTCTACTACTACTGCTACTTATTATTATTATTATTATTATTATTATTATTATTATGAGGACTTTATATAGCGCTTAATCTTTAGAAGCTCTAAAGGCTTTACAACATCTATAATGATATGACTACAAAAAACAGAACTCCATGAAATTAGAAAACATACAAAATGCTGAAAATATTCAAGATAGGAAACATTTTTAGGGCTTTAAGTTTATTCATGCAGTCGAAAAAGGTGAATTTTAATAACACTATTGAAAGGGACCACTGTATCTTTGTGTCTAATTTCAATGGGCAATTCATTCCACGCTGATGAGCTATGGTATGCAAAAAAAAAAAACGTTGTCCATATGACGTCGTTTTCATAGTGGGAATAATGAGTATATGATTGTTAAAAGAGGAGTGTAAGTGTCTTGCTGGTGTGTACACATGGGTGAGGCCAGTTGGGTGTGTTAGAGTGGAGTCCGTCAGTGAAACGTAGCACAGAGAACAAATTTTGTGTTTGATTCTGGATCGAATGGATAGCTAGTGTAGGGTACAGAGCAGCGGGGAGGTGTGCTCTGATCGTGGTACTCTAAGGATGATCTGAGCAGCTGTGGTTTGACAGATACTCACCAGATAAATAATCTTCATGGGTTATAGCACGAGTTAAGAGGTATAAACTCTTGGGCTGCTCCTGTGGCGACTGTTAGCGCCAAAAAATATATTAATAAACAAAAATTAATCCCTTCGTATTCTTGAGGACCGTTGTTAAGTATTGTCCTGACTTTATATCATTTATTACTCAGTTTTAATGTACAAGAAATACTGAATAGTAACAATCAATTTAGTTGTTGATTCGCCTGAATTATGTGTTTATTTATGAGTCAACGAAAACGAGGTGAAGTGTAATGTACAATCGGTGCCGACTTATCCCACATCAACCCAGTAAAGAAAACTTGGAGATATAATGTTTTTACTGTCTATTCAATTTACTTGAAGAAAAGTAACTAATTGAAGAAATTTAGGAATAGCACAACATTTATTTAGTTTACACTACTACACAAATGTTTAGTTTATTTATTCTTTTTGTAGATTTCAACTTTTGATCAGCTTCTGGCACATGATTTTATGTAATGTTTCGTAACTTTTATTCCTGGTTGTAAACGATATGTAATATTTTTTGTTATAGAATTGTGTACATGACCTGGCTCTGATAAGATTGCAAATTACATAAGATTTTTAAATATGTTTACTTATGTTGTGATGAATATTATGGTTTGGGTAGGGTGCTCCCAGTATTTTATTTAAACTATTATAGAAGTCCCATCCAGGTTCTATTTTGTTGGAGGTTAAATTTAGTGTGAAAGATATATGTAAAGCTCTGAGCTTCCAGTCAGCAATTAAGACGGATAGATGGTTAAATATGCAGAAAGATTGAAATTCAAGGAATAACAATTTAATGACTATTCACTAATCCAATGACGTAAGTTTCCAATTGTACTCCTTCCGCTCGACCCTGTAGTAAGCCTATTGTATGAGTTCATATCGGTTTGACATTGATTTCCACCTGTCCTTATATTTCTACTCATCTGCTGTATCCTTTTTCTCTCCCGTTTATCCCATTTCCTTCTCATCTTCCTCTTCGGCTTTCGTCTCCTTCTCCTCCACTTACTCCCCCATTATTCACTTCTGTCGACTTCGACTATTTTGGCTAGTCACACTTTTGTCTCCACTGTTTGAAGACTCGGGACTCAATGGAACTTGAATTTTTATGTCATCATAAAAGCTTTCTGTTCGATGCTTGGTCTTTCCTTAGAATCTACCTCTACGTTTGCCGTCCAATTACGAGTGCTTCATCTCGGAGTACACCGTATTAATCAGCAATCCGTCAAGATGAATATTAAATTTTCTCTTACAGGTAGTAGGAATGTATCATTTGGATCTGAATTGTAATCACTCCATCTATCTCAGTTTTTTTTTATATTGCTGGGGACCGATCCAATGACACTTAGAGAATAATGTCCCTCTCGTTGTCTGTCAATGTCTAGACCAATTAAAGCACCCCTCGTTCACCTCGTGGACTTTTCTTTGATTCTTGAATAAACTTTTATCATAAAGGTATAATGAAACCAAACCTTTGTTACGTGATGCGAATGTCGCCTTTACCAACTCATGTTTCCAGTCTCTGACTTGTCATAGTAATCTTATGTGATGTTTAGAGATCAAACACAACGCCGCGGTAACATTCCCCAAACAGGTAGATTGTAGCTAATGCATGACTCTATAGCTGGGGCTTAGCAAACGTTATATATGTGTTGAAAGTTATGAATAATAATCTGAATGATAAGACCTAAAATGGCACATATGGTGTAATTTCCATGTGACTGATGGTATTTCATAGTTTCGAGAATACTTCTGTAACTTTGTATTGATCGCGCTAGGTTACGTGAACAGGCCCAATGTGAATCAAAATAATAGTGTATGCTGTTACGTATGTCTAATGCGAGGTACAGTCGTAATATACGAGGTATATAAGGAGAAAAACAAGCATTCACATTCATTCCGATACTTTGAGTCATTCACATTTGTTGCGTTCCTGTTTTAAGCCTGCCGACGTGTTTTATATTGTATTTTGATATTATTCGAGAGTAAATCGTTCGTTTGGACGGTCCAGTGGAAATATAAAGTGCCCATTATTGCGACTATTATGTTATTCTGGAATTGTTATAAAGTATTCGAGTGAATTCTAGACAAAGCCACCTTAACAACGCCAATACTTTAAACGACCAATACATTTCTGGTATTGATATTTATAAGTAACGTTTAATTTATTTGGTATTCTTCTTATAACTTAAATGGATTAGTTTGGATTCACTTCTTAATAGGATCCCCTCACAATTTTTATTTATAAGTTTGATAATTCAATCATTTGTTAAGTTTTATAAGCCTTTTTGGATTTGATTCTTTTCTTTTTTTGGTATAGCAACGCTATAAATTTGTAGTGGGGAGGGGTTAATACATAAATATGTAGTTTTGGGACTCCGGTAAATATCAAAGATTATGATTACTTCTTAAAACTGCATATTTTAAAATACATCGAGCATATGTACAAGTTTAAATGTCCATTTGTCTGCCCATTTCCTTATCTTGTTAGCTCTTTATGGATTGTTCCAATCCCAAAAGAGCTAACAAGATAGAGAAATAGGATATGCTTGTGGGATTCTCAGTTTTCTATATGCCACTATCGTCAGAAAATTGCGACATATCAAGGTCTTAGTGGTCGTTCTTATTTAGGTAATTGATCATGTTCATTATGATTTGTCGGACTGATGACACGTCCCTGTGCGTGACATTATCACGTAGTGGTTGTTCGGAATATGATTTCTTTTTTTAGACTTGCATCTTCCTTTCAGCTGAGAATTTGACTTTCCGTTTGTGTATATTCCTAATTATTACGAAGTGTTTGAATTTATATATAAGCAATTTAGTCCATGTGAAGGGGCAAATTTCTGGCGATCTATCAAGAATACATTAGTTGAGACCAGAGAACCATTAGTTAGATTTATATAGACACGCGCGTATCCTATCGCTATAGTGACGTGTACGGTATTGTTCCTTTATAGTGTGAATGTTGTTGTTCCTAATTAGAACCTTTGTTTATCCAGCAGCCATACTGACTGTTAGGGACATGGTAGACTTCATTTTCATGGGATAGTTGTCAAAACTGAGAAACCGCAGAAATTCTGCTATTTAAAACTACCAGGTCAGGCTGACCCAACTTTAGCGACTCGGAAAGAAAGGGCGGCAAAGACATTTGATCCAGAGTGGTCACGTTAAATAAGGGGTGTGTTTTCACACAAAATTTCAAAGGATTTAATATCGCTTTATTGAAATTTAAGTCAGTCTGAGTTTTCTGGCGAGAGGACAAGAGTTATACATTTATTACAGGTTCCGAATGGAATTTTTAAGAAATTTATTCGTAAAAAAGTGTGGTCCAGGCATGGGTGATGAAACCACAAAGAGAGAACATAGCTTTTTGGACGTATTGATGTTACGTTCGCTGAGACATATACCGAGGAAAAGGAACTAGAGGGAAGTGCGGTGAGACGTATAATTCTGTGACAAAATTCTGCATCGTGCAAGATCCAAAGTTCTGAACAGCAACAGAGGAAACGGAAACTCAGAACTACCAGGTTATGAAATCGTAGAAGGCGTTGACTTCGATTGTGTCACTTGATCATATGATGAACTAAAGCTAACATATCGGCTAGTTGATTTAAATCTATTTGAGTTTTCTTGTAATTCGGTGAAAGTTTTATTTCTAAAAGCAGAGTATATTCCTAATTAAAGGAATTTTCACAGTTGTTTATATATTTGATTGAATTGTTTGTTTATCTTTACGGGGGGGGGGGGGGAGGGGAGGCTTGTATTTGTTTGTTTAATTCATCTGCTCAGATCACTATATATATTTCCATCTATAAGTTTGACCACTTATCTTTACTCGAATCGGGGTAATTATATCCAGGGCGGTCATCTCTTAAATAAAGAGTACCAAAAAGAATGGGTTACAGTATTTATTATTATATTTATACAACCCCGTGACAGTGGGCAATACTAATTGATCAATCACTACCCCACCCATGACAAGTTGGACGCTTCGTTCGGGATTAGAACATTCGATTAAATTAATCTGAGCATATATTGAACACAGGCACTACCGAGAGAGTAATAGTTTCATTATTAGTTTAAGAAGAAGGATCCAAGTGAATCGAGTCATTGCCTGCCATTTTTATATACATAACTATTATGCATGCGAATTTATTGCCATTTATTTTCATATTGCGATGAAAATATTGCAAGAACTGAGACAACTTTGCTGTCAAGTCATAGTTTAAATTTGTGGAGTAAAAGGGTGTGTGTGTGTATTGCCTACGTATTCTCTTGTAAAAAGAGTTATTTAGGCAAAACTCCGTAGTAATAAATTACGTCTTGTTAGTAGGTACACGCTGCATTAATTTGGTGAGGCACTCCTGCTGAGTGTGGCTGTATTTTTTTTTTTATTGATTATTGTTTAGTAAAGGGACCGACTGAATTGAGTCAGGTTATACTAGAAAAAGAAAATTACGTTGCAAGGCTATTTTCAAATAGGACCATAAACTCTGAGTGTACGTAAGGGACGTAATTCTCTTAAGGTCAGGATGGCGACGGACAGACAATTAGTTAGGGAGTTTAAATCAATTGGTAAAGACGAATTAGGGTATGACGGGGCCCCGTTAACTGAATTTATCGAACGAAGTTTTAGGGAACACAAGGAACAATTAGCAGCTGAACGAGAGAAAGAGAAGACAAACAATAAGCTGAATGTGAGAAAGACAGACAAGCAATTGAACAAGCAACTGAACGAGAGAAAGATAAGGACAGACAAGCAGCTGAACGAGCGAAAGAGCTTGAACTAGCTAGATTGCATGCCGAGGTAGCTAGAGAACGCGAACATATGTAAACCATGGAATGACTGAGGATCGAAGCCGAGTTCAGGAGGAATGAAAATCTGAACGCACGTTCAGGGGCCGCAAGTAGACGATCTGAAGACAGACGACCAATACAGATCACCAAACCCATGTTCACTGACAAGGACGAAATTGTTGACAACTTTCTGACACAGTTCTAAAAGTTGGCACTTGTTTATCAGCTACACAGAGAGCAGTGGGCTATCAATGTTTCGGCATTCTTACAGGGAGCCGCGAAACACGTCTACCACAATATGACACCAGAAGAGATAGACGACTACGACGCTCTGAAGAAAGCGTTACTACGGCACTATGAGCTGTCGGTTGAGACGTTTCGAAAACGTTTTAGAGACTTGTCGAAGAGGGTTACCGATACACACGCGCAATTTCATAGTCGAGTACGCGTAAGGTTTGATAAATGGATAAAAATGTCTGGCACCTCGCTAACGTATGAGGGCATACGCGAGGAAAATTTGAAGGAGCACGTCCTAAGTACTTACAGAAAAGACTTAATTGTGTTTTTGGCGGAGCGTGAATTCTCAACCTTGGATGAGATAAGTGTGATGGCGGAGCGCTATGAAAACGCGCACGCGCATCCAATCACTTGGAATCATAGGGACCGACCTGGAAACGGTGAGTATAGAAGGACCACTGAGGATTCTATTAGGAGAATTACTAATCTTTCGTGTCAAAAGGTTCTATATCACTTATTTGTTATTCTGTCAGGCCATTCATTATTAAAATATTAAATGACAGATGAACTTCTCAGAATGTTTTTCTAGTAAAAGTGTTCTTATTCACGGACTAGTGTTCAGCTTTGTTAATGTTTATATCTATTGTGCCAATTTGGCATCATACTTAGTTATATAACCCGTGACAGTCGTAACCGTGTTCATTACCTTTGAAGGTATTAATTGTTATTATTAAGCAGTTATCTAGCTATGTATTAGGTTTTGTTTAATCCACTTGTATCTACTAATCTTTCATTTGATCAGAAAATTAATCCTAATTAAAATCACGATATGCACGTGTATTTTACCCTGAATATTACTCACTGTCCTATGAATTTAAGCAAGATCAATGTATAACCGACACACTGGTCGTTTTGGATCTAGCCGAGGAGTGCACTATCTCCATTGTATTCTATATCCATTCTATATCCATAGGTGTGATTGTTAAATTTATATTTCATTTGATATGCGAAGTTTATTGAGTTTGTATTGTCATATCGCGTAGTGATTCATTTATTCCAACGCAGATTTGAAACATTGTGAACTGTGAATTACAAGTTGCTATTAAGAGTTTAATGTATTAGCATTTCCAGAACTCATTCGTGGTGAACTCCAAACAGTTGTACTTCGTTCTATGTAATAATTTTCCAGTAAACAATGTCTATATTTCTTTTAAATATTCTTGCTTTTAGAGGATTCATCCTGTTATTATGCTGTTTCACAGGTGTAGAATCTACAATCTCAACATCATTAAAGATTTGATTTATCCGTGTTGGCACATCGGAAAACAAGTGTTCATATTTTACATAAGGGGTGTTTCAATTCACTATTGTCATGTGGTTGAAGATGAGAATGTTTCCGTTCTAAATTATTTAATATTTCTGAAATCTGCTTTCGGACAGGAACAACTAAATTGCCTGAATAATGATCTGATCAGTCAATACCAAAACATCCCGTTAACATATTCATATGTCAAAGTTTTTTATGTTTAACTATCCCAGGAATGTTAATGATATAACTAAAGGATTTTTACATTCGTTTCAATTCGGTAATGACCATAAACATTTCCCCAATAGGATTTTGTTGACATGGGCACAATAACTGGAACTCTATTTCCAGGGTTAAATCTTCTCTCTTGTTTATTTCTGTCATACCTTAATTTAATTTGGACTGAATAAATTAGTTCCTCACAAGTCCTGAGCATATTATAATCGAAATCAGAAGCATAGTCAAGAAGAGTAGTCGTGTAATCTTTACTTGAAGGACATGTTCCTGTATCAAAGCGATATAACCGAATCTTATTCTTCCTATCTTGATGAAATCTTTCCAAAGCCCCTTGGCTTTCAGTGAGAAAGGGAGATGGCTGGGTTCTGCATTATTCTGCAGATTACGTTCCGCTCTGTTTAATTCGGACAATTCTTTGGCTGCATTAATGCACCTGGCTATAAGTTAACATCAGTAGCTACTTTTTGAGATATGACAGAACAAGTACAATGTTGAAATTGATAGAATTGTGACAAGTCTGCCTAAAAAGGCATTTTAAAACAACTATCAGCAAGTTCATTTGCGATGATTTCGGCAACAGAGGCATTTTAATTCGGCCACTGGTATTTCCTGAGTGAGAGTCACTATCCTTGATATCGGTAAGGGTGCGGATTCCTCGTTTTTATTATCAACATAAGTTTCTGACATGATTTTGCCAACATTTAGGTTGCAGTGACGCCACATTGAAAGCTATTTTCAGACAATAACTGATATTTATGATACATTTTGAAATGCATTTACAGGAAACTATTAAATATACACCAACAACGATTTGTATTACTGGTTTTTGGTCACTTTTAACCAATTTTGACCTGATGTTATTTTTCAAGCTGCAATTGGCTTATTTCCCAATTATGGTTATAGTTATTTGAACATTATCTTGCAAATTATGTAGATGTAAAATGTAACTGTGACTGATTTATTTGTACAGTTTGCATCATCCCACGATAAAACTCTCTATGAAGACTGTTGAATTGGTACAGCATCGCCTTTTTTGCAATTCCTGTGTTCTTCTTTCATTTTTCATATATCTACTGATTAATGCCTGTGTGTGTATGTATAGTCATACATGTGTTGTAAAACAAAATGCAAGCGGGTTATTTAAATGTTTTCCCCAATCCGTGTATTCTTTTGGGATATTTTAAATGTAGCAATATGTCAAAAAGAAAACTATTTCTTCATAATAATAAAGAAATGACTAGTCGACGATATGAGCGGCTTTCCACTTCAGATGTGTTATTTGCTTTGCAGAACATATATTCAGCCTTGTTTTGATAGGTATTACTTGTGCAAACACGTGCCTTCAGCTAACAAGTACTAAATCAATAAGCACAAAAGATCTGTGAATTAGCCCCCGAGTGGAGGTCTTGTACAAAAACAATGTGGCTACCTCAGGCACGACGAGGGCTCCAACGTCTAATTCAAGTAATAAAACGATACTGAATCAGATTAGACTCTAAATATATGACAATCACACCAATTATTGTAAATACAAGACAACCGTATGTACGCCCACTGAGGTTAATCGCGTCATGTCTCTCTCTCTCTCTCTCTCTCTCTCTCTCTCTCTCTCTCTCTCTCTCTCTCTCTCTCTCTCTCTCTCTCTCTCTCTCTCTCTCTCTCTCACCAAGATCACATGGGATGCGTTTGAAGATATATGCCGTATATACCTGTTTTAACTTAATACAAGAGCAAAGTACACAGCGCAAAATCTGCCGTTGCATTCATCATCATCATCATCATCATCATCATCATCATCATCATCATCATCATTCTTGTTGTTGTTGCTGTTATTATTATTATTATTATTTGTAGTAGTAGTATCGTGATCAGCAGCAGCAGCAGTAGTTGTAATATAAGTAGTTTGTTTAAACAATTGGGAATTTTCCCATGCATCTGTTTAATCTAGCTTCTCTTTCGTACATTTTTTTATAGAAAAAAATTCTTCAAAGAAAAGAGTCTGTTGTTGTATGTTTTTTAACATATATAGTCATGAAATAGTCATGTTTATGTATTCTAGTATTTTGTTCACAAAGCATGCATAATTTAGTCTAGAAAATATACAATGCTTCGATTCCAATTCTTAAAAGTTGTTTTATAGTTTTTAATACAGGCATTGGTTTTCTTCCCTTTCAAGCATACAGCTTTTTAAATGGTTAAATTGGACAATGTGTCGAATCAAGAAATTTAAAAAGGACAGATAACCTACCATCAGAAGTAGGCCTTTTTCCTTTAGTGATTACGTTATAATTGGTAATCGAAATTAGGTGAAGATCTTGTATTATCCATATAAGGAAAGTTGTTCACCATCTAAACATTTGTTAGAAAGTGATATAGAAATGAACGCAATGATTACAACTCTTTCGAAGATAAATAGCGTCTTTACTCGCTTTTAAGTCGAGTACAACTGCAATTTAGAAAGAGCCAGATCTGACGTTGCATTCTTCACTAACAGATCGCTGTCGACGCAGTTTATTTGTTATAGTAGAGATCTGTAAGACAAACATGTTTGTTTTTGGTTTGTTTTCTATTGGTAAAAGTTTTATAAATCATCAAACGTTCACGTAATCAGGAAGTTAAGAACGGCCCTAGAATAAGTAAATGTTTTCCTCTTGTGATTTGGCCAGAATTCTATAAAAACAACAAACAGTATAATAGAAAGTTCAAATTGATTGAATAGATGATATACAAGCTTTACCACCATTTATACGCTTCTTAAAAAAGTAATATAGAAAAAAAAAACCACAACCCCAGTGGTGAAAATATGTAAAACGGTTGTATCAGATCCAAGACGTTCTGGTTTGAACTAGGTATTGGGAAGAAACAAAAGAAAAAAATTCGGAAAGCACAAATTATGACGAAACATTGAATTTAGAAATAAATTATTTCACAAATCTGAGGGAAAGAAATGATTCATTAGGATGCACTGCGACTCTGATACAATTACTGAACATCGTAAGAATTATTTCTTATTTAAAAAAAGAAATGTCTAGTGGATAGGATCTGTGAAGGAGTTGATTCTCTCAAAACATTATCAAAATTGACCCCACAACTGACTCCAGAATTGACCGATCTCAGAGAAAGCGATGATAAATAGCATGCATCATCATATTCGGTGCCGCCGTAGATCAGTTTGTAAAGAGTCGGGTGCGTAATACAGAATTTGGCGGTTTGATACCCATCCGAGCCATACGGAGTCCATATCATTCGTTTGTCGTTAGGAAAACACTCAGTTTCAGTTTTCTCGGCACAATACATCTGTTAATATGTCTAGTGTGCCGTTAACAACAACACTCCCCGACAAAAAGAAAAAAAAAAAATAATAGAAAAGGCTAAATAAAATGAATTGGAGTAAAACGCAAATATCGCTTCCACAAAGTTCCATGTTTGTTTTCGCTAACCCTTAAATCTGACATACAATCGATTACTTGATTAAATCGATGGCTTTTCGAGGTCGCTATATACTCTAAGATTCACAATGTCATTTATCACTAAAAGGTAATACGTTCTAAAACTAATGCACAAACCTTTAAAGGAATCTTTCATAATAAAAAAAACCCATAGATTACGATTTAGCCACCGAATAGAAGTCTCCCTTTTGAAAGTTCAAAACCAGTCCCGTGATTTAATCTGGCTAAATTAAAACCGAACATGACACCTAAAAAAGATAAAAGCAGTCTCAAAGTTTATAGAAAACTACAAATCGATATCAACTCAATTTGTGTAAGAGGTGGTAGTTTTACTGGCTGGCAAATAAATCATTGATTGGGTGGTGGATATCGTGACTACAGTATATCTTAAAACACAAACAGAGGCATTGCAGTTTATCAGGAAGGACATTTACAAGAGAATATGGGTTATATTTGAGAGACCAGTTGATTGCAGAAAGTTTGAAATATGTAGCTGTTCATGGTCCACTTTCCACGTTCCCTTCTCAATATAACATAATGGATACTCACCTTCAACCGGAAGTAAGTAAACAATTATCTAGATAAGATAGAGCTAGATGTGCAAGGACTTGTAAGCTAGTTAAATTGTTTCAAAAGTAAATATTCTTTTATGAGGAATTAAAATTGAGCACTCCTCCCGCACAAATTCGAATTAAATATGTAATGCCAATCCAGTTTCTCTTTCTCTGTTTTCCGGTTTCTCAAGTGTTACTAAATCTTCTTACACCATATATACTTTTGTAAATTCACGTGAAAAATGAAATCTATATTGATAATATTCAAAACGTATCTGGTCATAACTAATGTGTTACGAGATATTTTCACATTCCCCAGTGCACATAATTTTTAAGTTGCCAACTTTAACAACGTTTTTATACGTTCTAATACTCAAAGGAAACAAATCAATCGGTGCCAAGATTTCGGCAAAGCTACACGGGAACAGGAGTATCTCGTTCACCTTCTGACTATCAACGAAATATATGTTGCCAAACTATAAATGTGTTCATACTTTTCGGATGTCCTCGCCTTACGATACAATTAATGGCTAATGTATACATCAAACAGGGAAAATAACTACACAGAACTTTGCCGGAAAAATCAAAACATGGCAGCCACAACAGCCAACACAGTCAAACTGTGGAAAAAGGAAAAAGACTTAAATAAAAAGAAACAGTATTGGCACGATGATCGATCCAATGGAAAATCTGTGTTACATGTTTTGTTCAACACACTACTAATTAATCACTATCTGGGAACGTTGTTATGGACGTTAAGCTAGATTATTGAGAACTCAATTGCAGATGCAGTCAGTGAAAAGACATTTAGATTACTAGCACTGGAACCTTTGACCTTCAGTCATGGTTTGGAGACCAGCTGAATTGATGAAGATTGTGACTTTCATTCGGGATAACGGTTGTAATTCGGGTCAGTGCCTGGTTGATGCCGTGTCCAACGTTCCCTCTAAGCTGCGCGCAGCTGCTCAGGCATCCCCGCGCAGCTGAATTGTCAATTTTTGCTCAATCCAACGTTAAATTTTGCTCGTCTCCGTAATGCTTGCGCAGTGCAGCGAGCGCTGCGCGCACACCTAACATTCGCTTAGAGGGAACGTTGGCCGTGTCCTACTCTGTGCAAATCTTCAACATGTTGCAGGTACAGTGCTTGTTCGAAGATGGTTTTGAAATAGCGTCCGCCTTCATTTGGGATACAGTGGTGCCGGTACGTCGATTCAGTCTTAGACGAACATTCACACAGTTCAACAAATTCGTATCTTGCAGTCACCGGTACACACGATCAACAGTTGCAAACTACGACCTTACTTGCTTTCCTTTTCTCGCTGGCTATATGATACATTGTAATCATTGCCATCCTTAATCAGACCGTTGAATCCATTGAATGTTTTGGTTTTCACACTACACACAGGTATAGGTGTGATCTGCTTTTGCAATAAGCGAGTTAATTCCCAAAGTAAGCTCGAACAGGATAAGTTCCATAGCGCTGCTGGGCGGTTGATGATTGGGAAAAAATCCATGTTACGCACAAGATGTACATCATGCATTACATTGTTGACGGAGCCAATATAGCCGTTTGGTCTGGATTAGTGTTGTCGATTTTGATGCCTTTCATTTCGAGATATAGGTGTCATTTCCCGATCGGTTCGCTTTTTGATTTGAAACTCGAGTTAGATAGCATGGCAAAACTCGAGTTATATCTTTTAACCTTCGCAAGAATCTTTGTACATCACATTTACATGGAACGATGTAGTAATTACAACATCAAAATCAATGATTGTTTTGAGTCTATACTTATTCAACCAAGTCCATGGTGTCAATCTCTTTATAAATCTCTGTTTGCCCTGTCCACGTGACTACATGGATACTGAAATAATTGCTTCGATGGTGTTGTAGTGTGAATTTATAGGAGTTATGTGTGCTTTGTATGCTTTCTAGAACTGAATACTATTCCAAGCATTTAATAACCCGTTTTGAATCTGTCGATTGACAAGCATTAGTTTAGACTAACTGTTTTCCTTACGAAATGACGTGATTGGTCAGTGCATGCAGTCTTTAGTAACGAATTGTTTGAAGACAGATGTGACATTACGAAAATGCAACTACTTCTCGGTATGGAACAGCAAGTCCCTATAAGAAACTCGTATGCGAATGTGTAGTTTCACGGTCTCTTCCGTTTTGCAAATATAGTATGCGATAGTTTAATTTTTGATACCAATGTTCACACTGCAAACATACGTATTACTGGCAGAAAGAAAATATGGATAAGAAATTATCGATGTACTTGATAAGTGTTTAGTTCTTCTGAGTTAGCACTGAGCGAATATTCAACATTACATGGAATGACTCACCATCGGAGCTACTATATTTCCCACGACGTCGTTGTCCAAGACAAAATCACGTTGAATCCTTCGTTCGGTCAGCGTTGGATCGTAACTCCTTTTCGAACTTGTTGTTAGGCACGTATTTCGTCATATGAAGTACATTCGTGTTTCCACCCTGAATATAATATTAACTTGGAGAAACGATATTATGCAGAGTTGTGTTGTCAAGAAAATCCGTGCTTAGACGATGAAAGAGTGCGTGGTAGTCGAGATATTTGGTTCTTGCGAACCCATTGAGAAGCTGATTGTTGGATACATTGTAGATCGTATAGTAAGATGACGAGCACTACTTCTTTCAGAAATGTGCATGTAATACACCTTCAGCCCCGGATGATTAGTGTCCCCGTGTTCTTCAACTTGGGCGCCAATTATTTCCTCGACGAAGTACGTTCAATACACTATGGAATTAATTGTACCAAAGCTTTTTCCTAACAGACTTCGTGGTCTAGTTTGAACCGATGAAGTTAAATTTTGTCGCGACATAACATAATATCCTAGTGGGAAACATACACATTGAACTGTTTTTTTTTTTAAAATAAAAAAGTCAAATAAGACTGATGATTCAAAGTTGGACCGTTGTTTCATCTTCAAAGTTGTCCGATTTAAAAGGAATGCTTTTGCTGTTACTGGATTGGTAATTGCTACTGTTGCTGCTGCTGTCCGTATATCCCAAAATTGAAATTTGAAGCTGATAGTCAAAATAACTATTCAGTAAAATATTCCACCTTAGCTTACAGCTTTTGTTGCCGTCTCAATTGCAGCTCCATTAACACAATACATTACGTGGATCTGACAACAAAAGGATACATTTCAGGTCACGTTTTCCACACCACACTTGCTCACTTTTTGGTTTGCGTCTGCCACTCTTCTATTGATGACAGAGGCGAGGTTGATACGAGTTTGAAAGTTCGCGAATATTTATTATTCTACTTAGATGCAAAGCTGCAATCCAGAACGGAAAGCTATGAGGATTGACCTTGCTATAGTATTTCACTTCCTTGTTTCGATATTTTCCTACTTTGCGTATTCTTAAGTCAAGAATGTTCTTGATATTGCAAAAGTTATCACCTTTTTTTGGTCACATGTTTTAAATTGGGCGAGCGAAACATTTTTCACTCCTTCGCTCATGTATTTTCATTTATAGATTGTCGGATGACATTGACGGACATGTCGCACCACAGGAAACAATCTTGTCGTCCAGTTTGATCGATATCCTTTCTAAAATGTAGCTTTCACTTTTCCTTTACAAATATAGTTTCAACATGAGCGTAAGACAGTGACGAATGTTGTTGATGCTGTGATCTGATGGCTAGTTCGTCTTGGATTTTTCGGGAGTCCCAAACAATCGATCAAGTGATTCCACTACGTTTAAATTCTGTTTTGTTCTGGTGCACGTCTAATTCTGCAAGGCATCAATAGACTGTAGGGTTTCACTGAACATGATAGCATGTTGTGTTGTTTCTAGCGTGTGCTGATGTATAAAGTATTTTCGCTTTACACAGTTTTAATGTTGTTTAGAAACATTCAATCACACTCGCTCAAGCTGCAATATTTTCGGTTGTGAAAAATGAAAAATTTAATCACTTTGTCCGCTTGTCACAGCAGAGAATGTCGTTCATGTGGTGACCTCGATTGTTTTAGGCAAAGCAAGAAACTTCAATCTAATCATTGTAGAAAAACCACAGCTATCCTAGTAGAAAACACAAGCTGACTGAATATCTCTTTTGTGGCAGTTTCCGAATCTTCTGAAGTATGTAAATGCGATAGGTGGAAACCTAATTAATCTTGGAGATTTCAACTTTCACTTTGAATATCCTGGAAACCCATACACGTCAAAATTCCTAGATTACATGCATGTTTTCTACCTTAAACAGTCAGTTAACCAACCCACCCACACACTTGGTAAAATGTTAGACTGGTTTCTTCATGGACCTGATGATAATATTCAACAAGCCATCCTTGTATCCCACGAATTTGCATCAGATCACCTCTGCATTATATGCCATCTGGACGTATCAGTCCCTAACCCTCCACCTTTATTGGCTAATAAGAAAAACCCTGTATGATAAATAGAATCAAATTAATGCATGACATCCAAGAAAACCTAACAACTTTCTTACATCCTACAGCAGAACAACTCGATAAATGCCTGCGTTCATTCCTTGAATACCATGCCCCAGCCACTAAATGCAGCTTATCAATAACAAATGTGTTCTCCATTTTATTGCAGTGTTAGGAACCAGCTTCTCACTGCTAAAAGACATTGCCGTAAAGCAGAGAGGCTTTGGATTTCCAAAAGATTCACTATTCATAAACAAATATATGAAGCCGCTAAGAAGAACGTCACAAACATAGTCCATTTAGCCAAATTAACCCACTACAATACTAAGATCACGGAGAGTTCCAGCTGCAAAGAGCTCTTCGAGATAACTAACAATCTAATGTCAAGGAACAAATGTACACCACTTCCAAATACCTTCTCTCCAGTAGACCTTCCAGACCTGTTTGCAAATTTCTTCCCTGTCAAAGTACAAACCATTAGAGATTCGCTTGACAACACAATTGCAATTGACTCGTCATCATACAGTTATGATACCGAATTTCAGCGACAACCTTTAGGAGCATTTGAACCTGTCTGTATGGATTTAAAACGGACAATCGTGATGAAGAGTGCACCAAAGTCATGTGATCTTGATCCAATTCCAACATCACTTCTGCTTAAGTGCTTAGACCCAATATTGCCTTCACTAACTGATGTTATTAATCTCTCTCTCTCTCTCTCTCTCTCTCTCTCTCTCTCTCTCTCTCTCTCTCTCTCATCGGGGGAATTCGCAACATTTGTCAAAACTGCTATCGTAAAGCCTCTGCTGAAGAAATAAACACTTGACCATAACGATTTAAAGAACTACCGCCCAGTTTCTAATCTCCAGTTGATATAAAAAATCTTATTAAAAATTGTTCTAACCCAACTTGTATCTCATTTGAATTCAATAATCCTTTCAGCAATGTACAGTCTGCATACCGCCCTTGCCACAGTACTCAAACTACTCTTCTGAAAGTATTAATAACATTCTCTCTGCTTTGGATAGTGGAAAGACTACATTCCTCACCATTTTTGATTTATCTGCAGCATTTGACACAATAGACCATGATATATTACTTCACCGTCTTCAGCATGTATTTGGCATTCACACTACCGCATTACAGTGGTTCAAGTCCTCCATAGTTAACAGGACATAAATTGTATGTGCAAATGGAATAAACACCAGCCCAGTTGATATATGTCGTGGTGTTCCACAGTGGTCTGTTCTTGGACCTGTTCCCTTCATTCCATACACTGATCCGCTCTCTAGTGTCATAGATCGTCACCCATTGCCTCACCAATTGTACGCTGATGACACCCAAATATACAAGTCTAGCCACCCAACTGAAGTTGATGCTACCATCGATGAGGTAGAGAGGTGCATTTCTGATGTGAAATCATGGATGACATGAGAATGATAATAAAACTGAAGCTATTCAGATCACAACACAAAGACTTTCTCATTCACAGCCTTTACCTCAGACTATACATATCAGTAACACCAACATTACATTCATACAGTCAGTACGAAATCTAGGTGTTACTCTAGAGAGTTCTCTCACATCGCACCAACAAGTCCTGAACAGATATGCAAGGCTGTATATCTTGAGCTGAGGCGTATCAGTTCCATTTGCAAATATCTTTCAGTTGATGCCACTAAAACACTTGTGTGTTCATTAGTACTTTCAAGACTGGACTATTGTAATTTAATTCTGTCTGGTTCGTCACAATATCTACTCCCGAAACTTTAAAACTTGAAAACACAGCTGCTCGGATCATCTTCCGAGTACCTCGATCAGAGCACACATCACCACTGCTCTGTACCCTACACTAGCTATCCGTTCGATCCAGAATCAAACACAAAATGTGTTCTCTGTGCTACGTTTCACCGACAGACTCCAGTCCAACATAGCTATCCGGTCTCAAAAATGTGTATAGACCAGCAAGATACTTACGTTCCTCGTCTGACAATCGTATGATCACTGCTCCCACTATGAAAACAAAGTTATATAAGTTGTTCACTACAGGACGCGAGATTAGTGCGACAAAATAGAAACATTTCTATTCCTTGGAGTTTTGTTTGACTTGTGTTCTGTCAAAATATTAATGTAGCCTGTGGGAATCCGAGACCTATGACACGAAGAAGACAAGGAAATATACTTGATTTTGTTCTCTTTGAGTTTAGTTTGCCTCGTTACACAAATATGCATTTATACATTCTTCAAACAGACTGGTGGATGATACGGTTGTCGTTGTCTTTGACAATATGTCGAATTTCTGGGTCTTGTTTTAATGGTCAGTTCTATTCATATTCCCAACTTTATATCATTTGGGGTCATATTGCTTCTAAATGCTGACATCTTTGGTAGACTGTCTTGTGCACGGATAATCCTGTATAAAGATGTGTTCAGTTCTTTGTCAGAATAACACGTATAACATTAATGAAACGAAGACAAGTACTTCAACCAACACAAAAGATTTGCCGAATTCTGACGACTCGTCTATTAATACGTGTGAGGAGGTATGTTTAGTTATAATGTTCTCGGGCTTGAACTTCTTTTGGTACATCAATCCACCAATTCTGGCTATGGGATATACATCCTGCAAAGGGTCAATACTGCCGTGTTTGACAAACAAATTTCTTAATTTTTCAGACAAATGTCGTAGAATACCGGTATTTACAGCTACCATAGTGATATTAGGTATGTTCTAGAATACACATGTCGTAAGGTTGATGTGCGGCACAAAAACCAGGACGTTCATATTTGTAGGTACATTCTGTTTACAGATTTGACACATTTCTAGTAATTCACATCACGTTTACTTTTTATGTTATGTCAGTCGTAGCAAGACTGACTTATAAATTGGCATCCACAGGTATAGTACGTTATCTTTCGTTTAACCCAAGGAACATGAGGACTAGACGCTTAAAAGTGACGATGTTCCTTTTCACCATGCAAAATGTTACTTCCGATAGACAATAGTGTTGGCGATGTTTGTGATGGAAGTGGTAATACTATTGATGCATAGGGATCATCAATAAGTTTTAATTTGTGCCACGACTTCTCAGAAAATGGTCGTCATTGCTTTGTTTCTAGTTTCTCGGCTGCTTTGTATGATCCTTTCATCTAGCAATCTACCTACCTCCATATCTACTTACCTTCCTACCTATCTATGTATCTATCTATCTACTGAGCTGATTATATATATATATATATATATATATATATATATATATATATATATATATATATATATATATATATATGTGTGTGTGTGTGTGTGTGTGTGTGTGTGTGTGTGTGTGTGGATCCATGTAAGACGATTAATACTGCTAATGTTTAAAGGCGCGTAATTGTTTAGAATAGTTTTTGAATATGTTCTAATGATCCTGCTTTTGTCTTCTAGATTTTTCCCTCTTGTCTCTTATTAGCTTGCTGAAATGAAATCCAAACTACGTCGCTATATAGCTTCCCATTCCATTTAAAAGTACATGGCAAATTGGTCCTAATTTATAAATTATGAGCTTCTTTTCATAAAGTGCAGTATTATTGTGGTAGTGTTTCCCAATAATGACGTGAACGCAAACTGATATATGAAACGTGATCGGCATATATGAATGTGTGTTAAAAACGAACACAAAAAGACAACAAAGAGACATTTTGTCTTAACCTTGCATCTCATATATACACTAAACTGTCTGAAAACGATGTGTAATAAATATATAGAGTTGAAATAAGGGTATAATTTTTTTAAAAAAAAAAATTGCCGATTGTTTCAGACTAAGTGGGCAGAAGATCATGTTCCTGTTACCGCTATTAACAAAGACGGAATAGGTATACCTACAGACGTGGATAAAGTCGATACCAACAACGACGTAAGTTGATATAGTTTATCCTCTTAATAAAAGGATTAGTTTGTCGATAATAAAATGACGACATGCTTCCGTAGAGCTGCAGCAGTTAAAACGGTTTACTCTGAAATTTAACTCAATTTCTTCTTTTCAGACGTGCATACAAATTATGCATGAATACGAACAAAATCGAGAGCTCTATGGTCTAAAACGGATAGTTTACACGCACACATTTCCATACACTCTGCGTGCTCGTGTGGGTGTGTTTGTTTGTTTGTTTGTTAGTTTGTGTGTGTTTTTGTGTTAAAAGGTGCAAAATAGGGACATCAGTGAGAACACACACCAACATACTAGGGAAACCCCTGAAATCCGGGACGTTACTGTTTTGAAATACTTTCAGTGATATTTTGCATTGACCATAATTAATAATATAAACTTTGAAAGAAACGTATCTGAGTATATCCTCGTTTGGTTGTATTTGTTCACATCAAACCACAGAAAAATACACATCCAACTAGAATCATATCCCCGTTTACGCGATAGATTTATCAATTGTCTCCTGCGTTTCCTTCACGAGCACTTGCTGCCATGATAGTTATTGAACACGGCATCAAGAAAATCTAACAGGATTCAAATATTGCATGCTAGGTTGGATACATATGTATTGCGTATCTTGTTTTTAACGCATACGTATTACATATCTAATTTTTAACACATATGTATTAGATATCTTCTATTGAACACATGCGTATTATATATCTTCTTTTTAACACATAAGCGTTACATATCTTCTTTTTAACACACACACACACACACACACACACACATATATATATATATATATATATATATATATATATATATATATATATATATATATATATATATATATATATATATATATATCTTCTTTTAAGCACATATTTATTATATATGTTCCTTATGTTTTTAACACATATGTATGATATATTTTCTCTGTAACACAGGGAAGAAGATCCCTGATGTGTTTATTAATGGATAATCTACTGTGTGTAACACACTTAGACACTAATTAGACAGAACAAAATAGAATGCTACCGAGTGAACGGTTTTAAAAATATATTGAACACCTCTTTCTTCAAATACATTTTTAAGATTTATGCAGATTTTCCTTCAGAAACAAATTACAATGGTCAGGGTACTCTAAATATTCAGCTCTAATTGTACATTTTATATTTTAGTTCAATGTGGACTATGTGCGTTTTGAAATAAATACATTTAAAAATATTTATGTTTGGATAATGGTTAAAGTACTGTTTGCGAATAAAGAATTTTATCTAATATTGTAACTGCTCCCGTTTCCTAGTGGTTAGAGCGTCCTCCTCGGAGCTGTAGGTCGTGGGTTTAACCCCTGGCCGAGTCATACCAAAGACTTTAAAAAAAATGGTACTAACAGCTTCCTTGTTTGGCGCTCAGCATTAAAAGGAGGTGATTGTTAGGACTGGTCGGTCTGGTGTCACTATAATGTGACTGGGTGGAGGAAGATCATCCTACATGTCTGTGGCATGATGCTCCAGTGCTAGACATCAATGTAAACTGTCACAATGCAGACATCATAGCGATATGACTGAAAAATTGTTAAAGTTACGTTAAAAATCCAAATCACATCACTCATCAAAAACTGTTGCTGTCTAATTTTAAGCATGCGTGTATTGATTTGGCGTTGACAACATGTAACAAGCTGATCAGGTTTTTTTCATGCAGTTCAAATATTGGCTTAAACAATTTTATACTAATTGTGTTACTACTACTTCAACACATTATCATCATTATCATCATCATTATCACCACAATCATAATCATCACAAAACTATATGTACTGATACCTTTGTATGAACGAAAATGTAAATGGGTATCAAGACAGCTTTTCCTAGTGTTCATAATTTCAGACTTAGCTACATGGAAGTACTTCATACGGTTCACCCATCGCCTCATGTAAAAAGTGTCCGCGGTGAAAACCCTATATAAAAATGTATGTAGTACCCTTCGACACCGTGTAAGTTGAGCATATAAAACTTCTTTTAGTTTGCTGATTTCCATCAGCCGGCCATGTTCAGAAAAGCTGGACCATACTGTTCTCTTGTCGACAATGTTTTAAAGCTTTAGCGTCGTTGTGCACATTCGCGCACATAATTTTACAGGCACGAGAAAACAAAATATGAGATCTGACAGGGTCCACTTTACGAAACTAATTTGGAGCCGGATGGTCTCAAGCGCCTGCCATTACTGTCTTGTATTTTGCTGTCATAACAACGTTTTGGCGAACTAGTAGCTTAGGTTTTCCATAAATATTTTGGAGATAAGAAGGGGGCTGGTCTAGCGTAAACTGTTCATAATTGATGAAAACAAACGAGTTAATCGGTTTAAACTGGACAAGATTGAAAAAGTGGTCCAGGAAATATGTTGCCTATATTATTAAGTCTGACGCATTCACACAGCCTGTAATACATGTCACAAAGCAATTTTGTTGATAATTCTATACGGCCTGTAATAAGTGTCACAAAGCAATTTGGGTTGATAATCCTATACGGCCTGTAATAAGTGTCACTAAGCAGTACCGGTTGATAATTCTATACAGGCTGTAAAAAAAAGTGTCACAACTCAATAAAATTTGATAATTCTATACGGCCTGTAATAAGTGTCACTAAGCAGTACCGGTTGATAATTCTATACAGGCTGTAAAAAAAGTGTCACAAAGCAATACAAATTGATAATTCTATACGGCCTGTAATACGTGTCACGAAGCAGTACCGGTTGATAATTCTATACAGGCTGTAACAAGTGTCAAGCAGCAGTAAGGTCTGATAATTCTACACGACATGTAATAAGTGTCACGAAGCAGTAAGGTCTGAAAATTCTATACAGGCTGTAATAAGTGTCACTAAGCAGTAAGGTTTGATAATTCTATACGGGTTGTAGCAAGTGTCGCTAAGCAGTGAGGGTTGATCATTCTATACAGACTGTAATAAGTGTCACTGAGCAGTGAGGGGTGATAATTCTATACGGGCTGTGATAAGTGTCACGAAGCATTAAGGTTTGATAATTTTATACGAGCTGTCATAAGTGTCAAGAAGCAGTAACGTTTTATAATTATATACGAGCTGTCATAAGTGTCACGAAGCAGTAAGTTTTGATAATTTTATACCGCCTGTAATAAGTGTCACGAAGCAGTAAGGGGTGATAATTCTATACGGGCTGTAAATAGTGTCACGAAGGAGTAACGTTTGATAATTCTGTATAGGTTGTAATAAATGTCACGAAGCAGTAAGGGTTGATAATTCTATACAGGTTGTAATAAGTGTCACGAAGCAGTAAGGGTTGATAATTCTGTATAGGTTGTAATAAGTGTCACGAAGCAATAAGGGTTGATAATGCTGTATAGGTTGTGATAAGTGTCACGAAGCAGTAAGGGTTGATAATTCTGTATAGGTTTTAATAAGTGTCACGAAGCAATAAGGGTTGATAATTCTGTATAGGTTGCAATAAGTGTCACGAAGCAATAACGGTTGATAATTCTATACAGGCTGTAATAAGTGTCACGAAGTAGTAAGGGTTGATAATTCTATACGGCCTGTAATACATGTCACGAAGCAGTGAGGGTTGATAATTCTATACAGGCTGTAATAAGTGTCACGAAGCAGTAAAGGTTGATACGGGCGGCACTGCTTCCAAGCAGCAGCAATGTTTCACATTTCAATACTAAATGCATGAAGCGACACAAGCTAGCAAGGTTTGATATTTCAGAGATATAGGTTTGAAAAAGTGTAAATACAATCAAAAATTTCGAAGGTACATTTCAAGAGGTTTCTGTAGTTGCGTACCGTAGACACCAAAATCTCAAGGACCATCTAGTACGTTCCAGAATCTTTCCGTTGCAATCTTATCAAAATGTACAGCTATTCATTTGTTTTTCACTCCACGTAAATTTTGCTCCAATATTTTATTTACCCAAGTAATCATATATTCTGTTTTTATTGCCTTTGATTATTGAAAAGCGTTCTTTTTCCCCTGACGAAGAATTGTAATATATTGTCCATATATATATATATATATCTTTGACTTTAAATTTTACTGAAACTGTCACAGAATAATAAACCACTTAGAAAAGGAATGCTTTTGGACGAGAAAAAGTACGTAACATAAAGATCTGAAAACCTCCAGTCTTTATGATAGGTAAAGTGTCTATTGATTTGAAAGACTTGTCAGCTAAAATTAAAATTGTACGATATTTAGTATGCTCTCGCTTTAAGAGTTATTCAGTCGGCATGAAACGCACCATAAATTAAGAAACACTATAATTTACTGCTATACAGTTGGATCATATTAAAAACAATATGAACCGATGACTGAAAGAAACATTGTATTAAAGTAGATATGCTGGAGTTTTATTCTAAATTAGCTTTCCATGTAGTTTGTTTTATATATATATATATATATATATATATATATATATATATATATATATATATATATATATATATATATATATATATTAGTTTGTTTCATACGATAGAACGAAATGTTGGACGAAGTTTGCCTACTCTTGATAGACCGTACTATTCAAATATCCTGGAGAAATAGAGAAATTAAACATCAGTTATTAACATGTCAAAGTACTTATCCTTCATTTTTCGTAAGGAACAGTTACACCTGCATGTTCTGCATTTGAACAATATTGTAGAAGATTATTTTATTAAAATGTATGGGAGTACATCGAATATAAGGGATATACATTAAAAATAATAAAATGCATATGAATTTGTTGAGGGCAATACCATTACAACATTACCAGTGTGGAATAGTTGATGCGATCTAGGCTACAGGTACTGGGCACATGGGATATTTTGTGCGTACTAAGCTCAGTGAACTAGCTTGATCTAAGGAAATGATTCAATTGCCAGTTTGTCTGTTTTTAATATGAGAGAGAGAGAGAGAGAGAGAGAGAGGTTTATGTCGAGTTTGCCATGATAATGTTCTCTTGCTGATAAAAAGAAAATACGACCATAGACAAAATTACACATGAACTATTCATCATTAGAAATAAAAGGATTTATTTGTATCAATATCCATCTATTTGAAAGGTATTCTTTTGCAAAATTCTCAAAACTAAGCTATTCAGTGTTTGAAGCTTATCTGTTTCTTCCTTCTTAGAAATAATTGCATTAAAGAAGATAACGAAATTCACCACAGCGCATTTTGATTTTGCCGCAAAGTTGGCACAGTCCTTCATGCCTAGGCATATTTATTCAGTGTTCATTCCCTATAGGTTAGCAAAGATAGCATTTGTAAATTTATCATAGTTCCTCTGTTATTTACTTAGCAGTATTGGTACGAAAATGTGTGACTAGTCTAGAAAGGCATATGTCACATGCAATCTGCTTCAAGTCTAACATTTGTATTTTATTTGTATCATATATTTTAGCAGCAGAGGGGGCGAATCGGACAACTTTATAGAAGCGTCTATTTGGCAAACCAAGGTTTCCTCCAAAATCGTAAAAAGACTTTTACCTCTATAGCACAAGAGGAGAGAGCGAATCGGACAACTTTATAGAAGCGTCTATTTGGCAAACCATGGCTTCCTCCAAAATCGAAAAAAAGACGTTTCTTTAGGAGACGCAAAGTCGTTGTCGCACCCTCTCTGCTGCTATGGGGTAAAAATATTTTTTACGATTTCAACCGAATATTTGATCAAGTCCAACACGATATCTTGATCTCGGGTCATGCAAATTTATCGTTACAAATCCATGTGGGATTGACTGAGCGTGACTAAAGAAATTTCTAAAGAGATTATAATCCATATCACCGCCGCACCAAGTTTGCCAAATATTTCGTAGCGTATGTGTGTCAACTCCATTGAATACAGCAAGAATATGGCAATTATCTCTGATCACTTTTGGTATTTGAGAGTATCGTTGAGTGACATATATCACATCGGTATTTTTATACCTACTTCTGGAAAATATCCTAGCGGGATTCTTTTGATTGTCTAACATGACATCATCATATACAACTAAATTGTTAATATTTCCATCAATAACATCAATGTTCGGTGCTTCATCGATATCGGTTATGAACTCAATAATATCCTCATCGATTTCCGATTTTGCTTTCTCGTTAAAATACTTTAACATCTCGTAACATCGTTGATCGTCTACACTCGGGGCTACTAAATACAACTTTATCCCATTTCATCCATCTCGTTATCAAATTAAGTAGCAGTTGTGTCTTGCCACTGCCAGATGGTCCGATTATAATCATGCGAATAGAATTTGGTAGCGCTGCATGATGCTTCACTGGTTTTCGTGTTTTTGCCAATTACATTAATGTTATTATAAATAATTATGGATCTATATTGTGTGAAATTAAGAAGCGTACTAGCACAACTAAAAATAACAGATCAGCACTTGCTGATAAGTGTGTACAATGTGGTACAAAAAATTTAGATTTGTTTCTATGAAATCTGGAGATGTTTTAAAAAAAACAAGGAGGTGATATTGCAGCCAAGTTAGTAAAATTACCGTGAACACCATGGGCAAAATATCCGGGCCAAATTCACCTTCCAGGGTATAGTTATTGTGGACCCGAGACCAGACTCGATATCAGACTCGATGATCAAAACCAACCCAAACCCAGTGAACACCCAATAAACGCTATGGATAAGGCGTGTCATGCTCATGATGTTGCTTATAAAAGCAGTAATCTGCAACACAGACATATCGCAGATGTGAAATGAATTCATGCGTTGAATTCTATCACTGATAAATCCTTCAAAGAAAAATTGGCTTCATGGTTGATAAAATCGTCGATGAAAAGTAAATTGATGTTGGGTGCTGATAATTAATTACATCATTTAATCTATTTATTATTCTCCAAGAGGATACTGGAGGGGTAAATCAGCAATCAGTAAACTCGCTGGCGCCGCAAAGGTGAAAAATACCAATGCAGCGGATTAGTTATCCAAACAGGCGATATGGTAAATTTATCTACCACCGCCTAAACAAATTAACTTCTCGCATTTTGACGTCAGCGCACCTAATGAGGTTCATCAGGCTGATATATTGTTTCTGCCACATGATGGTGGTTACAAGTATGCGCTAACCGTAGTTGATGTTGCCAGTAGAAGCATGCAGAACCTCTAAAGACAAAATCATCAACTGAAAGGATTTATCGTAAGGGTCCTCTGCATTAGCCAAATCTATTACAAGTTGATCCTGCCAAGGAATTTCAGGGTGCAGTGTTATCAACAATGAATCATCATAATGTCACCATCAGATGAGGACATATTGCATTACATCGCGATCAGGTAATTGTTGAACGATTTAATCGGACACTTGCTGAGCGGTTGTTTGGATATCAATACGCGAAGGAGTTTATTCAGGATAAACGATCTCGTGAATGGACCAAGAGATTACCAGGCGTAATTTCCTAGCTGAATAATGAGATTACTCGAACAATTAATATGAAACCTAACAACGCGATAAAACAAGTATATACCTGTAAACCTCAAAATGATTTTTCAAAACAACCAATACTCGGCAATGTTACTGTTAGATATTTATATGAACCAGGAGAGCTAGAAGGTGCCAAAAAAGAGCTACTGATCCTATTTGGAGTGTTACTGCTCATACAATATCTAGTATAACGAGATCTACGAGTAGACCGCCAGTCTATAGGTTGGATTCAACTGCTCCTCAACTACAAGTGATACCCGAGAATACTCAATTACCGTCGCGTGGTGTTAGCTAGCACCTCTGCGTCTGTTGCACAAGTCAGCATCAAATTATCTCTGGTATGACCAATACTGCTATTTTTTCTGTCTACGGTAAATTGGCGAGGATCTTTATCCGACCAACACCAACGCATTATACAATTGTAACTCGCACAGTGATTATTCTGTTATTGTTTCATTGTGATTATAACCTCGGCATCAATATCAAATTTTCTGTTATATTTTTTATCCTGCTGTTTATAACCATAGAGTTGTTTTCTGATTATATCAAAGCTGACAATATCACTTATTGTAGTGTCATTATAGTCTAAAACAACTCTTCGAAGTTGATTTATTCTTCGTACTCTGGACACTGCAAGATAAACTAAATTCGACCACTCGATGCGATTATCTATGATCCAAACAATTGTACCAGATATAGTCAACCCCTGCGAAGAATGTATCGTCGCTGTTTATTCCTGCTTCCATGGGGATTTATCAGCACGCAATGCATCTTTGACAACACTGATATCAACCAACACAATATCATTTAACACTAAAATCTGCTTCTGTGTCCCTGACTCTGTCAGGCCTGAAATATCAACTTCGATATTTTGTCTTCGTGTATCCTTGGGTCTATAACACAATGGCACTGGTAGTATTGCAAATTTTTCTTTGTGTGTGTTAAATAACTTCATCTGAAGTGTATCTCTGACTATCTTTCTACTTGCCACTATCAAATCGTTTGGTCTCCACGCTTCCCAAAAATCATTTAATGGGGTTTCTGAAATTATTTCACGCGCTATTTCATATTGGATTCTATCCGGTTGTAATCTGATAAGTTTCTTGAACTCGCGTAATTGTTTATCAAGTGATCTATGATCAGTAATAGTTACTTCATAATAGTCTACAAAATTCTTCAACCAATTATGTCGGGATAAACCGACATTTGGTGGTGGTTGACCATGATCGCCATACATTATCACTTTTGTATTCGCTAGCAATAACCAATCGAGAAACCTTTGTAATACATCTAACGACACTGTGCATATCTCATCCCAGATGATGACTTCAGGAATATATTTCTCACCCATTCGATCAGGAGTCCATTCGTCACCTTTCCATCAAAAGAAACTATGATAAGTGCAAGCATTAATTCCTCGCTGTTTCATCTCTCTTGCATGTCTGTGTGTTGGTGTTAGCACAATCATGTTTGATTTCCCTCGAAATAATTCAATCGCACGAGTCGTCTTCCCTGACCCACCACAGCCGTTTCAGTAACTGGTTTTATATCTACATATTGGATCGGAACACGACGGTGCATTAGATAGTTCTGATATCTGATTATTCTTCAAGTAATTGTTTTCAATTGTAACATCTGCTGATTTAGAATAATCACGCAGAATTTCCTTTTTAATTCTACATGAATTCAGCCAATGCTTCTTTATGTTTTACTTCTATATAAAATGAATCAGTGGCGACTCTAACCGCGGTGTCAGGAAATCCATTTATTATCGAAAGTAAATTAATACAAGGATAAGCCAGCATAGACGACCTTAAGTACGTATATTGAGGATTTTCTCCATCTGTGTATGTAACAATTGTACCTAATTTGATTCCATCGGACAAGAAAGCATCTTTGCGATCGACGTATATACCCCTAGATGTTACATCTGCGATTATAAAATTGTATTCAGCATCATCTATAATCAACCACGAAGAATATCGTTTGTGGTCGTATTTTCCACCTTATTTGAATTTACCAATAATTTTTCTACCGAAATCTTTTGCGCGTTTATTTCTAACTTCAAAGATTTCTTTGGACCATTTCACGATACATTCTTCGTCGAGATCGGGTAATTGTTTTTTGTTTTCGGTCATTATACTATGTCGACTATCGGGTTATGGTAACCAGACTTCAGTTTGTTTCCGATATGATATAATTGCTTCACTGACAATCAGCGATATCAGCATTTTAGAATCAATCATATACCGTAATAACACTATTGGCATCCAGTGTTTCTCAGAGATGTGTGTACCAAACCAAACATAATAACACGGATGAAGTCCTTTAGCCAATTCAAATGATACCACACGAGTGAATCCGGCTAAATCAAAATCGGACAGTGGTCCATTAATCGGTCATCTCATGTGTGGGATGTCTAAATCTTTTGAGGTACTCAGCACACTCTCCGTACCCAAGAAAACTTCCTGGACAACACGCAAATAATATCAACCATGATAATACTTTTGGGGTCATATATTGTATTCCATAATCCACCATGGCCATATTTAACGCAGCTTGATTCGATATCTGAGAGACATTCTGCGCGTGTTGCTTTCCATAGATTTCTCTTTCTCGTGAAATGAGCAGCAACTGACGGTGTTGTAAAACAGTTTGTTAATAATTGTTCGTTGTAATCCGTTGAAAAACCACTAGCTAGTTTTTTCATCTCGTTGTGGAGGGCTTCAGTCCGGTATAATTCGCCATTGGGTCTTACAAATTGATCGAATTTACCCTCTTCGTCTTCAAAACTGTGAAGCAACCACACTTAACTCGTAAATAAAATCAAATAAATTTCCCGTGTAATATTTTATGGTTATATCCCGCGGAAATGTTGTTACCACAGGTGTCCATGCGTGTTCATTATGGTCAATAATTTTGATTGGAACTCCTTTGATTTATATTTCGATTCGTATAACATCATGTTATCGTCATTACGGTTATTGGGAATCTTAATGATGTTTCTAATTTGGCTATATCTTGAATTGTTGCTCCGCTCTCCTATCCTGTTAATCCCCATTCATTTATTTTTTTGTGTGTCTTAGATCCGTCAATTTGTTTCCACGCAACGCTTTTGTAAAATGCTCTATTATTCGTTCTGCTACACAATTTATTCTTGACGAAGTCAACGGTGACAATTTCATGGGTTTTAGTTTCTCAATACTCGTTTATCATTTATCAGATAGATTCCATAAACAACCGCGGTTACAGAATAGGATCTCTCGTAGTACGGTTTGTCAATTCCAGTCAGAATTCCTGGTTTGGAATCCTGACTCACAGTGACAGTTTCCTTATTTTTCGGGATGGGTTCAAATATGTCGCGTATAATCCAATTCCCCGTTTCTGTGCGGATAATGAATTTCACTCTAAAAAAATACTTTTTCTTGTCAAGATGTGAGATTATCACTGCTGCTCTTTCGTCGTTCATGGTAGCATTAACACTACCATCAATTCAAAATGTTGACCAACAGTGAGATACTCCATCGCGCTAGAATTCATTAAAACCATCATGGATTCTACCCAGCATGCTTCTATCACTTATTAGACCCTTTGATACATCAGTGGAGACTCTATCGAGATTGAATTTAGCATTTTTCCAAGGCGTAATTTTCGATAATCTCTCGAAATCCTCCATATTATAATTAAAACAAGTATTTAAATAAAGAATTTATTATATAATGAATCATTGCAAATGGCTTATGATAGGATCAGTAACCGCTTGTAATAAATCATGGAGAAATGGATTCTGCGGATATCATTTACAAAGCGTACGTCGTTTAAGCTTAGGGCCCGAACCTTGAATGCGATGTGGGGTAGGTGTGCGTGGTAAGTCGCAGTTATGTCTGATTTGTGGTGGTAAGCGATACAGAGAGCTAAAGCGCTATTATGATAAACGAGTCAAGGACTCCGTCAAAAACTCCATCAATGACTCTGACTCTGTCAAAAACAGACTCATAAGAACTCCTCAAGACTACATTCATAGATTCTCAAGTAATAAATAAACCAAATAATGAATGAGACAAATAATATTATAGTATATAAATGAACCAAGAATTTCAACCACATCCCGTGATTACCAATTATGAAGCATCTCGTGATGGTATTGTCAGACACCGCAGGCTGAAGAAATCAGTCGGTTTTGATAATAATCAGGGATATTTGATGTTTAGTGCTGGAGGGAAAAATATCGTCTATGAGGTATTTAACGGATTGATCAAGGATGGTCTTGCTATTGATCATACCGATGGATGTCCTCAAAATAACAGATTGGATGGTTTACGTGCTATAACACAAAGTGAAAACACCAAACGAGGAGGGATTGGAAAACACTCGAAAATGCGAAACCTATACAATTATTTAATACAGAAAATAACGAAGAAAGAGTATTTGAATCAATGAATGAAACTGGAAAGTATTTCAATATTTGTATATCCTCAGTACGAAAAGTAGCAGAACGAATATATCAATCAGCAATTTCCAAGAGAACCGGACATAGAATTCGATTCGTTTACATCTTAATTATTATATATAACACCAAGGGGAATAACTCGTGGGGGCTTGTGTGTATACGGTTTTGAAACAATGATAACTCTTTTGTTGTAGTCAGGTATTTCAATGGGATTTTTTGATGACTCATAGTCCGACTGAATGGGTTTTTTGTGTTGGTTTGACTAGAAAATTTATAATTTTGTCTACGATTTTTAATTACAGTAAAATCTACGATTGATATACTACTTTTATCTACAATTCGTTAAATTGTTTACGACGAATACAGCAGTTTAGGTATTCAAAATTATAGACTCGTAGATTACGAGCACTAGTGTATTGCATACACGGATGTGATTTCGTCCTGGGGCCCATCGTTCGAATCTCGTGGCAGGCATTATTGTCGACTGTACCGATCGGAAGGTTTTTCTATATAATTGGGGCTTTAAGCCATTCGAAATTCAAATCGTGAAACCACCATACGTCACACACCGTCACACGGTGTGAATGTGTGTTTCATTCAACCCGGGGTGATTTTGTTGGGGGATATGGTGGTTTCAGTTTGAACAGCCCCGTGTGTGTATGTGATGTGTGTATATCATATCATTTCATTGTAAATACCATATCATTTCATTGTAAATACCATATCATTTCATTGTAAATACCATTATGTAAATACCATATCATTTCATTGTAAATAACATATCATTTCATTGTAAATACCATTATGTCAATATTTGTAAATACCATATCATTTCATTGTAAATACCATATCATTTTATTGTAATACCATTATGTATATACTTGTAAATATCATGTATATATCTATATATCTATATGTAAATGTGACGTCCATTCACCAAGCATACCTTCTTGGAGTTCTAACCCGTTATTTGACGAGTTAGATCTCCTTTCGGTCGGAGATTTTGTTTCGTGGTACCTCTGGGCCCCGTCAGATGTTAATAATACCTGAGGGGTTCCAAATGGGGATGTGTTGTCTTGTGTGTATATATGTATATCTCAAAAATGAAAACGGGTCAAAATTTACCCCCAATTTTTTTGTTTTCTATATTAGATATATAATATTTCATATAAATGAATTTAAAAAATATGAATGTCATTATTATTGAGATTTCAAATTTGAAAAATCAAGGAATTCAATTGTCAAGAAATTAGATTATGATCGGATTATTTCTGAATTTCAAGACATTGATGATAGCGCTCGGAATAATTGATATGTACTCAAAGGGAGTATGGACTAATCAAACGAATTCAACACGCAGTAAATAATTCCCTTGCATTCTGTATCGACATCAATAAGTTCGGCCCGTTATTCACTGCTGTCGAAAAGGTCAGAAGTGAATTGGGGCAACAATATGAAATCAAGCGCACAATTAACTCGAAAATCAAAACAATAAAAGAGATTATCCGCCAAAATGAAAATCCCCCCTTGATTGCCTCAACACAGTGAACGAAATTCTCACCATGGATTGATATGTACAATACCCCATACCTGTTACAAGTATGAGTATATACAAGTACGGAACAGAAATTCTATAACCCCAGTGATTAAATCACCGAGATAAATAATTCTATAGCCAGGTATGCGCTTACTCGCATAGAACGAATAAGTATAGACAGGTAAGATAGTATTCGGTGATTTATCACTGGTAATTTAATCACTACGCGGAATTATGAACAGAGTGTTGGGGGTGGGGTGCGTTTTCATTTACAATTTAGATCGTATATTATATTTATAATGGTAGGTGAAGTCTTAACAACTAAATTAGCACACGAACGATTAGCTGCGATTAAGAGATTTATTCCAGTTCGTGATTTAGTTCGAAATAAGCTCCAAACGAGACAAGAATTTCAAACTATTTTCACAACGGGAACTGAACAATTATTCAAATCAATAACCACTGAAACGGGAAAGTCGTATCGACAGCTGAAAAAGCCATATGGGGAGATATTCCTGAGAAACAACGAGAGAAAAAAAACTTGAAAAAATGGCAATGGAAACTGAACACGCACAAATGTCTTTAAAAACACGTTCTAGTGATATAATAGCTACTGCACGACTTCAGGAACTACGAGAACAAGAACAAAAACGACTAGAACAAGAACGACTTGAACAAGAACAACGATAACGACTTAAACAACGACTAGGTGATATTGAAGAAGATGATGAACAACAGCTTCAAGAAAAAGAAGAAATTCCGAGAGAGAGGGGGGAATATACACCCTAAGAGATTTTTTTCCCATATGGCGTTAGATGAAATTAGAACAATTTCCACGGATGATGAATTAGCTAAATTTGCTGCTAATTCATTTCCAACAAAAACGAGGGAGAAATATATAAATGATGGATATGAAGACTTTATAAAAGTCGATGACACTTGGTATAGAAAATTATATTTGGCAAATCACGTTGGAAATATAATCAAAGAGGATAATGATTAAGTATTATATGAATAAAAAAGATGTTATAAAAGTGGTTTACCAACACCATCATATGAACCTACCCAAATAAAAATAATGGCAGAAGTTGATCCCACACAAGGTGCAACTGGTACAACTGAAAAATTCGCTAGTTCGTTGTCCTAATAGTATTCTCGTGGATATATCACGATTAGAAATTGGAAACAAGATGTTCATACACTACAACCACAACAAACCAAGCATGGTCTATGTAGTAAATTCACGACTTCCTGTTTATAGAGCGTACTATGGAGATGGTCTCGGCAATACCATTGCAGGGTTATTGGCAAGAATCGCAAAACAATTATCAATCAAAATTATTGATGTTATTTGTGATAAGGGTATTAGCGCTGTTGGTGATGTTGCTGGAAAAGCATTTTCCACGGCTAAAGAAAAACTGCTAGCGTTAGTTCGGCGAAGAAAGAAACCATCAATGACTAATTCACTAGGACCACTACCATCTACGGAAATTATGCCAGCGAGTATTTAGCAAAATTATAAACAACGCAGTGGATCAAAAAATAGCATCATTGAGCAGCGCCCAGGTTAATAGTACTGCAAATATGATAGCGGGAAGTGGTTTAAAATCGCGAGCGAGATCGCGATTTAGATCAAGAAATATATCATAATATGTTCAAATCACCTCCTGATACAGCGTTTGATATGGACGCCTCAGTACCCAAGAATGATTCTATACTCAATTATCAGTATTATTTCTATCATACAGCACAACCAAATAGTCGATCAAGAATCAAACATCAAGTCCAGGATACCTGCAAATACTTTCTATCCTCTGAAGCGTTTATCGAAGTAGAATGAGAAATTGTAACAGCTGCTAATACTCCTGCTGTACCAGCACCATATGACCTAAATGTCAAAGTTGGCTTTGTCAATAATGGTATCATGGTGCTATTTAACAGCGCTAGATACATGATTGATGGAAGAGAGATTGAATCCATAGAACATGATGTTGATATTGCCATAACACTAGTGGGGTTAGCAAGATGCTCCGATGATTATATAAGATCAGCAGGCCCGTCTATGATGTTCTCTAAGGATATTACTGATTACGCTGATAACAATAAGTATATTAAAGTAAGGACACCAAGAGATACTGCATCCGATCCACAACCAGTAGCTGATGGTGAACACAGATCATTACCAGCTGCTGCCTTTGATATTGTAAAAAATGATAATACTCGTTACAACTTAGGGTTTGCAACACGGGTATCAATGTTGGAAGGACAGCGTAGATTATTCTCGTGCGCGATTCCACTACATCATATATTTGTATTCTGCAGAAATGTTAGAAAAGTTATTTATGGAGTGAAGCATACAGTAGTCATAGTGAGGAAAGGTGATGATACTGATGCAATTTGGAGGATTCCAGCAGATCCTGCAAATCCGGATAATGACCATGGCAAGGTGAATATAACAAAACTTTCACTGTGGATGCCAGTAATGACTCCATCAATCACCTCAGAAAACAGATTACTATCATTTATGAGTACAGGCGGCAAATCATTACTATCTTGGCTGACAATTACCACGGATACAATGGATAGTATTGTTAATGGTACATTTACTTGGCACTTGGCATCAAAACAAGCGATTTCTGAGCCGCGGCATATATTTATTGCGTTACAGGATAAAACGCGATTAAATAACGAAACACGCAACCATATGATATTTGATAAATTTGGTGTTAATGAACTCTCGTTGAGGATAAACGGCCAACATGAACCATCCGAGGATATTTTACTTAATTACGAACAAAACCAAATAGCACGCGCGTGTCATCGTTTGCTATCATTTATGGGACGCGATAAAAATGTAGATACCGGTCTGCAAATATCACAATGGGATTTTAGAAAACAATATCCCATCTACTACGTTTCGTTGGAACATCTTGACTTAACCAGACAATCCGTCGTTGACATACACTTTCGAGCTCGTGTAACCGATCCTCTTGCTGGTGGTTACAGAGCAGTTGTTGTCATTTTCAGTGACAAATCAATGCTATTCGAAGGTGTTGGGGGACGAATGAAGGTAGATGATGCACCAGTAGAAAATATGTAATGTAACAATTAGATCAATCTGTTATGAATTAAAATGACATATAGTCATGTTAGTGTTACGTTAACTCCTGGTCAAATTAAAAAATTGCAATCGGAATCAGCTAACAAATGTGGAACCACAATATCGCTGAAGAACAATCAGATGTCTGGCGGTCAGAATAAACTGCCATTGACAGCTCGTCACATAAAACACTTCAATGATGCCATTAAAGATAAGAAAAGGTGTTCAGATCACTCTCTCTCTCTGCGGCCGCAATATAGAACATGATAAAATCAGGTGGTATATTCCCTCTTTTCGCTGCGTTACCAGCATTGATTGCGGCAGCGGCCCAAGCGGTAGCAAAATCCGCCGCGCTTGGAGCCGTTGGTACAGCGGCAAGGATGACACTAAAGAAAGCTACCGGAAAAAGATACAAAAAAAAGAAACGATCAGGAAAGGGTCTAAGACTACCATGAGCTCCGTATTCATGGTACAGTGGAAACGGCCTGAGACTAGGAACAGTTTACTAACAATAGTTCCCATGTCAAATTTTGATTTACTCGACGCTGCTAAAAAACTAGCGATAAAAAAACTTTAGAGGTGTCTTTATGAGAGATCAATTACCACAACAACCAAACAACGCTGAAACCGGTATCATTAATCTCGATAACAGAAGCGGACCTGGAACTCACTGGGTAGCATACGCGATTGATCCGCGTGTGATTGTTTATTTCGATTCATATGGATTAGCACCGCCTAAAGAATTTATGCGTTATATAAACTTCTTAAAAACTCCTTTCTGGTATTCCACGCTACCAACACAGAAAATGAATGACCCACCAATATGCGGCATAGAAGTATTAAATGTCCTCAACGCTATTTCATCATCGGGAAAACCACCACATAAAACCATACACGAATATACGAGTAATTGCTTTTTAGAGAGAAATTATATAAAAAACATGATTGATATTTGGGGGAGATCTTTATCAAGCCTGAAAATACCCACCACGGAAATATCTGCAACCGGTATGTAAAAAAAAACAAACAATCGAAGATGAAATATCCGAGATGTTAAACCTCGCAAGTGTTGATCCAAATGAAATAGTTGTCTTTCAAGATCGTCAGGGTAATTTGAAAATTAGTAATGTTTCGCTTGATGATATCTTAGTTAAACAAAGCGGTGTAACGGAAATGCTATCGTGGTATTTTCCGATCAAGGTAAACTCAAACCAGATGTTCTAATTTAAACCATTGTGGATAGAATTAACAATTTAGAACCATAAAAAACTACGCGATGAATACGACGACCATATAACTAAATTCGATCAGTTTTCTAAATTATAAAAAAGTATAATTGACAATATTGACAAACCTCTATTAGATTTCTTTGGAAATCTACCGGTGACTACACCGAAGCTCATGGAGATAAAAACCTCCATGTATAATTTGTCAATGTTGCGATCCGATTATGACGCTCATATCGAACAATTAACTACGTTACGTAAAAAGTTTAAAACAACCGATGATGCCGTCGATGAATATTTTGGTAAAAATGCTAAACCCGAAGAAATCAAAACAGATCTCGCTGGTATTATCACGAAACTCGATGAAATAACAGCGATTAATCGGCGAATAGAAGTTGTTCGCGAAGATATTAATACGACCAACGATGTCATCAAGGATGATCTACCGAGGATGATAGAAAAACTTGAAAAAATAAAAATTCCTCACGAACAAAAGATATCGTAAATAACGTGTACGCGATCCAACACGGATCATTTACGTGGACACCATCCAATAACATATTAAATATCACCGCGGCCGTCAAAGGTATTTATCGATTAACACTAGTCTTGTCGACTCAATTTAATATTTTATGAACGAGTTCATCTGGGGCCAACAATATGATATAAACGATCATTGACAAGGAAGCAACTCAACGATTCGCAATAGCATCCACTGATAAAAATTTGGCTAGGGTTTCAGTAACATGGTATGTGGAATTCGTAGCGGATTTAAGTAAACAACTGAATTAAAAATCCATAGGATTTTCAACGCTGGCGAATTTAACGTCAGCAATTTGAAATCTATTTTAATAAATAAATAGAGTATATTTGCTTGAAACGAGTGAATAACGGATATATTTCATCGAGTGGATGAAAAACTCAGTATTTTCACGAGTGGCGAAGCCACTCGTGAAAATACTGAGTTTTTCATCCACTCGATGAAATATATCCGTTATTCACTCGTTTCAAGCAAATATACTCTATTTCTTTGGCAACGTCACAGCAGTATCGCTATGATCAGGTCAGAGAATTTCAAACTAAACTCAAAACACTCACTGAGGAGTACCAAACAAAAATAAAAAAATATTGATGAAGAATCACAGCAGTTGACGTTACCGAGTACTCGGTATCATGTGTAATCACCGGAGCTGGTATTAAACTCTCCTCGGTGACAATGACTGCCCCGATAGCTGTTCTAATTGGTATATCCGCGAAGACAACAATCGCGGGAATTATTTCGATTATAACAAAAAAATATCATCATGCAGCCAGCGTGAACTGCAGGATTACGTAGTTAAGTTCCATGTTGTGTCAACCGCATACTCCCAATTATCCTCGATGATATCATCCTCCCTCGATGATACATTAATATCAGATAATGAGTTTTCAGCGATGGTACGTGTTTATGATTCCGCGATGTCAAAATTAGAAACAACATGAGTATAATAACAATGGCAACATCGCAAGAACTACCTCAACAAATAGCGGAAAATACCACCCCAGTGAAAACCAGTATGATCTCAATAACCTCAACCAATTCTGAATTCAGTGTGAATTTCCCCACTGCGATTTCGGTGAAAGAGATAGCACTAGCAAAATTACGAGTATACCACAGTTGGCCAAATATTAGATCAACTCCTTTCGGTGGTCAACAACCGAATAATTCCCTGGTGTTTGCGAGTAAGAATAAACCCGATGATACTCCAGACTGGAACGTTGTTTCGCTACCATCTGGTTCATACTAAATCGAACAGATCAATAATGAATTACAGCGCAGAATAAAATCCATTACTGGAAAAGAATCGAAAATCGCTATAACAGTTCACGAGCCGACGTTATCATCTGCGATTGAGATAAACTCACCCGGGTATGTCATAGACATCTATCAGAGTTCTATAAGAACCGTGTTTGGATGCCTGAAATACCACCTCGACAAGAAACCGTTAATATACCACCTGAACCAAAAAAAATCTGATTATATTTCTGATAAGGAGGATTATCATATGGCTTTTAGAGAATATGTTAGAGTATATATCAAATCGAGTTTTTTTTTTGTTTTAGGTGGAAGTGAAAACGATCGATGGCTTATATCATTACAAAAAAATATTACCGAACATTTCAAAGATATAAACGATGATTTTGAAAAAAAAGAATTATTTAATAAAATATGGTCTCACCCGAGATCAATTTATCAAGAATGTAGAACGATGTAACAAAATTATCTCAGAGAAGGAAACACATCATTTGAAAATTATTCAAGAAATATTAGGTCATGATAATCCTAAAACAAGAACATAGTATATAATATACACGTACAGGATATTCCCACGTTTAAGTTTCCAGGATATAATGTCTCAGAGATGAAAAAAATCTCTCAATGATGCCATAGATGATGGTTTCAAAAGGATTCACGACGCATGGAAAAAAAAATAACACAACCACAGGCAACCATCCTCAAACATAATAATGACCCAGACGGCGGTGCTAGGCATATCGCTCCTCAAAACGTCAATATATCCTCGGTGATTGCAGTGAATTTAGTATGTGATGTTATCGAAGGAAGTTACCAAATAAATCTCGAAAGATCAAATGAAGCCAAGCAGGGATATATTTTATACTCATTTGCACCAACAGTTCCTCCAGGGTTTCTAATCATTGAAGATCCAACTAATCGAGTCTATATGCGATGTCATAATGATTCATTAACGAGAATTAATTTTAAACTCACTGACCAGTCCAATAATCTAATTAATTTACGAGGTGAGGTTTTACAAATTAGTCTGTTTGTGAAATCGTAAAGGATTTTCGTCTTAAGACTTACATCGTAAAACGATTTTTACCCCAATATCAGAAAGGGTGCGACAACGATTTTCCGTCTCGAAAAGAAACTTTTTTTTTCGATTTTGGAGGAAGCCTTGGTTTACCAAATAAACGCTTCTATAAAGTTGTCCGATTCGCTCTGTCCTCTTCTGCTATGGGGGGTAAAATCTTTTTACGATTTTGGAGGAAGCTTTGGTTTGCCAAATAGACGCTTCTATAAACTTGTCCGATTCTCCCTCTCTGCTGCTATTTTCTGTTTCTCTCTCTGCCTGGTCCTCTGTCTCTCTGTTTGTTTGTCTGTCTGTCTGTCTGTCTCTCTCTCTCTCTCTCTCTCTCTCTCTCTCTCTCTCTCTCTCTGAGAGAGAGAATTATTTCAATGTTGAACAGAAACATAAAAATACATTATTATTTTTTTAAAAATAACTGTTTTAACAAGTACAGACTTTCTGTCGTCAAATGCAGAGGTCTCTGATTATAATATTGATTGAGAAGCTTATTTATATTAACTTGACATGGTAACAATCACAGGAACTGAAACAGAATGCTTATTTTGAGTTGACATATTTACCTTGTCATTGGGCTGGACAAATATAACTTTATTATAAGTAGATAGAGAGGGACAGATTTATAGAGTATTCAATTGACATCCACTGCCAGTAAAGCGTTTCACTTTTCAATTAAACAAAAATACTGTGCCATCCACGAAATGCGAAAATATTGATTATAGAACACGAACGTAGAAAACATCTAGTAATCTCGTTCTTAACTACATATATTCTTCCCATATGTTTGGGCGGCAGGGGAAAATATAATTTGGTTCAGATGGAGAGAGGCATATAATGTAACATATTTTGAACATCAGTCCTACTGTCGAATGCAAAACATGATTTGTGTGTGTGTGTGTGTGTGTGTGAGAGAGAGAGAGAGAGAGAGAGAGAGAGAGAGAGAGAGAGAGAGAGAGAGAGAGAGAGGGAGAGAGAGAGATGTGTGCGGAAATGTCATCAGAAAAGGGTTCTTTTAAAAAATGATGTTTGCCCTGTCATTCGCGTATGGGGTGGGTGAATTTTATAGTGCTATATTTCAAAAATAGGGTAAATACAATTTTACCTATGCTTACATGACACGTACAACAAACCTTCATCATAAAGTTTTGTTTTGTGTGTTAATATCAAATACATCTAATAACAAGAGTTTAGAGTGTTTCAATATCGGACTAATTGTCTTAGTTATTTAGAATAAATATACAGATTTATAGAATGTTCTCGAGTTTATTTTAATATATATATATATATATATATATATATATATATATATATATATATATATATATATATATATATATATATATATTGTGTGGGTGTGTTTGTGTGGGTGTGTTTGTGTGTGTTTGTGCAACACTACACTGAGAGCGATATGCAGTATTTTAAAACAGACATGCTAGGGTGGTAAAGTGGTATGTGTAACTCAGGAAGCATTTGGAATATATGGTACAAGGTATACTCTGAGAGAAATTCGTGTGTATTGATTCGCTGTATCAAGTAGCATGAACATGTACCAATTTTGCATATTCGAAAGAGTGTATATGTGTCAATATCATTAACATGGCGACAGTGTTTTACAGATTAAATATGCTCTAAAGAGTGCTAACTTTTTTGTTATAATTCAGAAAAACAATTGCCAATATATTTTTTTTTTATGATAAACAACAAAAAGTCTCATTTCGCTATCTGACTGCTTTACGGAATAAGCCATTGACACCATATACTTAAGAATTTAAAAATAACAATCGTAAAACAGTTCGTATACTGTGTCAGATTCCCATATAAAGACATGAACTCGCAAAAAAAAAATAGAATTTCACGAAATCAAACCCTACTGTAACACATTTCAAGATCTCGATGAATAAATGCTGTTGGACTGGATACCTTGAAGTTTTCATTGATAAGGTTATAACCGAGATTACTTGTGAGTATCTAGTAGGCGGTGGTGAACGATAGGCAAAACATGTTTCTGTCATTACTTCTTGAAGTCCTGTAACTCGATCGGGGCTATGTTGTTTGATATATCTGATTAGACCTAAGAAGTTGTATTGGCCTAAATCTACCGGCGCAATATGCAACGGCAGCCAGAGTATGAGCAGTTTGATAACTTCGAGGTCAATCCTGCTGATCATACATTGAATTTATGCCGATAGCTGCCAATAGCTACCATTCAGACCACCTCGGTGTTTTACGAAACAATGATTGATTGGAAAATTGCCAATGGATCGAACTATTTTTTCATTTGCAACTTCTCAATGAATCCTACAGTCAGCCTAGTCGTGGAAGTAACCATGGTGGTCCTATGAGATTATAGTTTCTTTTATTCCAGTTCTTTTTCCAGAGAACAAACTGTTTAATTTTTTTAAATTACTGCGCCAACGTACATCTGATATACATTTTTTCTCACATATAATCCGATGTAGTCCGAATGATTTTCATTAATAACAGTCATAGTTTCCATTTCCTCGGAACATTTATCCCAAATAGGAGTATCTCAATATTAGACAGTAGAAGAGATCAAAATATAACTCTTCAAATGAAGAAAACACTGTTTAGATTAATATGGGAATTTTCGTTCTACTTGTATTGAAATATTCTTAGAGCTCCAAATCGTAAGATAAACACACGCTCAACCAGGCTAGAAGAGTCGAATATGTTTTATCTATTCAGATCCAATGGGGTTATTGCTATTTCTGTCAACCGTTGTCAAATGTAAACTAATTTAATCTTTATCTCGTGTTTTAAACTCTAGAGATCCCTTATGATAATGACAGTATCGACAATAACAACCAGGGACAAAAGCGACCCGGTACACAATTCAAATTACTGCTCCATTCTATGTGGTTATTGCATTATCTACTCTATCTTAGTCTATAGTTACACACAATTATTATTTTTTGCAAGTATGAGGTTTTGTATGCATACCAGTTGTTGTTTACGACGCTGATAAAATATAACAGTACCAGTATGGCGCTTTAGGGTGACATTGAAGGGACAGTAACAAGCATAACCATGGCAGGCAGACCTTCTATGAAGGGTCAGAAATCTTTTAGTGGCGTTGATTACTTGGTAAGACGAGTTTTTGTATCATAAATTGGTATGGGAAATGAGCGTTTCGATTCAACCATTAATACTAAGAAATTAGATTGATTAGCACAGATATCGATTTTTACATTGTATTTGGAATATCCACGGTCCTTGAGGACTTTTGTTCAGTTATACAATATACTCCAAATTATAGGAACAATTAGCTACATGTCTTGGTGACACACATGTTAAGGTATTCATGCCCTGTCACGCTAAGATGCTCATTAGAGAATTTGCAAAAATATACAATATTTCAAAAGGTTATATTAATCAATTTAAGTTTTACAGTAAAGTTTGTAACTTTGATATTGACATGAAAATTCTTCGATTTGCTCTTTATCAAGAGATAACCGAGTTGAATCTTTGCTAAGGTGTGTACAATGTCGTTGAGTGCATTTCAGAGCAGAAACTGTTTTAGCAATCTAGGAATATGTTGTTCTTTGACATGGTTATAGCCTGATATGTATTTTAAAATGATTTTTGCTTTGAACCATTTAAGAAACCAACCCCTAGTCCAATGTGCCTGGAAGAGGTAGGCGCACTCTGATCTTGCCTCGTTGGACATTTCAGTCAGCATAAGAAGACATTTGGTCATTTTATTCATGTATACATATATCTCATTAGCTACTATTGCTATTGCATAGGGTTTGCCGGGAGGGGGAGGTGACGACAATCGCTTTATCAGACCTGTTTTAGTAAAGCACTTTGGTGTGTCAAACTATTAGAAAAGGGTGCAATAATTAAGATTTAAAAGTTAAATTTGTAGTTTTAAACGATAAAAGCGGCCTGAGAGTGATTCTTTCCCCAATTTATGCCTTTCTTCATGATCACAAATATGTCACCCCGTCCTACCCCAATCATGCCCCAAGTTATACAAGTAAACGACAGAACGCAAAGTCTGATGACGCTGTATGCATTTTCAAATGTATCTGAAGTGTCAGTGTGTGTGGATTTATGCATTGCAATACCGAAACTACACTCCAGCTTAATATTGGATCTGTCGATTTTTATAAAATGTGTACCTGTCTAAAATATTAATATATTTATATTTAGGTCTCTAGGTCACGAATTTGTTCCATTGGTCATCTCAGTTCTCTAGCTTTTTTTTTAATCTCTCTTAGTCTCTGTCTCGATATTTATTATCAGTAAATACATTTGATCTTTATTTATTAAAATGTATAAATGTGTTGCACGTTTATATGCAAAAAAACTTTACAGCCAAAGAAATATTGAACATTTTGCAAAGCACAAAACGTATAAGAAGAGAAAACCACTCTGTTTCTCTTTTCAATTCCAGGATATGTAAAACATATGCACAACCGCTATTTTCTATTGCAAAGGGTACCGCTTTATTGGTAAAATTCCCAACCATGGGGATGCTTATTTGCAACATAACGCACTTACTAAGAAACAATATTAGTAATTACATTTAAACCGAAAAATGTATCTTTGTCTTTGTACTTCATAAGAGGGCGGATCAAAACGCCTTTCTGTACAAAGTTCTAAAGGTTTTATGTATTTTCGTATTTATATTTTTAAATTGTTATTCCATGGTGGTTTATGTATATTTATTTAAACGTTTGAAATTTCAACGCTTTCTTTTGTGTTTACTCTTTGTCTTCTTCCTGTTTTTAATTGCCTTTGCAAAAAGACTCAGTGACTATTAAATACGCCTAAGGTAGACCTTACTGGAATCTGTGCACCTCAGAGACTTGTGTGTGTGTGTGTGTGTGTGTGTGTGTGTGTGTGTGTGTGTGTGTAGTATCTACAGTGGTTTTGGTATAAATCAAATTGATATACCTGTACTTTTCGTATATCAAATTATGATCAGTTCATGCCGCAGTTAAGACGCATATATAAACATTCTCGCAGCCGTGTACTATTGATTCTATATCAATGATAAATGATAATTTTCCACACATTAATCATTAGTGACGTGTGAAAATAACGATAAAAGGCTTTAATAATTTCCGTTTTCTAAATGAATTTAATATGTTACACAATTTCATCGCAATCCTTTCTGCTTTCTGTTCCACCGTCCCCTCTCATGCATAATGGAAAACAAAACTATACAGAAATCTGAAATGAGGGAGAAAACGTATTTGGGTTGGTTGAAAATCTTGAAACTGAACTTTCAGCAAATAACATATACTTCGTCATAATGGTATGTCTTCACTCTCCTTGGGATTGTATCTTCAGTGTTTATATAATACAAAAGTGTAACTAAACGTTAAATTTCTTGGTTACATGGTACACATAATGGGATGCGTTTAATGGTTTATTGTTATATACGTTTTTTAAACCTATAATAATATTCTAAAAATGTATTAATTAAATATGAAAATATCCAAAAGCCGCCTCTCTCTCTCTCTCTCTCTCTCTCTCTCTCTCTCTCTCTCTCTCTCTCTCTCTCTCTCTCTCTGGGCCATCGTAGCAATATACGGCCGAAAATGTATGAAAAGAAGAGCATATATATATATATATAACATTTGTATTTCAGGTGGATCAGTTCGATTACCCTTTACACATCGCTGTGGCCAGGGGAAACTTGGAGGCTGTGGAGAATTTAGTCAGGACAAAAGACATTAATTCCTGCGACGAGGTAGCCATGCCGTTTGTATTGTTAAAATGGTCAATTTCAACCACCGTTTCATTTTTAATTTGAATAGATGCTTAAAGAACATTTATAGTGTCTCCAGAGTGTATATTAGAATCATCAGTTACATTTCCTAGGGCTTTCATTGTTATAATATACTTCAGTTTCTACGTCTTTCATTACTTTAATCGGCTCTATTTCCTACGTCTTTCATTGATGTAATCTGCTCTATTTCCTACGTCTTTCATTGATGTAATCTGCTCTATTTCCTATGTCTTTCATTGTTATAGTCTGCGTCCGTTCCTACGTCTTTCAACGCTTTATTCTGTTTTGTCACTACGTCTTTCATTGCTATAATCTGCTACAGTTACTACGCCTTTCATTGATATAGTCTGCTACAGTTACTACGTCTTTCATTTATATATTCTGCTACATTTCCTACGTCTTTCATTGTTTTAATCTGTTTCAGTTCCTACGTTTTTCATTGAAATAATCTGCTACAGTTCCTACGTCTCTTATTGCTTTATTCAGCTCATTTTCCCCACGTCTTTCATTCATATAATCTGCTACATTTCCAACTTCTTTCGATGCTTTAATCTGTTTCAGTTACTATGTCTTTCATTTATATGTTCTGCTATATTTCCTACGTCTTTTATTGTTTTAATCTGTTTCAGTTCCTACGTTTTTCATTGCTTTAATCTGCTTTATTTTCTACGTCTTTCATTGAAATAATCTGCTACAGTTCCTATGTCTCTTATTGCTTTATTCAGCTCATTTTTCCCACGTCTTTCATTCATATAATCTGCTACATTTCCAACGTCTTTCGATGCTTTAATCTGTTTCGGTTCCGACGTCTTTCATTGCTTTAGTCTGCTAGAGTTCCTACGTCTTATATTGCTATAATATGATTCAGTTCCTACGTCTTTCATTGTTATAATCATCTCCGTTCCTACGTCGTGCATTGCTATAATCATCTCCGTTCCTACGTCGTGCATTGCTATAATTTGGTACAGTTCCTACGTCTTTCTTTGCTATAATCTGCTTCAGTTCATATGTCTTTCACATACATGGAATTTGGGTTTTTAAATCCTTCTTGCGTATTTATGACGAGATTACTGTAAAATGTTAAGAAACTCGATTACGAGCATAAAATGGATAGCACTTGTTAAGGAAAGAACCAAACTTGTTGTTCACAAAACTTTTTGTTTCCGTTTACTTTCTGTTCCCTGTCCTTTGTTTCTAACATATATTAACTTTCTAGGCTTAATAGTCTTTACTTTAAGGATATTTAAATAATTAACATTAAAAGATAGTACGAAGTTCTACATTATTCTGACAATAAATCAGATGTAGATCCAGAAGAATTCTCTAAAATATTTTTCAAATTCACGAATTCACATTAAAGCTGTGTGCATATATCGTTATAACATACTTCTAGTCTGAAGTTTAGAATTTGAGCGAATTGTTATTTCACGCTTTCCCTGTTTGATATTAATAATTTGGGTGAGTTGTTTTTTCACGCCTTCCCTGTTTGATATTAATAATTTGGGTGAGTTGTTATTTCACGCTTTCCCTTTTTGATATTAATTAATAATTTGGGTGAGTTGTTATTTCACGCTTTCCCTGTTTGATATTAATAATTTGGGTGAGTTGTTATTTCACGCCTTCCCTGTTTGATATTAATAATTTGGGTGAGTTGTTATTTCACGCTTTCCCTGTTTGATATTAATAATTTGAGTGAGTTGTTATTTCACGCCTTACCTGTTTGAAATTTAGTATTCGGGTTAGCATAGTATTCTGTTACTAGTATGCGTTCTCCGTTTGAATTTTTGAGTTTTAGAAAACTGTTATTGCACGCGTCTAAAAGTTTGAATTACAATGCGTTCCCTGTTTAAACTATCGAATTTGTGAGAACTGTTATTGCACGCATTCCTGTTTGACGTCCAAATTCGGCTCTGTACAGTATTCATTTTATAGTATGTGTTCCACGTTTGAAGTTAAGAATTCGAGTCAGCTAGTGTATTCAAGCATTCCTGTTTGACGTTCAAAATTCAGGTCCGTACAGCATTATTTTGTAGTATGTACTCCATGTTTGAACTTAAGGATTCGCGTCAACTAGTGTATTGTTATAGTAGGCGTTTTCTGTTTAAAGGTGAGTATGCCATATAGTTTTTGTTTGCTTGTTCTACTTATAAAATACGCGTTTTCTTTCTGATGCTTACCTTTCGAATATCGAACGCTTTTTCTTTTCTTAAGTATAGTACTCGTTCCCTGTATAATTCGAGACTTCTTAGTATCTTCTACGTATTCACTGTGCAATGCGAATTAGATTAGTATCCTTTACAATACGCGTTCCCTTTTTAAATCTAGTCGGCTTAGTATCCTCTTACAGTACTCGTTCCCTGTACAAGTTTAGACTTCTTAGTATTCTCTACGCGTCCCCTGTGCAATACGAGTCAGATTTGCATTCTCTGTTTTGGCTTAGTATACTCTGACTCATCTTCACATTACATTTGTGAAACCGAATATACACCGCAACCTTCAACTGCCTTTGAACCTATCTCTATGGGCTTGGTCTTGTGAAGAAAAACGCCCCATACTCATGTGAACTCGATCCGATTCGGACATCATTGCTGTTTGAGTAATCGATTCAATATTGAATTAAATAACCGATGTTATAAATACTTCCCTCTTATTTAGGCGATTCCCATCAATTTTCATAACTGCTACTGTAAAGCCTCTGTTGAAGGAAGCGACACTTGACCTTGACCCGATCCACTTAAAGAACAACCGACCTGTTTCTAGCCTCTCATTCATGCAAGAAAATCATCTTGCAAAACGTTGTTCCATCATGACTTGTATCGTATCTAAATTCAAACAGTCATTCAGTAATACACAGTTCACATATCGCCATCGCCATAGCACTGAACGTGCCTTTCAAAAAGTAGTTAACGACCTTCTCTCTGCTTTGGATAGTGACACAATTACAGTTTCATCCTCCTTGACTTGTCTGCGGTATTTGACACAATAGTCCATGATATATTACATCACCGTATCCAGTATGTATTTATATTCACGATACAGCCTTACTCTGGTATAAGCCCTACTTCGTCAATAGGACATAAATTGTGTCCGTAAATGGAAAACGGTCCAGTCTGTTGATTTTTTTTGATGTTCAATAAGGCTTTGTTCTCGGTCCAGATCTCTTTATTCTGTACACTCAGCAGCTCTCAAATGTCACTGATCGACATTCGGCGTCTCACCATTTGTACGCTGATGCAACTGAAATATACAAATGTAGCTGCTTCACAACTAACATTGGGGCTACCATCATATGAGTTGAGAGTTGCATTTCCGATGTGAAGTCAAGGATGACATGTAACACGCTGAAAAGTAATGTATGAACAAAACACAATAGAAGCCATCATTATCACCACACAAAGACTTTTCTCATTCAAATCATTAATCTCAAAGAATGAGTATCAGTAACTGTAAATCTTCACAGTTAGTACGAAATCAAGGTCTCACTTTCGGCAGTACGCTCTCATTATACTATCATGTAATGAACATCTGGAAGGCTGCACAAATGGAACCGAAATAAATCAGCTCCTTTCCCAGATTTCCTTCTGTTGATGCCACTAAAACATTTGTATGTTTCTTAGTACTTTCAAAACTGAATTATTGAAGTAAGTTTTTATCTGGTTCGTCTCCGTATCTACTAGACACTTTATAACGTTGAAACTCGGTTGCTGGGATCATCCTTAAAGTACACTTAATGGAGCTCTGTAATCTTCAGTCGATACCATTTCGATCCAGAATCAAACGCTAACTCTGTTCACTATGTTACATTTCGTCGACTGCCTCGAGTTCAGTCTACCCTTCTAATCTAACGCAAGTGTAAATCCCATCTAGAAACGTTCCTCTATTGACAATAGCATTTTCGTTCTTCCCACCGTTTAAAATGAAGTCAAGGGCTACTCAGGCTTGGCTGCCTTGGTGTGTTCTTAGGAAAGGCGATTAGCTACCATTGTGATCAAGAACAGCAAAATATAATAAACAAAGAAAAGAGCATAAAAAGGATAGCATAACATGTAATAGGATGTTTCTCAATGCCCGATGTTACTAGATTATGGGATAGGTAACACGTAAATACAAATGATTAATAAAATTAATTTAACTCGATTTTATAGTGTGTAAAACCTTGCCAAACCGTACAATAATATAGATATTTTGAATAATCCCATATTTTTCACGGCTGAGTTTCTAGCAATCATCTGTCGGAGTTTTAAGTGATATCCGAGTATAAATTGGACAATGAGTGGCAGTCTTCAGATCTGATTTTGTCCGCTCCACGTAACTCATACTCTTTCAGAAGATATTATTTTTAGGATGCACAGTACTAATTGTTCAGAAAAATGGGAACCAGCCTGAAAATGCGCGAACTTAAAATATGGTCTGAAAATGGGCAAACTTAAAATAGGTTATATATATATATATATATATATATATATATATATATATATATATATATATGCTTGGGTGGCCATGTTTGGTTGATAATGAAAGTTATTTATTGGGAAATATAATCTTTTGAGAACTTATACTAGTTGTCACTGAACAAAAAACACATTGTTTTCTTGGTGGAATTTCAGTCCTTTAACAGTCTTGAACTGGGAACACTTGTAAATGAATTTGCACTTATTTTGGTACGGAACTGAAAGCACGTGTTTCAAACACATGTAGATCCAGAAAATGGCGCGGTTCATATTTTTCTCTACACATAAGTTGAAATCCAGGTTTAATCTGTACTGATAAATATAAGTTTGATCACGAGCACTCAGAAATTTATTGAATTTGTAATAACATAGTGTTTGGACAGTTTTACTATGGGAACAAAATTAGTACCGTGAGTCCTTTACCTCTGGGTCATCTTAATCTTAGCACATCGATTCAGTGCATTAGAAGGCAAACAAAACAAAAACTTCGCATTATTCACGAAAACTATCTGTTATCCAAGCGACCGAAGCTGCATTATTATATATAACCCAAAAAGGAGGTAACCTGCCGTCCGAAGTATGCTGTGTCCATCTTTAGTTAAGGACACAAGGAACTAATTCAATTCTAATATTAAACACAATGATATAACAAATTCGATAAGATTAATATTCTGAATATTCATGATCAAACCTATATTTAATGGTATAGACATATCATTGTTTATAAAAGATAATACGAGCCGCAGTATTTTCTGGATCGTATTGTGTTTTGAAACATGTATTTTCAGTTCTGTACCACATTATCAAATGCTTATTTCAGAAATACGTTTTAGAAAGTCTTACATCAATAAAACATTGTCTGTTTTTCAGTTACAAGTAACATAACCTCTGAAAAGATTCTTTTCAGTAAAATCCCATTTTCATCATCAACCAATCCTGGCCAGCGAAGCCCATATACAATCAATTTCTAGACTAAAGCAAACCCAATTTGTGGGGAAACACCAAATGTAACGACAACGAGACGCCTCACGATTGAGCGATAACGTAGAAAAAATAAATTTAATAAAGCAAAAAGAATAAAGACATGCCTTTTTACATGTTCAATGTAAATACAAATTTAACGCTGTATTTGTCACACATATTGCTACAAGATCCATATAGTTATTAATTTTTCGACTGTAAGTTGTATTTTTATGCACGTTATGACGTCATAATCTCCATACTTGGAATACCTGCCAAGAATATATCCGCTTGTCTTAAAATGTCTGCAACGGGGTGCCTATTCTATCAAATTTTGTCCCGACTGATATCTTTACATTTTCTATGCATATTCAGTGTGGACATGCTGAAGCTAAACTGCGTCGCATATCTCATGATGATCAAAATATCTATTTTACATGTAATTAATTCCATGACGTTTTGCTCTTTTCAGCAATTAGTGAGAGATAGATTTTAAAGTCATACGGATAGTTTTCATGCTGCAGGTGATAATCAGACATCACACTTTTTTCTATTGAACTTCATTATGATCATTAGTATTTTAAAAAATCTTTGGGCTAAGTTAAATTTGGGTTAATTTAAACTGGTTTACATTGTAGGATGGGAAGACACCGTTGCACATTGCATGCGAAAAGAGTCAGATGGACGCAGTGAAGACATTGCTAAGTCTAGGGGCAGACGTGAACAAAGTGGACAGGGTAAGTTGTTTATGTCGTTGACCATCACTCGATCTAGAGCTAATTTTGTTTCGTAAAGCTGCAACCAGAATTATAATCTAAAGTTTTGTGTTTGATGAAATACACTTTATCAATATAAAACACCAGCGTATAAATCAAGAATATGGTGCTATATGGATGCTTGATTCTTTGCCATAAAGACATATCTTAGTTTTGATGACTATCTGCAAAAAAGCGAAACAAGCCTGCTATTCAGTTTTAGAAATAACAGAACACAGTACTCAAAAAGAAAATGTGAACGTTTGTGTAACAGTGCTATAAATAAATAATCGTGCTATAAAAAAGCAATAGTGCTATAAGTAAAACATAGTGCTATAAATAAGCAATATTGCTATTAAAAAACAATATTGCTATAAATAAAACATAGTGCTATAAATAAACAACAGTGCTATAAATAAACAATAATGCTCATCAGATAAGTACTAGATACAATTATTCCTGTATTTCGTCACAAGACAACAAAGTTGAATGTATTTATCTTCTCAGGAAAATGGGAAAACGGCTCTTCATTACGCATGTTCGACAGGAAGGATTGAGATTGTTGATGAACTCCTTCGACAAGGAGCAGTTGTATTCACAAATGCCGCGGTGAGAATAGTAGTATGAATATCGAATTTTTTGAGGAGAGGAACATGTATAGGTTTAAGCAGTCATTACATCCTTTCAATAAACCTTTGATATCTTTTCGATTTATGTTAATCGCTTTAACCGTTGTTGAGGATGTTCTTTGGTAGACATTATGTCTTAATTCTCATGAATGTTACGATAACATTGCTTCTTGTGAATGGTACAGACTATATATAGTATACAATTCATACTATTAAAGCAGCCATTTATAATTAATTTTAACATATATTAAACAAGATAATTATAAGCACAAAATTAAAGGTAAATTTTGATGTACATAAAGTCTGTGAACAAATATCATATGGTACTCATAAACTGTGTGCAAAACGTGTGAGGCAATGAGAGCCAATTGCCGTTCTCGAAGACACGCCAATACAACACTGAAGTGTGCGTGGGTATCGATCCAGTAATTCTTGATTTACGTGTTGGACGCTCTACCGACTGAACAACATCGTACGAAACTTCATTTAAGCTTCGTACGAACTAGACTGTTGGTAGGGTATCGGACGAGTGAACCAATAATTGCTGGTTCGATACCTGCCTTGGCCGGATCAGATCGCCTGCATCAGTTTGACGCATTTTAAACGCAATCAAATCCCATTTGCATTGGTGTAATATAGTCAATGTGTTAAAGTGCAAATCAACCAGCCATCAAACAATCTTTCATAATATAAGACATCGTAATCGCATTTCTTTGAAAATGAAAGACAACATGTACATACAGATACAAAATAAGTATTTTTTGCTTTCCTAAAGAAGCAACGTCATTGCAATTATTCTAGTAGAACCGTACACCCTGAAATAGAACATAATAGTAACCGACCAAAAACTCAAATAATTTCTATAATTTTATATTATGAAACATCAAAAAGACAAAACTCGGAAGACAGATGTCAATCTGATTAGAACCGAGATCTAATAATAGTGTGCGTTCTGCTGAAATGTCCATGTCCACGTTTATTAGCTAATAAGAAATATATGTAAGGAAGAGTTATCTATATCAACCAAATGTTCCGAATGATGTTCATCAGTATGAAAACAGTAATTTAATTGTGAAACGAAAGATAAACAGAACATGACGTGATTCGGTGCCTGTCAGATCTGCTTAGTTATACTTCAAACTCGATTTAAACTAGATCAGATAGATGTAAGCGTGTCATTGTGTTTGCCAGAGGATGATCATCTGCACTTATTCACTTGAAACGTGACACAGGTAAATTCCTTATATCCGGAACACGTAATTTGCTTCTTACGATATATAAATTTCGTATATCTATGATTAGATTTTTTTTCTACCATATAATTCTATTTCAAATAAGTAAACACTCAACAGCCGAGGCATTTTTATTCTTGTTTTTCAAAGTACATCACAAGAGGTGAAAACAAATAAGAAAATGGAATACATTTTATCTCTGTTCTGGAAAAATAATTTTGTGTCATATCCAGTCAGATACTAATATTATGTACGCATTCAAATTACCACTGTTTGGCCCAAACAAAAGCAGATGACGTCTTTGCAGAGGTTTTAGTCACTTGCAGTATTCAGAATTTTGCTACGGTCAACATAGTTCTTTATAAATGTGTACTAGAATGAATACTGTGTAAGAAGATTACAAACGTTCTTCAAAATGACAAATCGTAACTTCTCATCACAACCTTATTGTTCTCTCATTCAGGATGAGATCAACCCTTTGCATCTGGCAGCTGATGGCGGCCATATTGATGTGATCAAACAACTCTGCTCTGTTCATGGGGAGATTCGATGTCGAAATAAGGTGAGCATAAGAAAGTTATGGGTTCTTGTTTGCTGTTTATCTAGTTGCGCCGTGAATCGCTTGTTTTGACTGGTTGTTTACGGTTGGCTCTGTGTCATATCTTCTGTACATACATTTGCTTTCTTTTAGTTTTGGGGGATAATGCTTTCACTTTTCCCTTTATGACACGAAACATGAGAGGCTGGTGTGGAATTGTAGTTTACTCCATAACGGACGATTTAACGATTAATATATAACCATGTGATGTATTGTAAAGTCTAAATCAATATATCTCGTTCTGCTTGCACGTGAAGGTTTTGATTCATAGGTTTTAATCTCATAAAATATCTACTGTATTAAACCACCTAGTTGCTAATGGATCTCAGCGCGTTAGTATCCAACATTGCCAGAATCCATCGTTTCCAGAGATTTACTATTGAACACCTTAATGTCATTTCAGATTTTAAATCCAAGGCTGGCGACCTCTCGTGTTGATGTAAAAAATCATCTTAACTAGTATAAAATAGTAGTAGGAACTTGTTAAGGTTAGAATCAATGCATAACCACTGTTAAACTAGTCTCATGTGCCGAGTTTCCTGGCTCTGACCTCTGTCATTGACCTTAACCCTATCGTTTCTACCTTAAGTATATAATGTAAGGTATGCTAAATATGCAGACCAATGTCAGTTTCGTTACCTCATGTACATCATATTTGTGATGTTAATTTCACTAGTCTCTTCTGACTGTCGGACGTCAGCCAATGCTGGTAATGTGGTTGATTCATTAATAATGAAGTACTTCATTCGATCGGGGCGTAGTTATCAAGCTACTATCCTCCATAATGCTTGTTTAAGACATTTAAATTCCGCTATATCGAGTTTAGAAAACTAAAATATCGTCAGAATATATAAATGGTATGCTATTGTGTTATAGGATGACTCGGAACCGATTCACTTCGCTGCACTTAGGGACAGGCACGAAATACTGGAACATATGGTAACACTTGGTGCAGATATCAATGCGAAAGACTGGGTAAGACGTAGCATTTAAAAAAAAGCCGTTGAACATAAATCATCAAAATGTTCAATACATGTTACTAACAATATCAAATATAAACTTTCATTTGCATTCTATGTAAAATGATTTAAACAATAGTTATATATATATATATATATATATATATATATATATATATATATATATATATATATATATATAAGAATTTATACCTGTAATTAGTGATTGTTTCATTTCCTAGGTATGGACTCAGTGTAAGTTATTTTTCACTTTATTCCTAAACAATCTTTTCTTTTTGCATTTAAAGTCTTACATTTTCGATATGTGCAATATACATGTATCTTGCCATGTGAGGATTTCCTTTTCAATCGCTTGCGTATGCATATGTCCTTTGTCAATGAAAGCGCTAACTTTTATATTTGGTGGCATCTGTGTTTCTTTCCTTTCCTTTGGACATCAATGTTTAACACAAATTATAAAATTTTAAAAAATATTCGGTATTGATGACAATGAAAGCAAGTACTATGTCGTACAAGCAAATTTCAGGGGTGCAAAGAAAACGCAATCAATCTTACATCGTTGTCCACAGCTGGATGCAACACCTATGCATTATGCTGCTAGAGGAGGGGGCGCACGAGCAATTCAAACACTGCACAAGTTGGGGGCACCTATTGAACCCAAAGACTATGTAAGTGTTTCCTGTTTCTAAGTATATAATTTACGCTTGAGATTTAACAAAGTAGGTAGAAGTGTACACTCATACGACATGAAAATGATAATATACAAAATATGATTAACTTGTATCGTGAACTGAATTTGTGATATGAATTATGACACTGTAACACAATGAGATATTTTTCTTACGTTTCTCTAAACCATTTTTTGCGACTGACACTATCTGATATTTATCTGTTGCATGCATATATATATATATATATATATGTGTGTGTGTGTGTGTGTGTGTGTGTGTGTTCTCGTGCATAGTGAAGGAATAAAAAACGCTCATGATAGAATCACTGAAAAGATTGAATATTACATATGCTGAAAACCGAATTGTTACAAAAAGTGTATAAGTATGCTAGACCGTGCTAAACATCCAGCCCATTTCATCGCAATTCTTGCATCAGTATTTTATGTTTTTTTATCTATTTGTTTACCATAGCGTGGCAATACCCCACTCCATTATGCCGCCTTGCACAATCAAGACTCAACAATCGCTGTGCTGTCTGAGCTAGGAGCCGATATGCATCCCAGAGATAGAGTAAGCTTTTACCGAAGATTAGGGAAGTTAATTATTGCTATTGTGGCAGTTTTGTACAATATTAACTAATGTCGTGGTAGTAAGTTGTATACAATGTTAAGAATTACCACTCTGCGCCATAGTCGCTAAATAAGCCACTCTGCTATCTGAATATTTACTATCCAGTTGTAGATATTATCCCTTCGCCGACCAGCTCTGAGATCAGGTCTGTATGTTGCGAGCAGCAACAAATTAGTTCCAAATATGTGGCCTCTTTACTTTGCTAGTTTGTTTGACTAAATGCAGTCGGTCTAATACATTTCTTGGAATTAGTTTTAAACTAAGTAGAATTCTTTCAAAACAAAGAATGTTATTATTTGCTTTTGCAAAGCGCAAAATTACCTGTGTTTATTAATGTACTCCTGTTATCAAAACTTCATTTTCGGAGGTGCGTAGTTTTGCACTCTACCAAAGCTCTTAAATTTCGGATCTAAGTAAATGTTGATTGTAGTTCGCAATCCCATAATGCCTAAACAGTGGTGTAACGGGGTGGTTCGGTATCAAGCGTTATTAGTACAATATCGCACAAGCCCCTGGTCAGAGGTATAGCGCAACTTGGAAAACAACACTTGAAACCGCCTTCCGCTAATACTCGTTATCTAAGGGATGACCTCTACGGTGTGATTTGCTCGGTTAGAATGGATATGGTAATCTGAGACGGTATCTTGAACAAAGACAACACACGAGTCCCCGTAAAGATAAATAAAGAATTTAATCAAAAGAAAATCAAAAGAAAGACACAGTAAATTAAATTTCTTTCCTTCTGAATACACTTAGTTCAGAAACACATTAAACCGAAGTTTAAAATACTAGATACATTAATTAAATTTCAAACATTAATAAAAATAGACAAATTTAGCCGTTAATAGCTGATAGCAAATTTCATCACGAAATCGAATGTTGTTTTACAAGTTGCGCAATACCTCTGACCAGCGGCTTGTGCAATATTGTACCAATATCGCTTGATACCGAACCACCCCGTTACAAGTGGCAAAATACAAACAATGGACAGGACTTTTGTTTTGTCCTTCATACTTGTGTTATTCAAATACTTGGTATATACAGAATCAAAATGTTTTTTAATATTTTTTGCAGAAAAAGGCGACTCCCTTGCATTTAGCAGCAAAAACTGGAAATCCAAAATCGGTAACAGAACTTCTGAGGTGCCGGGCAGACATGAATCTACCCATTAAGGTGTGACTCATGGGATAATCTTATAATGTTCAAAGTTTTGTTTTACTGTGTATATTAGGGTAGTAATTGTATTATTATATTAATTAAGTCTTATTGTATTTGCTTAATTATAATGAGAGAGAAATATATATTTTGTTTGATGAGTCCGATAGAATAAAAGAACACTAACCGTTTAAAGGAAAACGAAAACATTTGTAATATGTATCTTAAATGAATATACAAAATGTATAGAAATATAATCAAACGACTGACTCAGAATCAACTAAATATTTTTGAAGGTATAACCGAGAAATCTAAAACATTCATGTTGATAGTTTGCGATACAAAAGATACCATGATGGATATAGCTGTCAGACCACTAAGTCGCATTCTATCTCTCCCCGACAAAATGCGCTGTCAATCCATTTCTCCCATAAATCCATGTTTAATTTCGTGGGGTTAAAGCCTTTTTTCGGCACATGATAGGCGGCCAGTATATCCGGTAGTGGAAGTAAACGAGAAAACCTCTGGAAACAACCCGACACACAGAAAGCTAATAGCAAACGTTATTACATATCCACTATGACCGAGCCAGGGAACAGGAGTAATTTGTTAAGGCGAGCGCATTATACCATTCGGCAACCCAAGATATCGTTTAATTTGAGCATGGTTTCAAGCATTGCCCACATCAGTGGTGTTAAACTATACAGTGAGCAGAGCAGATGTGTCCAAATATTGGAGGTACGCGAGTTACCAGCTCTCTCAGGTGTGTGCAATCAACATCTTTCACTACGTCATAACTATAACTGATTCATTAAGTAAACGCACATTTCTTGAAGGCATTCAGAGATCCTGTTAAGATGTGTACTTTTCATGCGAACTTAAAATTAATGAAATCGTCAGTTTCATTCCAGTTTGTTACTGCAACTATCAACACTTTAAATCACTTCAACCGACTGTGATTTTGTCGCATAACCGGAACAAGATGAACAGTACTACAGCTCTAGACAGATCCATCTTTTACGAGTGAATAGCTTAAAACTATGACTACATCCGGTACATCTGGAAATGTCGATTGCGGACAATAACTCGATTAATTATCCCTTGAAAAAGTGCTACAAAGTAAATGTTCAGCACAATACCGATGTTTAAAATCACACCTGACATTTAATAAATTCGCCTTGTCTAAAGCAGTTTGTTTTCCAAAGTCATAATTGATCCATTGACAATAGAAATGTTAATGATAAATAATTATGATGTGTCTGGTATTTATAGATATTAATGAAACGACTAAACAATGGTGGCACTAGAAATAATTTTAGATGCAGTGACAGAAAGGGAATAATGTAGAAATTATATCTTGTATCTTTTAAACCTAATTCATGATTGTTTTTTCATCGGAGTGGTTATTAAATTTGTGCATTTACTTTATTGATTTGTTTTACAGAAAGGTCGACTTGCCATTCACATAGCAGCAGCAAATGGTCACGTCGGTGTTATTGCCGCATTGCATTCCCATGGGTGTGATCTAGACGTTCCGGACAAGGTAAGATGTAAACGCTTTGAGTGTTAAAATTTTCTAGACTCCAGAATTATATATAACGCTTAATATGAAACGCTTTGTTCCCGCAGAATATCTGCTATTTGCAGGTACCTTATAGTTTCTTAGGCCCAAGGCTCCAAGCTGGTAGCGAGGCCTGACAGGTTGAGTTCTTAGGCCCAAGACTCCAAGTTCGTAGCGAGGTCTGACAGGTTGAGTTCTTACGCCCAAAGCTCCAAATTGGTAGCGAGGACTGACAGGTTGAGTTCTTAGGCCCAAAGCTCCAAGTTGGTAGCGAGGCCTGGCAGGTTGAGATATTCTAGCATGACTATTTGTTTTATCAATTAGAGTGCAGGGCCCAAAAGACTAGGGGACCAAGCGACCGGCTTGCTCATCTTGGCAGAAGGTCCAGTTACGTTGATATTTATGTAGAATATATTGACGACGTTATTTTGATGTTTGTAAATAATGTCATGACGTATGTTTACAAATAAATGTATTAGAAATTTATTACAAACACAAAACAGTGTTCTTTCCTATATTGACGGAACTAAGTTGTAAATTGAAATAATGCTTGTAAGTCATGAAAAAGAAAGAAACTCAGAAATAAAGTTATATTTAAAACAGAAATTATCCTAAACGAAATATAGAGCAAATAACGACGCAATATTTACTCGTAAAATAGATAGAGCTTAAACGATGGCTGCAAGGTTTACACTCATAAACTAATCAAGACATACAATAGACATAGCTTACTTTAAGGATGCAAGGTTTACACGTATAAACCAATCAAGACCTACAATAGATATAGCTTCAATAAAAGCTGCAAGGTTTATAGGTTATAATTGATAAAGACCTACAATAGATATAGCTTAAATTAAGGCTGCAATTTTTACACGTATAAACTAATCAAGACCTACAATATATATAGCTTAAATTAAAGATGCAAGGTTTACTAATCAACATCTTAAACAGATAAAGCTCATACTGAAATAAGCCGATCAGACAGCCCCACACCTAAAATGATATTGGCTGGAGATGTAGAGGCTGATATCACCTATTTATTAAAACCTCCAGGAATCTGCAGACACTCTTATCTGCAAACATCGGTGTATATTTTATACACTTACCGGTCTTTCTTGCGGATGTTGAGCTACCTTCGGTTGAAGGGTTGCCAAATACCGTTACGTGCCTAAACTGTAAACATTTTTAAGTCAAGTTAGTTACGGTTTGCATGTAATAATAGCTGTCAGCTATTTAGTAAGCCTAGTTGGTAAATAATTTAGTTTCTTATCACTTAGATTAAACACGACCGTTTAGGTTAAATTAAATCATACATACGTGTAGACACTTTGGTAAATGCTGCAATCGTAGTTCCAATATCATTTTATATAAGTGAAACAAATTAGATCGTTGAACCTTATTTGCATGTGTCTACAAGACTACATTCAACGTGAATTAGTTTGTATCTAGTCAAGTAATGTCACCAAATTATTCAGTTATGTGCGCGAATTGGAACAGGTACATGGTAGCGATTGTTGTCAGTAAACAGAAGTTTGGTCATTATCTCAAATCATCTAAGTTTATTCGGAACTTTGAAGCTAAGAGATAATTAAAATATTAAGGATACTATTTTTACTAGGATCAATCTGACTTCGCGACGTATCTTACCTTGGCACGCAAGTACGTTACAGTATTCGCAAAGAGATGCGATATCGAAAAGAACATTCAAAGTTTCTACTCCAAGGCTACATTAAGTATTTTACTGAATATTACAGAAAGGACAGAGACCTATTCATTATGCTGTGCAGGGGAAACAGACAAATATGGTCAAGTGCCTAGTCTCCTACGGGGCAAACCTTGATGCACCTGACGAGGTAATATGTATGTATGTATGTATGTATGTATGTATGTATGTATGTATGTATGTATGTATGTATGTATGTATGTATGTATGTGTGTGTGTGTGTGTGTGTGTGTGTGTGTGTTTTCAGTTTATTGAGGTTGTCGTACATGTGAAGAATATCTTTTTTAAGCACATATGTAACAATCAATCGAGAGACTATTACCGCTCAAGATCATTAAGTATCAATATCAATAACCATATAGATAATGAGCTGATAAAACACAATCCTTCTTAAATGGCTTACCTAGAAGGAGAAAAAAATATGCATAATTCGCCTCAAAATCTAGCTCTTTGTTATGGGGAAAGTATTCGGACTAGCTTATTGCCAGCCATAAATATGGGTCGGGAGGTGGGGGGGGGGTATCAACTATTTTTTCAACATCCAGCGCCTATGGAACAGTTTCTGAGGTTTTATCTACTTGAGTATTAGCTTTCCGTACTTAACGTTTTCCAGCAAATTGTGTCACTCATTTAGCAGTTAAAAACGAGGTTCGGTTTTATTTCGTTTATTTCACTAATTTGTGCTCACAATCTGTTTCAATTTCGGAGGTGAGATGTTTCAGGTTACTGGGGAAATGTGATGATATGAAAGTAGCAAACGTTCGGGTATAAAAGTAATTTTGTCTGTCTTAAGGAGATTCCGGTATACTGAGGTTTCTGTTTTGAGCAATTGCACTATATATGCAAATAAATACTATTAGCATCATACAGTTTAGAGAATTTTTGAAGGAGTTGCCGACAAAAAGAAACCTTTGTATTTTTGACCTTTTGTTTTCAGAATGGCCGAACAGCAGTACATAAGGCTGTTCAAGAACGGAACCACGAACTAATTGATGCCCTTTGTATGTGCAAAGCTAGTCCAAATGTAGAAGACAAGGTAATAGGATAGTTATGATAGCTTTGAATAATTTTAATCTATTTAATTTATCACTTTTAGACGAGAGAAGTAAAATTAACTCAAATCTGACGTCGCATGACGCAATACTCAATGCTTACAATAAGTATGAACTCCTTCAATGTTTTATAGAAACAAATTATGATGCAACATTTCAAAACGTGACATATCTTTATTGGATAAAACTCCGAGGTATTTTGCTAAACATTTACAAGGCATCCCAACACAAACAAGATCAGACATCGCCCTGGGAATGTTAAGATGGACATCAGCGCAGTCCGATGTTGATAGAAGAAAATTGATGTTTTGTTACACAGAAAATGTTTGATGCCTAATCAGGCACATACTACACGTGTGTTTAACTTTGCGTTATTTCATTTCATATTGAGCGGATTTAAGTTAACCTATGGGTAAATTTCAAATTTTTATTTAACGTTAAAAGGTTTGACATGCTAACTGATTATTTGAAGCATTCCAAAATTCAAGAGAAACAAAACTGGAAAGAAATTGTAAGGTCAAAAATTGCTGGTCTTCAAAACAGCCTCTGGAGAGTTTATATGTTTAATCAAGCATATTTTGAGAGATTCTCTTCGATACACGAATATTTACGACATGCCTCAGTGTTGCAGTCGGCTAAAACCAGACAACACACTAAGGTATTGATATATATAGCTAAACTATGGGTTGCTGTTCCACCAACACATATCGATAAGTGTATTAAATGTCGGAATGTTTATAAGACTTAATACTTCATTAGTTTGTTGCTTGTCCTAATGTGTCGAATTTCAGAAACTCTTTATGTGATTTCCTTATTGATAAATTTCTGCTGAGCCTGCATATTACGTTATTTAATGCAGAATATGAGTTGCAACTGCAATATCTTCTAGGTAAAAGGTTACCATCAGGTGTAATCGACAAAGAAAACTCCAAGTTATTTGTCTTGTATGCAGCATACTTTGTCATGCAGTGTGCAACTATCTTCTGCAAATAAGGTACTGAAACTTGCAACTTATGCAGCTGAGGAATACCTTATTGATTGATATACTGCAATACTTTGTAGTTGTTTTAGCTATTAGGTGCTTATTTACTGATTATAATTAAATGATTTATTGCTATATTAAGCAATCTTCTACGAAAAAAAAAATGAAAATGATGACGACATTAGACAAAACCAACATAAGATCTCGTTCTGAGATTGAGAGTATATTTTGGATTTCAAAAACAGGACAAGTTCCGAACATAACAGGCATTTAGAGCGGTTTGTAAAGCACGAATTTTAATATTAAGAAAACATGTTTTTTATATTATTTTGCATAAATGTTTCAGACTTTTCGAACATCGCTCCCGCCCTCCATGAGTTTAAAAATTTTTTGAGCTCAACAAAACACGAAATAAGTATAAGTAATTGTGACCAGATTTTGTTTCCATAGTTGGATTTTCCCAGATATTACAAAAATCGTTACCATAGAGCACAAGTCAGCTACGTTTGCTCATACGTATGATATAAGAAAACATTAAAACTAAATTACAGGGGTACGCAGCTGTGCTTGACAAGAAAGGGTTACTTTTTCAATACATAAAAATGCAGTTGGAACACTATAAAAACATTATGAAAACCTTTTGAATTTTCCATATCATACTGTGTCTTCAGATTTCCTCAATAACAAGAGTGATTCGACAATTTTCAGAGGTATAGAGTTTGAATCTGTTCAATATGGCTTGTTTTATTTATTTAATTTCAACTTCTCTAATTAATTTATTTCCCTAGAAGAAAAATTAATTAATGTTCAATATTAATATAATTTTGAATTTTGGATTTCAACATGAGGATGTAGAATATCCCTTGACCACTTCATACTTGAATTAGGACAATCAATGTACAGGTTTCACATCTAGTTTCAAATGTGATACCAATATCAGAATGCTTTATACCAGCACCTGGTCAGCATTATCGTAAAAGTATTAAATATATTTTTAAACTCAATGTATTATGCTCGGTTCGCAAATATTTAAAAATGCCATATGACTATTAGATTTGCAGCGATTTAGGAAGGTTATAGCTTCTTGGCGATTCATATGATGTCAAAACAATAAAAAAAAGTAACAGCAGTATTCTTTCAGAAACCTATTAGCTAAGTATGCTTGTCATCATCGACTATCAATGTTTAAAAAAGAAATCGTAATTTATTTGACCTATTTTAACCATTAAAGTGTCTTACTGAAAATTAATATTTATTCTAAAACTTTTCATGCCAGGTTTGGTTTTCATTGAAAGGCACAATTTGTTCATAATTCATGGTCAGATACATGTCCTGTTTTTGTATCTTTTCCAACACAAGGAAGGTCACTATCCCATATACTACGCGGCTATCAATGAAGATGCGGAAACTGGACGATGCCTTCTTAAATACGGAGTGCAGCTAAATCGTTACAATAAGGTATGGACTCCCAACCTCTTAGTCATGATATCAAGGGAGGATAATTATTTGTGAATTATTTGGGGAATATTGCAAACACAAGGGTCGACAAGCTTAGTAGTTGCAGTTTCGAGAAGTAAACGTTTCAACGTATCTCTTAGCAACAGAACTCAATATGACTTTTGGGAATGGAATCAGTTTTCGTTGAACTCAGATAATGATTTGCTCCATTCGGGTTTTGTAATTGCAAGAAAGTGAAAATAAATGAGGGTCTCTTATATGTAGCTGACATTTGTATACTTATGATATGTCTTATTCGAATTGTTATTTCCAATATGATTTATTTCACATTTACAACTGATAAAATGTATAATAAGACAGAATTTTTTTCTGGCAAAATTACAAAATAAACAACTATTTATCAAGTGTATTGCAATTTGATCTAAGTATGAGTTTTTTCAAAAAAATAACTTTTTATAACCATGAGCAATTGTTATAAAATGAAACCATTAGAGATTCGCTTGACAGCACAATTTCAACTGATTCGTCACCATACAGTTATGATACAGAATTTCACCGACAACCGATATGAGCATTTGAACCTGTTTCTATAGATTTAGTACGGACAATCGTGATGAAAAGTGCACCAAAGTCTTGTGAACTTGATCCAGTTCCGACATCACTGCTGCTTGAGTGCTTAGACCCAATATTGCCTTCACTAACTGATGTTATTAATATTTTCTCTCATCAGGGAAATTCCCATCATTTTTCAAAACTGCCATCGTAAAGCCACTGCTGAAGAAACCAACACTGGACCATAACGATTTAAAGAACTACCGCCCAGTTTCTAATCTCCCTTTCATATAAAAAATCTTAGAAAAGGTTGTTCTAACTCAACTTGTATCTCATTTGAATTCAAACAGTCTTTTTAGCAATGTACAGTCTGCATATCCACCTTGCCACAGTACGGGAACTACTCTTCTGAAAGTATTTAGTGACATTCTCTCTGCTTTGGATAGTGGAAAGATTACAGTCCTCACTCTCCTAGATTTATCCGCAGCATTTGACACAATAGACCATGATATATTACTTCATCATCTCCAGCATGTATTTGGCATTCAGAATTAGCCTTACAGTGGTTCAAGTCCTACTTAGTCAACAGGATACAAATTATATCTGCAAATGGAATACACTCCAGCCCAGTTAACGTGTGTTGTGGTGTTCCACAGGGATCTGTTCTTGGACCTGTTTTCTTCATTCTGTACACTCAGCCGCTCTCAAGTGTCATACATCATCACCCAGTGTCGCACCCATTATACGCTGATGACACCCAAATATACAAGTCTAGCCACCCAACTGAAGTTTATGCTACCATCCATGGAGTAGAGAAGTGCATTTGGTGGCTGGGGCATGTTTTTCAAGCAATGAACGCAGGTAGTTATCAAGTTGTTCCGCTGTTGGATGTAAGAAAGTTGTTAGGTTTTCTTGGATGACCTGCATTTGGTTCTATTTATCATACGGAGGTTTCTCTTATTAGCAAATAGAGGTGGAGGGTTAGGGACTGTTACGTCGAGATGGCATACAATGCAGAGGTGATCCGATGCAAGTTCGTGGGATACAAGGATTGATTGCAGAATATTATCGTCAGGTCTATAAAGAAACCAGTCTAAATGTGACCAAGTTTATGGGCAGGTTGGTTAACTGACTGTTTAAGATTGAAAACATGAATGAAATCTATGAGTTTTGACGTGTTTGGTTTACCAGGACAGTCATAGTGAAAGTTGAAATCTCCAAGAATAATCAGGTTGCCATCTATCGAATTTCCATAGTCTAGAATATTTGGACACTGCTCCAAAAAGAGAGATTCAGTCAGCTTGTTTTTTCTACTAGGAGGAGGACCGTAGAGAGAGAAAAAATCGACTGACCTTTGTTCCAGTGTGAGCGTTGTTTGGACAAGTTAAAACGATGTGTGGCAGACGTTGAAGGTTGTGCTGTACTTGAGGCATTTGATCATGGAATTCTTTGTAATTACAGCAATTCCACCTCCGCAAGATTTGCGGGGGAACGACTTGATGGAGTAATCACTGGGTGTTAAATCCGCACACTTACATTCATCACCTTCCGAATGTAAGACGTCAATATCCTGGTCGTTCATAAAATTAACAATTTCTGTGCGCTTTTACGGTGATCCTACTGATTGAGCGTTGAATAATGCAATACGTAGTGGTATTCCTGGGATAGTTGACACAACGGTTGACGATAACGATATAAACGTTGTAGGGAAATTAACCATTCCATAGCGAGGTATTTCTATCCATTATATGTCTCTCTAGGTAATCATTTACTACGGAAAAGCAGAACTGAGCGCACGAAACAAACACAGACATCGTATATATATATATATATATATATATATATATATATATATATATATATATATATATATATATATATATATATATGGCTGACAATTAAGGCAGTGACGCTTTCATAAGTCCTACGTTGGACGAATATTTTGGATTTGCAGGCTATGCTTGTGTTACAGGACGTTTCCTGGCTAAAAGAACAAGCAGATAATTGTCGAGTGTTTCTTCTTTTAATAAATGATGTTATTTTCGAGGAGGCTGTGAAATCTAATAAAACAATTCTTTCTTGGGTACCATAAAAATACAAACGAAATACATTTAGTAGAAATATACATCCTCTGCTGTCATCATCAGCACATTACCTATTTTTGGATGTACATAACATTCTATTGTAGGATGGCTTGTCAACAGTCCATGTTTTGACCATGGAAGGCAACGAAGGGGCTCTTAGGACGATCAAGGAACTTCATGGAAGTCTTAACATGTTTAACAAGGTAAAAATTTTAGTTAAATTATCAAGGATGATTTTATTTCAACCAGATTTGAATGTAACTGAACATTAATGTGAATTTCAAAAATGGTAATTTAAAACATTTGATTACATTCTATATGGTAGCTATGCCACATATTTACGCGTTCTATCGACATTTGTTTGTATAGCACAATTTTGAAGTTTGCATATCATAGATTTATCTCATACACCTATGTGTTAGTAAGACTGAAGATACGATGCATTTCCAATATTAAATAATCTTATTATATGAGCGGTTTCCAAAGACAAGATGTTCTGTTAAGGACATATTATTATATGAGTGCTGACCCCTGGATGTCCATTCATGAGAAAGTAGTTTCCCACTTCACGATGTTCTGTTAAGGTCTTGTCAAGCATAAAAAACTAGAGGTGATCACTCATCAAACTAAGTTATAATTTTAATCAAAATGAAAAGAAATAAACGAGGAAACAAAATACTTTTGTTTTATGTCTTTCCGTTTGCATTATCAAATACCGTACTTGTAGCTCTTGTCTATTTGAGTAAGGCATAATCTGCTTTCTCGTCATACTTTGAGCGGTAAATTGGTGCTTATACGTTCTATTTAAATTTTGATTTTAATCTATACGTTTCAGTAACATTGTTTGCTTTTAATCCAAGAGACCATCTACAGTTGTGGCTTTTAACGTATCTAAATACTAAATTCACTTAATGGCTGCATTTTAAATGTTTTGCTTGTCGATATTTTAAGTTAAGCGGTATTTGTTCATTCAAAGTTTATCTGCATATTATACTGTATTTGTATGCCTTGCGAAGCACGCTGAATTTGATGTTTATATTGTTTGTATGTCGTGACGGTAAAATACCCATGTTGAATTGTTGCTATATATCATGCTGACTTGAAATAAATCGTATCTTATTTTGTCTTTGAAGATAAATACAGGAACATTTTAATACTTTATATTAAAATTCGTTTAACACCTTTATTTACGTCTTTAATAATTTATTCTTAAAAATATTTACACAAGCAAGTTGTTTTAGTTTAAATTTTAATTTAAACATACCTTTCAACTATAGGAAGGCGACACTCCAGTGCATCTTGCAGTTAGGGTGCAAAGGGAAGAAACTCTACGCACCCTAATGGATCTTGGCGCTGATTTGAACATTTGCAACAAGGTAAGGTACTGTTGTACTTTTTTGTTTCAATAAGTGATTTTCCTCGAACATGTAAACACAAATGCTATTTAAAATTATATATATATATATATATATATATATATATATATATATATATATATATATATATATATATATATATATATATATATATATATATATATATATGTGTGTGTGTGTGTGTGTGTCCTCATCATGTTAATATTGTGGTCTACTTTCTATTTTCAAATAAATTGACAGAAAGGTTTATCTGCCCTTCATGTGGCCATTCTTGAAAAGAAGCTGGACCAACTGGACCTTCTGCACAAGCTTAACGCTGATATAAATGGCAAAACAACGGTAATTAACTACTGCTTAACTTTCGCAGGCTAATTATGGTGCTAATGTATGATGACACAATTACGCAGTGTGACATTCGCCATCCAGATTTTGTTAAGCATAATCAATTATAGGGCTAATTTATCACAACAACATTATGTCGTGTGACTTTAGCGATCGAGATTTTGTTAAGCATAATCAATTATAGGGCTAATTTATCATGACAACATTATGTAGTGTGACTTTAGCGATCCATATTTTTTTCAGCATAATCAATTATAGGGCTAATTTATAACAACAACATTATGTAGTGTGACTTTAGCGATCCAGATTTTGTTAAAAATAATCAATTGTAGGGCTAATTTATGATGACAACATTAAGTAGTGTGACTTTAGCGATCCATATTTTGTTAAGCATAATCAATTATAGGGCTAATTTATGATGACATAATTATGCAGTGTGACATTCGTGATCGAGATTTTGTTAAGCATAATCAATTATACGGCTAATTTATGACAACATCATTATCTAGTTTGACTTTAGCAATCCATTTTTGTTAAGCATAGTCAATTATAGGGCTAATTTATGATGACAACATTATGTAGTGTGACATTAGCGATCGAGATTTTGTTCATCATATTCAAATTCAAGACTGAAATCTTTTTGTTATAGATTTAAATTCTTAAAGAAGACTTTTGACTGCCAACAATATAAATGAAACTGTTGCAAAAATTTAAAGTGACACCTTCACTATTAAGGACGGTCAGTATTACGGACAGTGACAGAAATGTATTCAGATAATTCAAGTTACATATTCTCAACAACAAAACAACGAATGGCACTATCTTACTAAATGACTCATAATTTCACATGCTGTATCTTTCCCAAATCTGGGCAATTCAGAGCCTGTATATTAGGCACAAACTCCAAATTTATTTTTATTTTGAAACACGTTTTCGTGGCTGCCCTTACACTGATGATGAAATACAAGGAAATAAGCACTGAAATTATACACCGGGATAAGTGTTGTAACAGACAAAATTTAAATAAGGCTGATATGTGTCCTTTTATTTATCAATTTTATAAGGAAAATTTGAATGATCAGATTTGTTGATTTTAGTTTATTTTTTTCGGAAGTAGTTCTTTGTCACATTATTGAGCCATCTCATTAAAATGACAAAACCGAGAATATAAACTCCATTGACTGCTTTTAGAATTCAGCAACCAGGGAGAGTACAACGTAAACATATTAGTGCACATTTGAAAACAAAATAACAAACCTGTTAATAGAATAAAAACAAAATAGATAATAATGATATCATATATATAGCTTACACTGGTTGGGCGACTTGTATTAATAACGCACATACTCTACGAGGTGTTCATGTTCGTAAATTAACATTTTTTGTTTCAGTTGACATCATCTCCTGAACTATCCCTGAGAGCGATTATGCCACCAAAATCAACTACAGTTGATGAATTTATTGCAGTGAGGGTACGTACTACGAAGATATATGCTTTAAGACCAGTCTTACTCTTCGCTGTCTCTAAAAATACATTTTTCATTCAATAACCAATTACCTACCATATATCATTCAAGCTGAAGAAAAATTCCTGGGTTGAATCATCACACGTTATGACAGTCTTGACCTAAATTTGTTAAATTTTGAAACGAAAAACCGAATATTAGATACTGATACGAAGGAAATGGTGTATTACGCTTGGTAAGGAAATAACTGTCATCACCTTTAATATCATTTGTTATTTGAACTTGATAGCATGGGAAGTAAACTACTATATACGTGATGTGTTTTTTTTTTGTATAAAAAAAACGATAATCCAACTATGAAACCGCATCTTTGGAAAGTCTTAAATTATCTCTGGAAAGGTTTATACATATTGAACCTTTTTAAGATAATTGGCTTTAATATGTCAGATATATGCTTGGAGTTTGAAGGAAATGAAGAGGGCGTTGTATCAGACCAAATCCAAACAATACCACAGAACTACACAAACGTTTGTCAAACTTCAGATAGTGATGCATGCAAGATGTGATGGAAAAAAGCATTTTAAAAACGGGTGGAAGATTTAGAAGAAACTTGTTAATTACAAGATATTGAATACGTCTGGAATTCCTTTACATAAATATTTCTTAAAGCTTTGTATGTACACATACAAACAATGTAGATAAAATCAAAGTGGCATACACGGTGGTTAACAAAATTCATGAGTGAACCTGGGAAGGAACCAAAACGGAAGCTATACATTAAACCAACAATGGTCAGTTTGGATGCACACTGTAAGACTTTCAAATATTTAGTTAACGAAGGAAACTCGAAACTTTGAAAACGTCATCAGAAGTAAACTATAGATTATTAGCAATCGAAACTATCATAGATATCGAAAGTAAACCAAGTTTAACAAAGAAGGTTTGGCAGCATATCAATAAAGAGAAAACAACTAATGGAGAGTATCAACTGTTAATGAGAATGATACAGTCCTAGACAACATTAAGATGAATGCCTGGGTAATATACCTAACCTTGAGAATACGCATATCTCACCAATATTTAGGATATCAACAACAAGGCATAGGGTATTGCTAATTGTCCCAAAACCTGAATGTAGACGAGTTAGGCAAGATTGACATCATACCCTGCTTGGTCCTCAGAGAAGCAATAGATAAAATGACACCATATTTACAAATGCTGCTTGCATAATCAGTAGTAGATAGGAAAGTTCCAAAAAAATTCGCCGCCTATAACATCACAACTGTTTACAACAGCAATGATTAATCATCACAACTGTTTACAAAAACAATTATTAATCATCACAACTGTTTACAACAGCAATGATTAATCATCACAACTGTTTACAAAAACAATTATTAATCATCACAACTGTTTACAAAAGCAATGAATAATCATCACAACTGTTTAAAAAAGCAATGATTAACCATCACAGCTGTTTACAAAAGCAATGATTAATCCTCACGGCTGTTTACAAAAGCAATGATTAATCATCACAACTGTTTACAAAAGCAATGATTAGTCATCACAGCTGTTTACAAAAGTAATGATTAATCATCACAGTTGTTTACAAAAGCAATGATTAATCATCACAACTGTTTACAAAAGCAATGAATAATCATCACAACTGTTTAAAAAAGCAATGATTAACCATCACAGCTGTTTACAAAAGCAATGATTAATCCTCACGGCTGTTTACAAAAGCAATGATTAATCATCACAACTGTTTACAAAAGCAATGATTAATCATCACAGCTGTTTACAAAAGTAATGATTAATCATCACAGTTGTTTACAAAAGCAATGACTAATCATCACAACTGTTTACAAAAGCAATGATTAATCGTCCATTATGTTTCACATCAGCATTATTACATATTTTTGTGCATATTGTCGTAACTGTGTGACAGCGACAGTCATCCAGGACCTTCGGTTGAAAGCTTTAAGGTCTACATCAGCGTTGTAGGCCCCATGCCTTGGGATGTACACCATGTGTTATTATAACATGTTTTTAACTTGTACAAAGAGCGTTCCTTCTCGTATGTACATAATTCACCACAGTGTGACTATGTTTGCATATGGGCCAAATACTTAATTGGAAGACGAAGATGGAATATCATGAAGATACACTCCGTATTGGCATTATATCACCATGACATTCATAAGAAAAAAATCCTGGGAAAGACATCTACTTACCACCACTAATGATATTGTTTAAAGATCTGATAGAAAAATAGCACTAGTGATGGTCCAGCAACGATCAGCAAGGTTATCAAGGGCCAGTACATTAGAAACCCAGGCACAGTCCTGTGTGAGTTACGGATGCCAAGATCGGGATTAGGACTTAGTTTCCTTAACAATATTATGCAAGACAATGTTAAGATGAAAATACCAACAGCTCTTAGAAAACCTATGCCCATGTCGCGTCAATACCACCGAATCTCTACCTTCCGAACAGTTGAGGGTAAATCAATCCAAGTATAGCGTTTTCCCTAATACAATACATGAACAGATATAACTTTTATACGTTTAGGATAGTAATGCTCTCATAAACACCTCATACGCCTTAGTACAGGGTAATTAATAGCGATATTAAGATGTTTTCATTGACACCTGTCCATAGATTATTAACTGAACACATGTATTATCAGATGACTTAACCCTTAAAGTATTATTTTGGAAGAAGGGTCGAAGAACTGTTGAGGTCAAAACTGCAGATGTAGAATCTTTTATGTATGATCAAACACATTTATTATTCATATAAAATTATTTTGGATTACTTAAAGGGAGGTTTGACTCCGCTTCACCTTGCGACGATGAATGGCGATGAAACTTGTACCAGAAAACTTGTAGAGTTCGGGGCGAATATTGACCTGACGGATGACGTAAGTTAAGCAGTATATTAATATATAAGGAATAGTTAATCTTTAGAAAGTGTTCGAGTGTAGAAAAATTCACATGAAGTCATGCAAATTTACTTTTATGGTCAGATAATTATTCTGTTGGTAATGAGAACAGCACTTTTTTAAACTTCATAATAGTCGATAAAGTAATGCAAAACACAGTGTTATTCATGGCCAACTTCTTTTATTATTATTATTATTATTATTATTATTATTATTATTATTATTATTATTAGTTGTGTTGATTCTGCTGATGTCTCATTACATATTTCTACAGAACAGTCCAAAGCTCTTAAATTCTCAAGAAATAACATTTGTAATTCAAATATTTTTGTCCAAAATATAATTACTGAAAAGATTTTGTTAATATCCCAAAAGTAAGGCAGATTTTGACAAATTAAACATTTTTTCTCACGGTTTATAAATATCCCATCATTCTACATTCAAACAATTACAGAGGCTTGTTTCTAGAAGTAACTTCTGTTTGTAGGTCGGTGAGTCGGCTTTGCATTTAGCAGCTCTGTTTGAAAAAAAAGACATTATGCCTTATCTTATCAGCTGTGGAGTACAACCAAATGCACGAGACAAGGTGAGTAATAAGACGTCTAGCTATCAAAGTTGGTATTTTGCATACATTCACTCCAGACTCAGTTAACAATGATGTATGGTGCTTAGTTACAAACTTAAATGTCGTCTGTAAGATGTAGTTATTCACATGCTTTAGTACCTGAACATTTGCTTTGAATGTAGTTTGCAATTGAATCATGCTGCTGTAGTCGTGAAGTTGACGCAATATTTAGCACATTATAGGCTATACATTGTAGCCAGTATAATTAGGGCACCCCGGTAAAACCACTGACCCACGGGAAGCTACTGGCTTTCTCGCACACCCGCATTCGTCAAGTGCGAGTATCGCAACCACGTGGACAGAAGTAGCATGGCATTGGTCGGTAAAGGCGTGTGCTTTAGACCAAAAGTCCACCGGGGTTTTGCAAGTGAATCATTTATGTAATTGCAGCATTTTAGTGCAGTCGCCAAATTATAAAAAAAAACGTAACAGTTTAACTCCATAAATGACTGTATATAGCACATGTTGATTGAGTAATAAAATAGTGGACAATATAAATATTATTTTATAACATTTATATAGTTAATAAATTGACAAAGTTAGTGCACTCATGCCTTTGTGTTGTTTCATCTCGTACGAAAACTATTAATCAAAATTTAAAAACAGCAGACAAAGACGACATCGTGTGCCTTTGAAATTATTTGAAATTACCTGACCACTAATACGTGTTACCATTAAAGCTCAAAACAAAACCCAGCCAGATTGAAGTACAAATAATACAATGTCTGTGCCACAGTTGAAATATATAACTCATGCCATTTCAGGGTGAAATATTGATTGGTGTAGGTTGCAGTAATATTTTTGTAGAAAACGATAATCTTTATACCGGCAGAAGTTCAGTCTACTTTGACAGCTTTTGTTTTAATGCAGTAATTGTAGAAGTTGCAGAATTAAAAATATACCTGACACAAACGTCCTAGTGTTTAAGCTGAATTAGTTCACGATACAAGGCACAGCGTAAAGAGTGGCAACTGGGTCCATTCCGCAACTAATTTGAAATCGTACTAAAATAATTCCCCACTTGTAGTGTGGAAAACTCAGCAAATTCAATTGATTTAAAAAGAAGTGCATAAGAACCCTATTAATAAGTATTTTGGAGAGCAGTTACGCAACTAAAATACGGATATTTACTATTTAGATTGTTACTAGTACTCTGAGTACTCTGAGTACTATTTAGATTGTTATTAGTACTCTGAGTAATGAAAAAATGTTTTAAATTTACTTGGGAAATGTGTGAGTCATTTAAGGTAGCTTTTAAATCATAAAGCTACGATGTCTGCAGTATGGCAGTTTATAGTGATGCCTCGCACTGGGCATCATGATGCAGAAATGTAGCATCATGTCCCACTCTGTCACATTATCCGGTTATAAGGCCCATCAGTCCTAACACTGACCTCTTAATGCTAGGCCACTGCTATTGACAGTTTTATAAGTTTTTGGTATGCGGTCAGTGGGGGAAAAAAAAGATCGATGCAAAGCTATTTTCAAGATGACACAAAAAAAGACGAGACACCTAAATGAGCTCAACAAAACTGTTGTTACAAATCTTGTTATAAGGTATACACGAGGATGTATAGAGATAAAATAGATGTTATTTTCACAGAGAGAGAGAGAGAGAGAGAGAGAGAGAGAGAGAGAGAGAGAGAGAGAGAGAGGTTGAATACAATATACAAGGATATCATAATGATAATATTCACATGAGTTCACAACTGGAAGCAAATATAATTTTATCTGCCCAAGCAGAAAACGAGTTAAATTTTTGGTAAACCTTTAATGTATAGATGAAAATAATTTTTATATTAATTATGCGAGCAACAAACATAATGATTTCATTGATGAAAATAGATATATAAACGGCAATTTTAACAGGTCCAACACGGCTAAGATAAAATTGTTTTTAGGGTTTTAACGCCATTTTTCAGCACACGATAGGCTATACATGGCGGCCAGTATTATTGGTGGAGGAAGAAACCGGGAAAACCCCCGAAAAGAACCACCGACCCACGAGAAGCTACTGGCAAGCTTTCTCACATAACTACATTAGCCGAATCTTAGACTCGAACCAAGATAAAATTGCGCAAAAAAAACCCCGCCGCTTTAATCGATATGGCCACAACATCGATGAGCTTTTGAGAATCATTCACTTGTGTTTTCGTAATCTCATGTTTCGGTCCTGGACATTAATTAATAAAAAGGACCAGCTGACTTAACACCAAAATACAGTAAGAATGGTTAGAGGCAAAAACACAGTCTGTAACAACGTTTCGAGATCAGGTTTTATGGCATTAGTTAAATAGTTTTAGTTGACTTTCTGTTATTGACATATTTGAATATAATCATACTAGCATCCAGTGCTGTAGAAGGATTTTCCTAATTTAAATAAAAAGAATTTATTGTAATATCCAATACAGTTTGGGATCATGTAGTAGTATGTCAATGTATTTTTTAAACTGTACAAATTTTCAATTGGTGTTTGTGTGCGTGTGTGATTTGCATTTTTAACGTAGCTTCATTAATGTTCAATCATATGACTACGATGTCTGGAATGTCATAACATATAGTGATGACTAGCTTTTAAGCATCATGTGGCAGACATGACGCTTCATATCCCACCCAGTCCCATTATCATGGCGAGTCTTAGCACGAACGTCTTAATGCTGAGTGCCTCGTAAGACAGCTTATAGTAAAAAAAAATGTATAAGTGTTTTGTTTGACTCGGTCGGGGTTCGAACCCGCGACCTCCGGCAACCAAGATGAAAGCTATAACCACTAGGCCATCAGAGCGGCCATTTGGCGACTGGAAGAAATCTGCTAATCAGTGATGCTACGGTATAATGCCATCATCTGAGAATGATTTTGACATCTTTGCCGCTCTTCTGCAGCTGACTGTATGAGTAGCAATATGTCTGTTTATCAAAGACACAATATTTACTATTTAAACAGCAGCAAAATTGCGTGCCAAAAGATACAACCTTTGGTATGATGTATGTTCATCCAGCAGGGCTATCATCATCATCAATTGTCTCTTTACCTGTATTGTGATTTATTTTGACTTTGCAGAAAACAAAATCCGCGAATTTCTCTTCTCCGAATCATCATCTATGAATCTGATTATTATCCATACGCTTCAATATCTCCGATGTTGATGTGGTGGAGTGTCACAATTGTTACATATAGTGTCAGATTGTATCAAATTTATGGAACTGTCGTGTTGGATTAAATCTATCCACGATATGTACGGTTTTGTACATTCCAACAGTGTCGTTTCCTAATGTGAAACGATGGGTCGAACCCGAATGCAGGTAAAACAAATTCTGGAACACTCTTGTATACTAAATGCAAGAAGGAAATTCAACAAACAGCTAGTGCAATACATTATGCTCCGTTTTATTGAATTTGCCATAAACTCCATGCTACACATTGCACTGAATATGGTTGGAGAAATTTTTGTATCGCATTGTCATACTGTAATATCATAAATATTCCTGGTGGACCCATTTTCGTGGTTTTCGTTGTTGCCACGAACCACGAATTTAAATCTTCAACGAAAAATGAACATCTTAGGACGATGCCCCCCACCACCTCGTTTTATTACAGTGTTTCATTCCTTGAGATGAACACAACTACTTGTATTTGATAAATCAAGGCCAATACTGTAATTTGGTAATTAAAAAATAACAGTTGTTATATGTATTTGTTCTATTTTTAAAACTTTTTGAAGCAATAATTATAAATCATTGTATAGAGTTCCAATGCACACGTTTGATAAGATATTGTATCCCATAGCTGTAACGTTTTAACTCACTGCCTTTAATAGATATGTGAAGTAAGTAAGGATAGAGAGAAAATATAGAGAAAGCATAAGGTATTAAAGCAAACGTAATACTAATAATGAAAGGAAAAATAATACAAAATAACAGTATATTAAAATTAAATTTATTGCTTATAATCGATCCTTCATTCGACTGAAGCAGGAGTTCTATTGTGTCATTAGCTGCCTGGTAAGCAGGCGTTCGCAGCTTCTGTTGGGTTACAAAGTCTAAGCTGAATTTTACCACTATTCAGCCGTTGGGTTAACGCCATAATAGTCAGAAAGTACCGCATTTTTGTATCAAAAACTTGATGGACATATGTACTTTAATTATTGATTGGTCTAGTTTTGTTGGCAACAAACTGAATAATCTTGACGGGTCTTTTGTTTGTGCTGATAGAGATGGAAGTATTGTTGCAGTGTTGTTGGCTGCGTCGGCTTCTTTTGATGCTGAACACTAACCAAAAACATGGCGAAACTGATTAATCTTGACGGGTCTTTTGTTTGTGCTGATAGAGATGGAAGTATTGTTGTAGTGTTGTTGGCTGCGTCGGCTTCGACTGATGTTATTCACTTGGTCAAAAGCAAGTTTGATTTTGCCAGGTCTTTGATTTGTAATCATAAAGGTGGTAGTATTGTTTTAAACATTAATGTGATCGCCATTTGTGTCGGGATAGTTTTAGTCTTTTGTATTCGTTATTTTGGATTATTTGTAGTTGTTAAACCATATATTGTAAACCTACTAATTTGCAAACTTTGTCAGGCATAACGACGAATATAAGTACCCACGAAAATGTATTTTCTTTTCTTCTACAAAAACCATAAAAGTTGAGCCCAAAGAAAATAAATGATCTTACAGAGAAGAACTGGGTGAAGGAGTAGTCACTGTGGTCGCTGAAGCTGTATTAAAGGGCATGATGATCATTTCTTTTTATAGTCGATGACTTGCGAAGCGTCAAACCAAGAATCAAAACTAGGAGGATATCCTTTCCAACGTACTTTGACTTCTTTGACACGACGTTTTCCTACTTTATAGGTTTTTCGTTCGAGAATGCTTTCAATGTCGTACGCGTCGTCTTCTTTTTTGGTGACACGTTGTAACTCAGGCAAGTAAAACGTACCGTTTAATACGTTCATGTCTTCCAATTTATAGAAGGTAGCATGACGATCACGCACTCGTCCAGTAACAAGAAACAATTCGATGGTCCATTTGGGTATGTAACCTTTGTCGAAAGTGCGTTTGGTTTTGCTAAAGTGAACCCAATCTCCAGGGGTTAACACCCCTTCACTCCTTCACTTTCTTGGGGATAGCCATCGTCCGGGACGTACTAAACAGACGCTCAAAAACAGTCACTTCGTTGTCAGGTGTCACATCTTGTGGGGTACGTCCAATGCTTCTATGGTAAGATTGATTGTAGGCTTGAACTAAGTGCGGTAAGACGTCGATGTACTTGAGAGTGTGTTGATGCGTAAAATATTTCCACATGCGTTCTTTCAAGATGCGTTGAAAACATTCCTTGATACTGGCTTTTGTTTTAGGATTTTCGGTGGTTAAAATATAAATGTCACGTTTCTTTAATTCTCGTTGGAAAGCTTGGTTCAGAAATTCGGTGCCTTTGTCGGTTTGCCGTCGAAGAGGGTGACGACCACTTTGTTTCAACACCAGTTGCAAAGCTTGTACTAACTCTCCGCTCGATTTGGATGTCAATGGTACGACCCAGGCAAATTTAGAAAAGACGTTGATGACACAAAACAAATATTTGTAGCCATGATTGTAGGTGGCTAAATGAGAGACATCGGCTGAATCGGCTTGCCATTGATGATCGATGCCTTTCACTTGAGTGCGACTTCTGTGAAATTTTCGTCGAATCGGTTTGTGTAAAGTGTACGTAGCTTGTTCTTGTAACCATCGTTTTACTTCAGGTAAACGGAGCTTTTTAAGGCGAGTTTTTGCAGCACGATACAATTTCTGAATGCCTCCGTAACCTGCAGGGTGGGCTGGATCGTAGAAAATGTTGTCTAATACCTTCTCTATGGTTTTGTTAATAAGTTACCCACTCTTCGATGATACTGCTTTTGGTTGGACGAAATGGGGGTTGTTTGGAAAAGGTTTTACGTGTTCGATGTGCCACAGGAGTCGACGTCGAGGGTGCTGATGGTGGTGGCAGTGGTGGAGGTGGTAATGGGATAACTTGTCGATGTTTGGCTAAACGAGGAGGTAGTCCTTTCCTTTTCTTTCCTTTGTGGGGTGAATAAGAATGTTTTCTGCGAGGTGACATCTTTGCTTGTTCGTTCCGCAATACCACTGAAATACTTTGTACACACCCTCTTTTATCTACATTTTTTGGGAACTAGCGCTTCGTCAAACAGTTAACGATGTGTTTCCCAAAATTACTAAAGTAACCTCCTTTTTGGTGACTCTTCTTTTTCTTTAACGACTACGTCTTTTGAGGGATGGCGTCGATGTTTGGTTTTTAAGCGTTTTGTAGAATGACGAGATTGTCTTTTTCCTTTTCCTTTTTGAACAGCAGAACGCCGAGGGTTGTGCTGTGTACGTTTTTGAGGAGACATCATTGGGTGTTCAGCAGTGGCACAGAAAATACTGATTCACGTTGTTTTCCTCAAGTCATCTTTTTATACTGGAATGCGCCGGCACTGATTATCTTTTCGTCGTATCAACTTCATGACAGGTAACACACGTCTTGAAGGGGTTCGCAATGGACTAAATCGGGACAGTTCTTGTTTGGACAAATCCAGTAAATTCTTTAACATGCCAGATCTTTCTTGGACTGTGACTATGGGAGCAGGTACTTTATGAGCAGCTGCTACTGCCGCTAATGAAGAAGAGGGTGCCAGCGGTGGAGGAGACGTTTTGGGAGACGCAGATTTCCAATGTTTCATCAAATTAGGAAGAACGGGTGTCAAATTGGATTTGGCTGGCATCACCCGCAACGGAGAAGTGGAAGAACCTGAGGCTATTGGAAACGCGGTCACTGGTGCTGCAGGTCGTGGTTTACGAAGGTAAGGTTGCGTCCTGGCCGAACTGCCTCTTTTGCGGGTGACAGCTCTTTCCTGTGAACTTTTTTTTTCTGTGTTTTGGTCTTGGCACCATTGTTCGTTTTCTTAGGGGTTCGTTTGGCTTTTTTCTTGGGGTGATTTTTGTGAGGATTGGGATCCCATTTTAAAAGGGAACGAATGATGACAGCTCCTATAGAACCACTACCTCCAGGTTTCAAAATGATTTGCTTTTTGGTTTCAGTATCGATGCGAGGATCAGCCAGTTGCGTCAAGGCTACTTTATTTCTTTCAAAAAAGCGTTTGGTTTGATGTGGAATGTGAACGATGCCTTGCAGTATTTGACGTGCTGTCACCGTAAACCATCGTAAGACTTCTTTGAGACTGGCTTCTAAGACGTGAGCACGTATTTGTGAAATTTTTTCGCGACTGATACCGTACAAGGCACGAATCAATTTGATGGGAAGATGACACTGTAGTGACGTCAATTTGACGATGTATGAGACAAGGTGAAAGTTACCGAGGTTTTTAAAGATTTGTTTAGTGGTCCATATTGTTATGTCGACGACGAGGACGTGTACACGACCGGTCCTCCGTCTTAACACCAGTCGTGAAACAAATGGGTACGAAATCGCAAATAATCGGGATTATTGGGTTTTAAATCCACGAGTAAATAGGCGTGTGGAGTTTGAGTGGCATCATCGTACGCATGAGTCAGCCAAGGTGTTCCTAACTGTTTGGCTAAGACTTGCACTTCCGATTTATCTCGAGGACTTTTAAATAAGACCACGTAATGAGCATTGAGACTATAGGTACGATGGGCTTTACTTTTGAAATAAATTTTGTGTAATGTAAATGACACTGGCATTACGATGATGACCTTTACGCTTAAACCACAGTTTAATTTCTTCTTCGTCTTCTCTTAACATGTCGTCGAAAATATCTTCCAGAAACACAATGGAATCACCTTGACTTTCTTGCAAGAGGCTGTATGCCGATTGCCACTCTTTGTAACACCACACGATGCGTTGAGGTGAACGATCGATCAAATGATGTTTATGTTCGATCAAACGTTTGACAAATTCGGTTTTGCCTGAACCGCTCGGTCTAGCAATTAACATGTTAAAAGGATGACGAAGACACAAGGCTTCCCATCTAGCATGATCTAAGTGTTCGTCAATGACTTTGAATGTCGAGGAGGAAGGAGTAGAAATAGTAGAATTACCAATAGTAGTGTAGGGTATGACACTATTGACACAAAAACAGACAAGAGGCTTTTATACGTTTTTTGAAGACACGTTTATTTCAATGCATGTTTAAATTGGAACAACACGAGAAACAAAAATACTTAAAAGCCAAATGGATAAGTACAGGAATAACATACACATGGAAACGATCAAAGTGGCATATAAACAAGTCTCTGTACCACATTGTTTGGGTAGCCAATGTGTCCTTGAGGTAGTGTGTAAAGTTCTTATAGTCTCTAAATGGGGTACAGTCATATTGGTGTCCTCTCGGAAGGATCTTTGTGGGGGAATGTTCATGACAGTCCTGTCTTGAACAGGGTGATTGTCCTGGGTGACAGATTCTTTTGCTTCTTCTGGCACTGTCACTAACACACGTTTAAAAGTGACTTTGTCACTCGACGATGGATTTTACGAACACAACGCTTGAGCATAATGGGATGCTTCTTTTGTCCAAGCCTCAAAACCCCAACTTTTCTAGTCACGTACATCTGTTCAATGAGGGTGTAAATCACAAGCTACACACACATCTTCGTACATCACTTCCGTTCGTAAACGTTGACGAATCTTTTTTCCTGTAGAGGTCGAGACGTATCCAGATGAAAGCGTAAGGTTTGTAACAAAATGAGTCTCTCGTGGACATTTAAAGGAGTCAGCATACTGTCTTTTTTGTAGGTAGTGTTCTTAAAGTGTCCACAAGGAATCGACAGGTAAACGAAATCCAAGAAAGCAAGTCACTAAAACACACACTACACGTCGACCCCAATGAATGGGACACAGTTCTTGTAAAAAGTGTTCGTAATCCTTCACCGTGTGAATATTCTCATTGATATCCTTCCACGGAATCTGTTTGATCACAAGTGATAAAGATTGTGGCATGGTAGTTCTATTTTATACTTTTTTATGTCGAAGACTATAAGTGTATATTCTGCACATAATGATTTAAAATCTTCTCCAAAAGCAAAAGTGGTTAATATAACGTGTAATTTCGGACCACTGCCATTCAGGGTAACGGTCAAGAATACTCAAATAATTTCAGATGTAAACGAACTAAATTCGAATCTGTGGAAGGTAGACTTGATCCAGAGAAATCTGACACGTTGGTTAATTATTGTCACTTTCCTTTTGTGAATATTACGACACAAAATTTCTAGTCACTCATTGAGATTTTTCTTTAGCAAGTTCCTGCCAAATGTCCTTGTAGATCATCTCATGCAATTCGTGTGGTAATCGTTGAATATTATGTTTTAGAGGGGGTTTATATACTGGACTAGGTTTTTGTTCAAGCCAAACTGTATTGTTAAACGACATGGTACAGTATTGTCACTTTCAATCACTAAGGTCCCACTAACGGTAGGAACTGACAATTCGGAGACCATCGAGCATGTTCCAGGTAAGCGGAATCTTTCTGTTCCCAGTCGTAAATGGACAAACGCAACTGAAACACTTGACTTTATACCTTTCTTCCAAGTAGAAAAATCCGGCTCTGGCTAATTCTTCAGGAGTTGGTCCAGGCAGATATTTTGGCCATTTATCTTTGATGGTTTGGAATCGACTTTTAAAGTGACATTATTCAGGCAAGTTCGTAGGGAACGACTATTCGACTCTCCTCACTTCAGTTCGATGCAGGTACGGTGAAATTCCTAGGAGTCCACGATAACGTGTGGTACCGCTTTCGCATCCCTCAGGTTTGACACGCACATCATCACTTTCCATGGTAGATATAGGGGTACTAGTCACAGCAAAGTTCCCACGAGGTCACAGCGTCTGGCATCACTGCAATCGTAAGGTATAGCATCGCACTATAGTAACCGCAAGGACATTTACAGTTTCCTTCCGGACATCTTCCGTTGCAATGCATGGGTCTTATCCATCCAGTACTTTTCACACTCAGGGAAGGTACATTTGTTTTACAATCCCCAAACTTGAATGATGTCTGTTTAAACGGATTCAACTTGTGTCGCTTGGTCGTTGTAGTTACAAATGAACTATGGTTCTTCGACAGAACCTTTTTTATATGCTGTGACCGTAAGGTAAAATGAAGTGATTGGGAAGTCGTACTCTCGTCTTGTACACGATTTGATAGACGTTTTCCAAAGGTCGGCTGACGATTTGGTGTGTGGGTAAACGGACAATCTTGTGCGGTTCGTGGGTGGTCACTTTAAACGTTTCATCCTGTCTAGACTGTAAGGCTTCTTGTAGCACGTCAAAGTTCACCACTCGACTGGTGCGATAATTGAGTCAATCCTTTCACTTCACATTCGGTGTGCATTTCTCCTTGTGGGTCTCGGTATGCGTAGCCATAATATTTAGGACCACCACTTGCAAATCATAAAATCTTGTCGTCGGGATGTTCATCGGTCCAGTCTCCTAAATGGTCTCCTTCGATGGCAGGGTTACACTGGTTCTGTCGGTGAATGTAGATGCAACTGTCTGTGCTAAAATACAACACACGATATCTTAACAGTTCTAACAAATCGTACAATTTTAAGCGAGCGTGGGCTGTCACTTAAGCCGCAATGATGACATTTCCAAATTTGTCGGCTTCTACAAAATCTAGTTCTTCTTCGCAATTGACTAAGATAAAGTCCTCACGAATGACGTCCACGTGTTTCATGTATTTGGTTTTGTCGTGAATCATCTGGAAGTAGCGGGAAGGTTCTGACAAATACTCGGTCTTGGGTAAAGACGGTCGTTGTGCTATTTTACGCCACAAGCACGTTAACATCACTTTGGCCAACGATCGCCTTCCTTCGTTTTTCTCGATGTGGTCTAAAGTGATGCGTTCCTGCTCCCGATATTTTTCCTTGAATATCTTTTGGTGTTCGGGAGTGTGGCACCTGTAGGATAGCCACTAGCTTCTTGTTTTATTTTCAAAAAGGCATCCATGTAGTCTGCAAAAATACCTTTCTGTGTCTCGTCGCCCTTGTGGTATTGTTGTGTCTTGGAAAAGTGGTAAATTTCGTACACTTCTAACAGTTGGTATCCCAGGTCAAGAGCTTTAAACAATTCAACTCTAACCCACGTTCCAGTCAAGGCACGTTCTTTTTTCTTCCTGGGTGTGCTGACAAGTTTGGTTTTGGTTGCACGTTTCGGCACAAGTTCCACACAAAGGAAACATCAGTTTTCCTTGACAATGGTGAGGTAGAACGGGATGGTACATGTCTGTGGGAGGTAATACTTTGCACGTGATCAATCTTTCGTACTGGCGTATGTGGTCAAAGTCAATGTGTTCTGTCATCAATTATGGGTGCCCTACAGGAAAGTGACAATATTTGCACACGTAAGGATACAGCGAACACACGTCCAAGTATTTGATTTCTTCTCCGTTCTCCTCGTCCGCCTGGTACAGCAAACAGGTGGCATACGTTCGTTCTCCGTACAAACTATCCCATGGATTCAGGGGGTCCACTAACTTATAACTTTCTACGATGTGTTTGAACTCTGGATCGGTTTTCAAACGCTGATCGTACTCGTGTTCCCACATTTCCACTACCTAGTATCCTTGCTGTCTAACTTCAAACGTCGCTGACAAGTTGTCTGGTATAAGTCTTCCACAGTCCGTTGTAAAAACTGATTTTTGGTGTCACGTTGAGGGTAGCACTTGGGAAATCCGTGAAATAAGCATCCGTTAAACTCGTACACGATTTGAAGGTTTTCTAAGTCTCAGCCATCCACCGAATACGTTCCGATGGTCTTTTCGCATCTCCGTTGCGGGCGTGTTGGATCCATTTGTCTTCCATGTCACACAAGTAATGTAGCCAACGTAGGGCTTTAACCGAGTATTGATGTTTGACAAAGTTCGTCGTTTGAGGACTGATGACAGCCAGAGTGTTTTCGGGCATGAAGCGTTTTCGGTACACTAAGGAACACGCTTTGGCCATGGTACAAGCTTCTTTCATTGGATCGACCCCTCCGTGCTCCATGAAGAATTCTCGAAATTTTCCACAGCAACGTCGTAAAATGTCCATGTCAGATCGACAATACTTTAACATTTCTTCTTGAAAGTCAAAGGGATCCGAGGCGTGAGTCTGGCACCAAGCATGGAAAGCTTCTCGTTGTTCGGTGCGCATGTTATCGGGGTCGTAGTCGTCAGCCACAGGCAAATTGGGTAGAACGGCATGTTGATTGGCTTCGGTATTGAAAAAGTGTGGAAAATAACCTTTGGCCATTTCTGTTATTCTAAACTTTTTAGGCATACGACTCAAAGGCATGGCCAAGTAACTCATTGAATCTTTAAATTGTACTTCTCCTACTTAAAAAGAAATTATTTCAGCTCCGTTTAAAGTCACTTTAGGATAGGACGTTCGGTACGTTGTTCCATGTAGTATCTGAGCAGAAATTGCCCATCGTATCCGGAAAAATTGTGAGCCATTACCGTGACATAGCGATGACAATCTCTGTAACGTTCTATGTCTTCTGGACTCCACGTTTCGTTAATGGGGTTTACAATCCACTGTGCGAAATCGGCCAACGTGTTTAACCCTCGAAAGATTTTTTCACGTCCTCCAGGAATCTTGATGCAGTGAGGGCAATGACTAAAGATAGTCTCTTGGATGCACGTCTCGCACGCTCGATGAGCCACGCAGAAATTAGGAACGTGAATACCAGTCTCTTGCATGCATTCGAAATAAAAAACGATACAATTCCCTTTCTTGTGGGTATCTTCTTGATGGGGTTGGTATTTTTGAATTAAGCATTCGTGCTCCAAGTCCACTATTCGGTGACAAATGTGACATCGTTTCTTCCCTCGACCAACGTGAAAATTGGCATTGCTGGTACGTATGCCTTGTCCACAAGTAGGGCACAATCTCAGAAGCTGACAAGTACTTTTCTGCTGTGAACCTTGTATCTTCAAATGTTGTTGGTAACAGGTAGGACTGACAAAAGTGCGCTCACAAACAGGGCAATGCACTCGTACTTATCCTTTGTCCAGACAGGGTTGAGAGGCCAAACATCTCTCACATGTCGATCCACAATGCTTGTGTTGTTCTCGATTTTTATAACCATAGTCACATTTATCACAGTAGTAACTGTATCTAAGGAATCCAGCAGCAGAGGGGGAGAATCCTACATTTGCTCGAGACATCATTTATCTTAAATTTTCACAAAAAAACTAGAGATTTTATACGAAGCCCTCTTTTTCAACCAAAAAAAAAAATAAGTCCCTGGTGGGAATTTATTGATTTCTTGTTCAAAACATGAATTTGCGCGAAATTATACTCAGTACGCGTTTTCATCGTTTAATCGAAAAACGTCTCATCTCGATGTCATCGCCCCATCTGCTGCTATGGGTTAATAATTCTTTTACGATTTCAACCGAATATTTGATCAAGTCCGATACGATATCGTGTTCGAGGGTCATGTAAATTTATTGTTATAAATCCGTGTGGGGCCGACTGAGCATGACTAAAGAAATTTCGAAATTGATTGAAGTTTATATCGGAACACCATGTCTGCCAAATATTTCGTAGCGTATGTGTATCAACGCCATTAAATACAGCAAGAATATTACAGTTATCTCTGATCACATTTGGAATCTGAGTGTAGCGTTAAGTGACATATATCACATCAGTGTTTTTGTGCCTGCCTCGGGAAAATATTCTAGCTGTTTTTTTTTGTTTATCGAACATGACATCATCGTATACAACTAAATTGTTGATACTTCCATCGAGGTCTTCTACTGATGGTGCCTCGTCAATATCGGTTATAAATTCAATAACACACTCGCTGGCAATCTCTGAAGCGTTTTCATTAAAATCTTTTAGCACTTCATAGCATCGTTGATCATCTACACTAGGAGCAACTAAATACAACTTATCCCATTTCATCCATCTCATTATTAAATTGAGTAACAATTGCGTCTTGCCAGATTCAGATGGTCCAATTATAATTGCGCGGATAGAGTTTGGTAGCGCTGCATGATGCTTAACTGGTTCTTTTGTTTTAGTCGCTGAAAAATCAATTATATTCATATCTCTATACATAAATTATGGATCTATATTGTGTGAAGTGTAAAACGCGTACTGGCACAAATGATGTGACGACGATTACAACTAAAAATAACAGATCAGCACTTACTGGTAGATGTGCAACATGTGGTATAAAATAGTTTAGATTTGTTTCTATGAAATCCGGAAATGTTTTTAAAAAAAACGAGGAGGTGATATCGCAGCCAAATTTGCAAAACTCCCTGGAACCCCATGGGCAAAGTACCCCGGAGAAAAGCACCTTCCAGGATATAGCTACTGTAGCCCCGGAACACGATTAGATATCAGACTTGATGATCAAAATCAGCCCCGACCCGGTGAGTATCCGATAATGCTTTTGATAAGGCCTGTCATGCTCATGATGTTGCATATAAAAGCAGCAATTTGCAACACAGGCATCTCGCAGATGTGAAATTAATTCATGCGTTAAATGCTATTCCTGATAAATCTTTCAAAGAAAAATTGCTTCGTGGTTGGTAAAATCAGCTATGAAAGGCAAGTCGATACAAAGAAGCAGAACCGTTAAAAAAAAATCATCACCTGAAGTTGCTTCTGCATTTCAAAAGATTTATCGACGAGGCCCTCTACACTGGCCAAATCTATTACAAGTTGATCCTGGCAAGGAATTTCAGGGTGCAGTGTTATCTACAATGAAACATCACAATGTCACAATACGACGAGGACATACTGCACTACATCGCGATCAGGCAATTGTTGAACGGTTTAATAGGACTCTTGCTGAGCGGTTATTTGGATATCAATACGCAAAAGAATTCATCCAAGAAAAAAGATCCCGTGAATGGGTTAAAAGATTACTAGCTGTGATTACCGCGCTAAATAACGAGATTACTAGAACAATTAATTTTAAACCTATCAACGCGATTAAAAGGAAGTATATAGCCGTACAACCACAAAAAGATTTCAAAGAACCAATTCTTGGTAGTAATATCATTGTGAGGTATTTATACGAACCAAGAGAGTTTGAAGGTGGCACAAAAAGGGCTACTGATCCTATTTGGAGTGTCACTACGCATACAATATCTACTATAATACGATCAACTGGTAGACCTCCAATCTATAAATTGGATTCAACTGCCCCTCAGCGGGGTTTTACACGCGAACAATTACAAGTGATTCCTGAAGATACTCAATTGCCACCGCATGGTCTTAACTAGCGCCGTTGCGTCTATTACACTCAAGACAAGTCAATATCACATTGTTTCTGACATGACCGAGATTGTTATTTTTTCTATCTACGGTAAATTGGCGAGGATCTTTATCCGAATACTGCCAACGCATTATCTAATTGCAACTTGCCCAGTGATTATTCTGTTGTTGCTTCAAAGTGATTATTAATTCAGCATCAAAATCAAATTCTCGTTGTTTTTTTTTTGTCTTGTTGTTTGTAACCGGAGAGTTTTTTTATCAATAATTTTAACATCAATATCATCCATTGTTGTGTCATTATCATCGAAAATAATTCTTCGAAGTTGATTTATTCGCCGTACTCTAGACACTGCAAGATAGACTAAATTTGACCACTCAATACGATTATCGACTATCCAAACAATTGTATCCGCGATGGTTAATCCCTGTGAGGAATGTATTGTTGTTACATAACCCAGTGTCCATGGCGATTTATCAGCACGCAATGCGTCTTCGACAACACTGATATCAACCAGCACAATATCATTTAATACGAGAATTTTCTTTTCACGCTGTCCTGGAATATCAACTTCGATATTTTGTTTTCGTGTATCACAGGGTCTATAACACAATGGAACTTTTATCAGGGGATATTTTTCTTTGTGTAATTCAAACAACTTTTTCTGAAGTTTGTCTCTGACTATCTTTCTACTTGCCACTACAAAATCATTTGGTCTCCATGCTTCCCAAAATTTCTCCATGGGAGTTTCAGGAATTATTTCCCTGATTATTTCACATTGGATTCTATCCGGTTGTAATCTAATTAATTTCTTGACCTCACGCAATTGTTCATCAAGTGCTCTATAATCAGTATCAATTTCTTCATAATAGTCAACAAACCCTTTCAACCAATCATGCGGGGATAAACCGACAAATGGTGCTGGTTGGCCATGATCGCCGCACATTATTACTTTCGTATTCGCGCGCAGTAACCAATCAAGAAACATTTTTAATACATCTACCGAAACCGTACATATCTCATCCCAAATAATAACCCTAGAGATAAATTTCTCACCCATTCTTTCAGGGGTCCGTTCATCACCCTTGTATCGAACAAAGCTGTGATAAGTGCAAGCGTCGATGTTTCGTTGTTTTATTTCTCGCGCTAATCTATGTGTTGGTGTCAGCACAATCATATTTATGAAATCCGTAGCATTTTTCCCTCGATATAATTCAATTGCCCGAGTCGTCTTTCCCGACCCGCCACAGCCGTTTAAATAAACTGTTTTATATCTACAAATCGGATCTGATATCGGTGGTGCATTAGACCGTTCTGATAAATTATCTCCTTGTAAGTAACTGTTTTTAATCGCAACATCTGCTGATTCAGAATAATCATGCAGTGTTTCCTTTTTAATTCTCCATGTACCCCAGTGTTCGTTGCTACCGCTAGTAAATTTAGTCACCTCGTTGATGTACTTTTTGTCAATATAAAATGAATCAAGTCTAACTGCAGTGTCAGGAAATCTATTTATCATTGAAATTAAATTAATACAAGCATAACCCAGCATAGACGACCTCAAATGTGTATACGGAGAACTGTAACCGTCGCTGTAAGTAACAATTGTACCCAATTTTGTTCCATTGGACAACAAAGCGTCCTTGCGATCCACATATATGTTTTTAGATACTGCATCTGCAATTACAAAGTCATATTCGGTTTTATCTATAATCAACCGTGAAGAATATCTTTTATAGTCACATTTGCCACCCTGAGTGAATTTTCCAATTATTCTTCTGCCGAGATCTTTTGCTTCACTGTTTCGTTGATTAAATACCCGTTTGGACCATTCAATGATATATTTTTCATCTGCCTGAATATGTTTTCTGGATTCGTCAATTATACTATCAAGACTTTCTGGTTCTGGTAACCAGACATTAGTTTGTTTCCGATATGATATAATTGCTTCATTGACTGTCAACGAAATTAACATTTTTGTATCAATCATGAACCGTAATAACGCTATTGGCAGCCACTTCTTTTCAGACATGTGTTTACCAATCCAAATATAACAAGAACGATGAAGTCCTGCTGCGAATTCAAATGATACTACACGAGCAAAACCGGTTAAATCAAAATCAGGCAGTGGACCATTAATCGCAACACGAGTCATTTCATAGGTGGGGTGTCCAAATCGTTTAAAATACTCAGTACACTCTCCATAACCAAGAAAACTCGCTGGATAACAAGCAACCATATCAACTGAAATGATACTTTCACGGTCGTATTTGTTATTGTATAAACCGCCATGATTAATATCGCCTCAATATCTGGCAAGAATTCAGTTCGTGTTGGTTTCCATGTGTTTTTCTTTCTTGCAAAATGAGCTGCAACCGATGGAATTGTAAAACAGTTTGTCAATAATTGTTCATCGGTGGCTTCCCCTATTGTTAAAAACCCACTAGCTGTTTTTTTTTCATTTTGTTGTGAAATGCTTCAGTGCGGTATAATTCACCATTTGGTCTTACAAACTGATCAAAAATATCCGTTTGATTTTCAGCGCAGCGAAGTAACCACACTGACACAGGGTCGTTTTTAGTCAAATGCGCAATAGCATCGAATAGTTTCTCTTCAACGAGAAAACCATCCCTGGAAAATTCTTCTCCCAAGAATTCCTCGGGTATATACTTTATTGTTCTGTTCCGTGGAAATATTGTGACCGCGGGCGTCCATGCGTGTTCGTTATGATCAATAATTTTAATTGGGGCTCCATTTTTATTATATTTTGATTCATATAATACTTTTCCGGTTATCGTTGTAACGGTTATTGGAAATCTCAGTGATGTTTCTAATTTCGCTATATCGCTAATACTTGCTCCGTTCTTCCTGACTGTTAATTCCCAGTCATTTATTTTTTTTGCGTCTTAGATCGGTCAATTTATTTCCCCGGGATGCATTTGTGAAGTGTTCTATTATTCGTTCTGCTACACAATTGAGTGGCAAAGCCATTGACGATGAGTATTTCATTGATTTTAGTTTTCCTATATCAGGTTTTTCATTTAACGGATATATCCCATAAACAACTGCTGTTTCAGGGTATGCTCGTTCATAGTATGGTTTGTCAATTCCAGTTAACAGACCCGGCTTAGAATCATGGCTAACAGCGACTGTTTTCTTGTCTTTGAGAATTGGTTCAAATTTGTCTCGTATAATCCAACCGGATGATTTTACACGGATAATGAATTTCACTCTAAAAAAATACATTTTGTTGCCAAGTTGTGATAACATCAACGCTGCGTTTTCATCGTTCATGGTGGCATCAACAACACACCATCAATTCGAAATGTTGACCAACAATGAGATGCTGCATCACGCTTGAATTCATTAAAACAATCTCTGATTTTACTAATTATGGTTCTATCAAGAATTTTATTCTTTGGTGTATCAGAAACTCTATCGAGATTGAATTGAGTATTTTTCCAAGGCGTAATTTTCGATAATCTCTCAAACTCCTTATCATAGACTCTATCGAGAATTAATCTAGCATTTTTCCAAGGCGTAATTTTCGATAATCTCTTGAACTCCTTCATGCTATCGTCTATTAACAAATCATGCAGAAGCGAATTCTGTGGGTATCATTTAGAGAGCGTTCGCAACGGTTCCCTTGGCCCCCTCCCGTGCCTCCGATGTGGGGTGGGGGTAAGGGGAAAATCACAATTATGTCTCAGTTGTGGCGGCAAACGATACAGGGAACTAAAACGCTATTATGACAAACGAATAAAAAATACAGTCATTGATCCTACCGATGACAAAATCATAAAGACCCCTCAAGATTATATACAGAAACTTATAATTAAAGCAAATAATAAATTAGAAAAATAGTATTATTATACAAATGAGCGAAGAATTCAGACCTCACCCCGTGCATGTTAATTATGAAGCATCCCGTGATGGTATTATCAGAAACCGCAGATTAAAGAAGCCAGTTGGATTTGTGACTAATCGAGGGTATTTGATGTTTAGTGCCGGGAAGAAACATTATCATTGTCACAGATTCGTCTTCGAGGTGTTTAATGGAATAATCAGGGATGGTTTTGTTATCGATCATATTGATTCCGATTCTCAGAATAATTCTTTATCAAATCTACAGGCTATTTCACAAAGTGAGAATTTAAAACGAGGAGGAACTGCTACTTGTAAAACAGTTGCAAGAAGACCTGTAAAATCATTTAATACAGTTACTAACGAAGAAAAAATATTCCAATCTATGAATAAAGCCAGTATTTATTTTGATATTTGCTTACCCTCAGTACAAAGAGTAGCAGAACGAGTACAAAATTCGGCTTTATCTAAAAAAAATGAACAAAAAATTCGATTTTCGTATGTCTAATAACACCAAGGGAGATAACTCTTTCATAACTATTAAATATAACCAAAGGAGTTATCTCCCTTAGATTATATCAACTTGTTTATGGGTTATCTCCCCTTAAATTGTGATTCAGCTGGTATAATTAATTATCTGTTTTGTAAGAAAAGAAATCAAACATAAAATGTTTTCTAAGAATTATATTCTTTTTTTAGTGTTTAATGAAAATATTCAGTCTCATTTAAATACTGTGAAACAGCATTAATAAGTAATTCAAGAAAATAAAATAACACACCCTGTGGATTGCTGTATTAAGTCACCTTATATACTCTCCCTTAGATTGTGTCAACTTGTTTATGGGTTATCTCCCCTTAAATTGTGATTCAGCGGGTATAATTAATTATCTGTTTTGTAAGAAAAGAAATCAAATATAAAATGTTTTCAAACAATTATATTCTTTTTTTTAGTGTTTTATTCAACTATTCTGTCTCATTTGAATACTGTGAAACACCATTAATAAGTAATTCAAGAAAATAAAATAACACACCCTGTGGATTGACGCTGCTGCATTAGTCACCTTATATACTATATGAAAGGTATAAAGCTGGGGCTTTCGAAAGCCAATCCGACCGATCAAAAATAACCCACGCCATTGACACGTGTGCGTGGTTGACTTTTCTCAATCATGCAACCGGGTTTAATTTCATGGGTTTTGATTGGTCGGATGGCCGTAGAAAATCCGCCCCGTCGTTTCATGTTTGTGCTGTCTTGTTCCGTCGCCACATCATTACATCATATATCCATCCTTAATTAATTAATTATATTTATATACAGAATGAATTTTGAAAAATATATTTATATTTATATACAGAACGAATTCTGCATTTATTTTGAAAAATAAATTAGAAATATGTATTATCATATATGAATTCTGAAAATATGAATAGCATTATATTTGAAATTGGAAAATTGAAAAGCCAGGATATTATACTATCAGATGGGTTAAATCCTGATCAAATCATGTCAGATTTTCAGGATATAGAATATGGTGTTAGCACTAACAAGTATATGCTACCAAAGAAATATGCGTTAATAAAAAAAAATCAGAATTCTATTCGGGACTCTCTTGCATTTTCCAGTGAAGTAAGTGTGTTTGTCCCGTTATATACTATCGTGGAAGGAATACGAAAAGAATTGGGTAGGGAATATGAATTGAAAAAGGAGGTTAATTCTAAAATTAGAAATATACGGGCGTTAATTCAAGAAAATGAACGATTTTGACCGAAATCGACTACTTGACCGTAAAATCTCAAGGAGATTTTCAACTGAAATTGATAAAAATCAGTGAAAATGCATTCAAAATATTTCACAGCAATAAAAATTCTATGAGAAAAATATTTTTTATTGTTAGTTGCAGCAATCATGATTTTGAAATGGAAAATCCTATGGGGAAATCGACTACTTTACCCTACGGTTTTTTTTTATTTTATCAAAAATCAATGAAAACAGACAAAAATCAAGGAAAATTGGTCAAAAATCAATGAAAAATGGTCAAAAATCATCAAAAATGAATCCTAACAGCTTTTCCCAATGGAAAATCCCATGCAAAATCGACTATTTGACCCTATTGAAATTGATCAAAATCATCAAAATCAGTGAAAAAACAGTGAAAAATGAATCAAAAACATTCAAAAATCAATGAAAAACCACCAAAAACAGTGAATAAAAAATAAAATTTATGTTTATAAAAAATATTTCATAGTGAATAAAAAATAAAATTTCTATTTATAAAAAATAAAATCAATGCAACAATTATCAATCGAAAAAGGCTACGGGAATTCAAATTGAAAAATTGTTTGCAACTTCAAATAATGGTCAATGAAGCATTAACAACTAGAATGGCTCGTGAGCGACTAGGTGCAATTAAGAAATTTATACCAATTCGCGACTCTGTCAGGAATAAACTGCATGAACGACAGAGTCTTCAGACTGACTTTGCTGCGGGATCTGAAGAGTTGTTTAAACCAATAACTACAACAACGAAACAGATAGTGTCAACAATCTCTGAACAAGGAAAAAAAACAAGAAGAGACTTTTCTCCCTGTGTTAGAAAAAATAGCAAAAAGAACTAAACAAACAAAAAAATCATTAAAAACACTTCCTCAGGATATATCAGAACGAAAATTTGAAGGATTTCAGGAAGAACTAGTTAGTGAACAACTACCTATATCAATTATATTTACCGATAGCGCTAAACAACGAATTCTCAACGAGGATATAGACAATTTAGGTGAATTTGCTGCTAACAGCTATGATTCACAAGAGAAGTTTTTCACGGACAATTATACGAATTATAGAATGTCACATAATGAATGGGCTGATATAGTGTATGAAATAAATACTGGGAGTTTAGATAGAAGGATGAAGAAATACAGAGACTTCAAGAGAAACTTTCAACTCCAAATAAGACAGCAAAAACAAGACCCATACGATGAGAAGAAATTTCTGGGGAGTGGTCTGGTTGGAAACGCTAGCGTTTCATGTCCTGGTAATACTCTCAGTGATATATCACGATTAGAAGTTCTCATCGGAGGAAAACGAGCTGGAAATAACTCTCCAGAAATAATTAATGAAGCAGCTGATATCTGCAGGCGGTTATTTCAAGGTGGTATCATGGATATTGCAACATATCGAGATTTAATTTGCGAGTTAGTGGAAAATCATACTGATTATTACAGCGACTAAGTCGAAAATTCTTTGGATTGGAAATTGCTAGCAATTGAAAACACTAGTGTTTTTATAATAAGATGATCATACACTACAACCATGACAAACCAACTAGCGTCTATGTGGTAAACTCACGATTGCCTGTTTATAGAGCATACTACGGAGATGGTTTCGGTGATACCATTGCAGGGTTATTTACAAAAATGGCCCCAAAAGTGGCGCTGTTGGCTAAACAATTAGGAATGAAAGCAATTGATGTTATTCGTGATAAGGGTATTGGTGCTGTTGGAGATCTTGCCGGAAAGGCATTTTCTGCAGCAAAGGATAAAATAACATCATTGGTGAAAAGACGGGGAAAAAAAACAGGTACCATTGCCATCTACAGCGGAAATGCCTGCGAGTGTTAGTAAAATAATAAATAACGCAGTAGATGAAAAATTAGCATCGCTGGTGACTCCGAGTGACCAAAATAACATGATAGCAAACATGATAGCGGGAAGTGGCTTTAAAAAAACACGACGATGAAAAATCTTTTACGATGAAAATCCTACGATGAAAATCGTTTACGATTTTACGATTTAGACTCTGATAAATAGAATAAAATGTTCAAAAGGTCACCCGATCCAGCATTTGATATGTATGCCCCAGTGCTCAAGAATGATTTTGTACGCGATTTTCAATTTTATTCTTATCACGCAGTACAACCAGATCTCCGATCGCGAATTGAACTTCAAGTTCATGATACCAGTAAATATTTTCTACCGTGTGAAGCGTTTATCGAAATCGAAGGAGAACTTGTAATAAATGTCGCTGCTAATACACCATATGACAATAACCCAACTATCAAAGTTGGTTTTGTTAATAATGGGATCATAGCGCTATTTGAGAGTGCAAGATATCTCATTGATGGAAAGGAAATTGAATCCATTGACCGTGTTGCCACAACAATCATAGGGTTGGCAAGATATTCTGATGATTATACAAGATCAGCTGGTCCATCTATGATGTTTTCTAAGGATATTACTGATCACCCTGAACACGTCCAGTATTCTAGAGTCAAGGCAACACAAGCTTCTTCAGTTAATCCAGCACCAGCCGGATATGTAAGACCAGCTGGTGATTTTGATGTCATAAATAATATTACTAATTACAATCTAGGGTTTGCAACACGCGTAGCAACGTTGCATGGACAGCTTCGACAATTTTCATGTGCGATTCCACTGCATCATATTTTTGGATTCTGTAGAAACGTCCGAAAAGTTATTTATGGAGCCAAACACACAATAGCGCTTGTACGAAAGGGTACTGATAATGATGCAATCTGGCGTGATGTTGGTGTTGCTGATGGTAAAGTCATTTTAACAAAACTAGCATTGTGGATGCCAGTGTTAACTCCATGAATCACAGAAGAACAGCGACTACTATCATTTATGGATCAAGGAGGAAAGTCGTTGTTAAGTTGGTTATCAGTGACCACTGATATTAAACAGGATAATGTTGATGGTACATTCACATGGCATCTGGCATCAAAACAAAGTGTTTCAGCTCCACGTCATATATTTGTAGCGTTACAGAATAATGTGCGGGTTGGTAATCAAGAACGAAGCCATATGATATTTGATCAGTTAGGTGTTAATGAAGTATCGCTGAGAATAAACGGACAGCAGGAACCATCCGAGGATATACAACTTGATTACACCACTAACCATATTGCGCGTGTATATCATAACCTGTTGTCATATATGTCACGTGATCAAAATGTGGATACTGGTTTGCAAATATCACAACTTGATTTTAAAAGCCTCTATCCGATTTATTACTTTTCACTTGAACATCTTGATTTGATGAGACAATCTGTCGTTGATATACACTTCAGAGCTCGTGTAACCCGTCCTAGTGGTATTGCTAATTACAGAGCGGTTGCTGTCATTCTCAGTGATAAATCAATGCTACTTGAAGGTGTTGGAGGAAGAATGAGAATCATTGATGCACCAGTGGAAAATCTATGATTGAAATTGTAAACGATTTAGAATCAATCTATTATGTATAATGTCATATAGTAATATTAGTGTTGCGTTAACTCCTGGTCAAATAAAAAAATTGCAATCAGAATCGGCTAAAAAATGTGGAACCACAATCACGCTGAAACCCAATCAAATGACTGGTGGTGCAAATAAATTATCGCTGACAACTCGTCAAGTAAAACATTTTAATGATGCACTTGTAGCAAAAAAAGGTGTTCAGATTACTATTTCTGCGGCTGCTATCAAAAATATGATTAAAACCGGCGGTATATTCCCGTTATTTGCTGCGTTACCAGGATTAATTTCAGCGGCCGCACCAGCAGTTGCAAAAGCTGTCGCATTGGGGGCAGCTGGAGGCTTGGGAGCAAAAGCGATACAAGGCATTACTGAATCATATGAACCGAAGAAGGGACGAGGGTATAAAAAAAGGGAAAGGGTTTTAGACTAGGTGCGTTACCAGGATTTATAAAAGCGGTTGCAAAAGCTGCCGCATCGGGGGCAAAAGCGAAACAAGGCATTACTGAATCATATGAACCGAAAACGGGACGAGGGTATAAAAAAAAAGGGAAGGGGTCTAAGACTACCAGGAACCCCGTATTCATGGTACAGCGGAAAGGGTCTAAGACTAGGACCGGTTTACTAGTTGGAGAGTCTTCAATTCCTATGTCCAATTTTGATTTAATTGATGCTGCTAAAAAATTGGCGATTAAAAATTTCAGAGGTGTCTTTATGAAAGATCAGTTACCGGCACAACCCAATGATGTTGAAACCGGTATTATTAATTTAGATAACAGCACCGGACCTGGAACTCACTGGGTTGCATACGCTATTGATCCACGTGCAAATCGTCTATTTTGATTCATATGGATTAGCACCGCCTAAAGAGTTTATGCGTTACATAAAATTTTTTCCAATGAAAACTTTCTATTCTACGCTACCAACACAACAAATGAATGATCCACCAATATGCGGCAGTGAAGTATTAAATGTCTATGACGCTATTTCAGCATCTAGAAAACCACCACACATTGTCGTAAATGAATACACTAGTAATCGCTTCTTAGAGAGAGATATATAAAATAATATGATTGATATTTGGGGGAGATCTTTGAAACCCAAACCCGATGGCACTGCAAAAATGTCTGCAACCGGTGATATATAAAAAAATAATCGAAGATGAAATAGCTGAGACGTTGAATCTTTGCAAGTGTTGATCCTAATGAAATAGTTGTATTTCAAGACAAACAGGGTAAATTGAAAACTAGTAATGTGTCGTTGGATGAAATTTTGGTTAAACAACGAAACGCAATCGAGGATACTATCGTGTTATTTCCGATCAGGGTACACTCAAACCGGGTGTACTTTTTTCGACTATTACAGATAGATTAAAAACTCTCAACGATAAGTTAAAAAATTCTGTGTTGGAACTAACAACACTTCAATCTAGAATTGAAGATAACGGAAAACAGTTTTCAAATTTTCGTAGAAACATCGTGGATAAATTTATTGGAACCCCGTTGGATAAAATTGAAATAAAACTCCCTGATATTAAAAAATCCATCGATGAGACGAAAAACTTCATCGAAGCCATGAAAAATGATTTTTCGAGGATGATAACAATCATTGAAAAAACAAAAATTCCTCATGAGAAAACCAACAACGTAGTATACACAATCCAACACGGATCATTTGCGTGGACACCTACAAACAACAAATTAGATATCACTGCAACCGTCAAAGGCATTTATCGATTAACACTTGTAACAACGACTCAATTTAATATTTCATCGTCGAGTTCATCCGGGGTCAATAATACGATTTCAACGATCATCGACAATGATACAACTGAAAAGTTCACGATAACATCTACTGATACAAATTTGGTTAGGGTTTCAACAACATGGTATGTGGAATTCGTAGCGGATTTAAGTAAATAACGGTTTCAATTGAAATCGTAAACTGATTTAAAAATAAAATGATTTCATCACCGCAATATCGCTATGATCAGGTCAGAGAATTTCAAAATAGACTCAAAACCCTCACTGAGGAGTATCAAATAAAAATTAAAAAATACCAACGAAGAATCACAGCAGTTGATGTTACCGTGTACGCTGTGAGTGGTGTAATCACCGGAGCTGGTATTATACTATCCTCGGTAACAATGATGGCCCCGATAGCTGTTCCAATTTGCATTTCTGCGGCAACAACAATCGCTGGAATAATTTCGATAATAACCAAAAAATATCATCATGCAGCCAACGCAAACTACAAGACTACATAATTCAATTTCATGTTGTATCAACCGCATACTCGCAGTTATCCTCGTTGATATCGTCATCGCTCGATGATACAATTATATCAGAGAGTGAATTCTCAGCGATGGTCAGTATTTATGATTCTGCGATGTCAAAATTAGAGCGACAACAACAGTATAATGACAACACCGATGGAATTACTTCAACAAATAGTGGAGAACACAAACCCAGTACAAACAAGCATGATCTCAATAACATCAACGAATCCAGAATTCAGTGTGAATTTCCCTACCCCAGTCCCCGTGAAGGAAATCGCGTTAGCAAAATTACGAGTATACCATAGTTGGCCAAATATCAGATCAAAATCATTTGGTGGTCAACAACCCAATAATGCACTGGTGTTCTCGTATAAGAATAAAGACGACGGTACCCCAGACTGGAACGTTGTTTCGATACCAACCGGATCATACCAAATTGAACAAATCAATGCTGAATTGCAACGTAGAATAAAAATCGATTACTGGAGCAGAATCAAAAATAGCTATAACGGTTCATGAGCCGACACTATCATCTGCCATTGAAATAAGCACAGATGGTTACGTCGTAGATATCTATCAAAACTCAATAAGGACCGTACTAGGATGGCCTGAATTAACACCCCGGGAAGAAACCGTTAATTTACCAGAACCCCCCCAAAAAATGATTATATCACAGACAGGATAAAATCTGATAATCCAGTAAAGAGCTATAGCGATTACAGGATCGCTAGAGATTTTTTTGATATCGGATACGAACTACCTGAGGGGGGAGGGAAGGAGGACCTAAAAGAACATCATTTTGTTAAGGAACCTAAAATTATCGAAAACTTCACAGCAATGAATAATGATTTTTCACTGTTGTTAATATCTCTTAAATCCGGCTCTCTCACCCGGGATGAATTTATCAGCGTCGTAGAAACATGCAATAAAATTATCGACGATATGGAAACATTTAATTTGAAAATTATTCAGGATATATTAGATGACGATAATCCCATATCGAGAACAACATTTGCAACAGACTATAAAATCCCCGTCAAAGATATGCCAGTATTTAAACTACCAGGATATAACGTACCAGAACTAAAAAAACTTCTCAATGATGCCATCGATGTTGGTTTTAGAATAATTAATGATACGTGGAAAAAACATCATCACCGGAAATAAAAATCCTCAAACATAATAATGACCCAGAAGGCGGTGGCAGACATATCGCTCCGTTCAATGTGAATATATCCTCTATGATTGCGCTCAATTTAGTATGTGATGTTATCGAAGGAAGCTATCAAATAAATCTCGAACAATCAAATCAAGCTCAGCAAGGATATATTCTGTATTCATTTGCACCAACAGCTCCTCCAGGATTTCTAATTATTGAGTCTCCGGTTAATCCAGTCTATATGCGGTGTCATAATGATTCATTAACCAGAATCAATTTTAAACTCACTGACCAGTCCAATAATCTAATTATCTACAAGATGAGGTTCTACAACTTAGTCTGTTTGTAAAGTCCTAAAAGGATTTTCATCGTAGTGATTTTCATTATTAACCCATAGCAGCAGAGGGGGCGATGACATCGAGATGAGACGTTTTTCGATTAAACGATGAAAACGCGTACTGAGTATAATTTCGCGCAAATTCATGTTTTGAACAAGAAATCAATAAGTTCCCCCAGGGACTTATTTTTTTTTTGGTTGAAAAAGAGGGCTTCGTATAAAATCTCTAGTTTTTTTTTAAAATTTAAGATAAATGATGTCTCGAGCAAATGTAGGATTCGCCCCCTCTGCTGCTAATCCAGTGATGTTGTTAATGGTATCAAAATTTTCATCGTGATGATAGACGTGAATGTATTTTCCGTCTTTGAAATTGTGGCCTCGAAACAAAAGAGGTCCACGCACTTCTTGAGGGTGAACTTTCCAAGCGTAATGTGGAGCTAAGACGTCTTGCAATTTTTTGCATTTCTGGAATGCCGCAAGGGGTGTTTTGGGATATTCCCGCTTGCTGTAACAGGAGTTCTGCTTCACTTCGTTGTTTGGCTCAGTCCGATTGTTGAATACTTTTCCATGCTCTTTTCCATTCTACTGTGTCGTTCTTGTTGGCATACGTTTGTCCCACGACGATGGTACGGGCTAAATACATCTGATCTTGAGAATTGTACATTTGGACAAGGCTTCGCTTAATGTTGCGAAGGCTGTCGACCCAAAACACTTTTTTTGCGTCCTGTCCCCTGGGGAAGAGAAACGTGGGTCATGAACAGTGTGGTTTTTCCATCTGCGATGTGAAACTTGTCGTTGGAGTATTGCACATGTCGAATCTTGTCGATGACATTAGAAGGTGTTAATTGTGATGGACTGCTAAACTAGATCCAGACGGGAGGCTTCAAATTATCGTGATGAATAGAAAGTCTCAAGCGATCATCTTCTTTGGCTTTACATTGCTGTTTCAGTGCAGTTAACACAGAATCCCACACCTTGGTAATGAACCCCTCTGTATTCTCCAAAGGCACATTGGACTTGAAATCTGTAAACTTTACGGCGTACGTGTAAGCCGTTGTTCTAAATTTTCGAGAGGATCGCTTTTCCGTCTCTCGAATGTGATAGAACTTTTCAGGGTTTACTAAAGGTGGTGAACTTTGCTTGGACGTCGATTGTCTGGGTGTGGATTCGGGCTCACTCATGTCATTTTCAAAATCTTTGGCATGAATTTGAGCCAAGACTTTAGCTTCATTTTATAGAATAGGAACCAACACTCACACACTCATTCACTCACACGTACATCATAGGTTTAAAAAAATAAAAAATGCAAACGGACTTTGGAGTTTTGATTGAATTAGGCAATTGAAATAGTATTTCTTTTCCAAAGATTTGAGTGGCCCTGAAAAGGACCGTTGGTGTTTTGTTTGTTTAAAACAAAATAAACTCAGAAACGTGACGTAACCATCTTTAGCTGTCTTAAGCCTTTGCCACGGCCAAGGCCTACTTCTGGACTGGTGTTTCCTGTCAATGATTCGGTAGAAATCACTAAAGGTGGTATGGCAGACGTAGTCACAGATAGATTGGGTTGTTTAGCTCGAGAAGGTATTTTTCTTTTCGGTCGTTATAAAGAAAGTCTGATACATTTGTTTCAGACACCTTAACTCTGCTAAAATATCTAAACATACTGTCGTGACCGTTTGATTTTCACTATTCTCTTTCTGTCTTTGGTCTTCTTTCTTCTCTGTTGCTGCTACTGTTTCTTCCTGGTGTTTCCTTCTTGCTTCTTCTTCTTCCCACTGTTGAATAAGAAAAGCTTGTTCTTCTACTTTCTGTTGTTGTAAAAATCACTCCAATTCTTCTTTTTGTCTCTGCTTAAAATCATCGACTTGTAAATAAGAAGAAGCAGAAGGTAACGAAGGTTCCTGAACAAATTCTTGTGAAGTTAGAAAATCCACAATATCCCAGTTAAAATCAACTTCTTCTGGATGTAGATTTGTCATGACTTTGGTAGTCACTGCTGTACCATTCATTGCTGTCTCCACTACTGGCTCACCCCAATTCATCGTCTTCTTAGTGTCCGACATGATTGACAACTCTGTCGCATCGATTGACTGCGCAAAGAAGCTAGTACCTCTATATAGAGAAGGTGACATCACAGACTGCTCTCTTCCGATTGGACGACTGTGACTGACTTTTGTATCGCGTGTTTGGATTGGTAAATAAACTCAATCCGTTTCTCTCCGCTCTTCCCCTATAAATAACCGCAGTACACGGAATTCGCTTCTTCTGTTCTCATCACAAGATGTGGGCCAACGTAGAATCTTCTACCCTTGTTTCTACCATGCTATTTCATACTGACTTACCCATGTATGTCAGATCATCTTGGACTATCACTCATATGACTAATACAGCTCTTTGGAAGAGATGGATATATGTGGAGAGGCAAGGTTGTTTAAAGAGAGTTCACCTCTATGGCCCAGCAGTGAGGAGAAGTTTAAGAAAGAGAAGATCTGTGAGATGTCCTCTGTGTTAGCAATATAATGTTAACATTACACATAACGGCCCTTTTCAGGGCCACTCATATGCCTCGAAAAGATATTAGCTTTTCTTTGCCTTTATTTCTATTGTCGCTAAACAGTCCCAATTACAAATAATATTTCCCATGTTCAATTTATCTTGTCGCTAGATAGTCCCAAATAGTTCCCATGTTAAATTCCCCTTGACGCTATAGTGCCGCAATATGTTCAATTCCCCTTGACGCTATAGTGCCGCACTATGTTTGACGCTATAGTGCCCCAAGCCCTTTTTGACTGGATTTTCCCTTGACGCTATAAATCTTGACGCCATTGTAGCCCAAGCCTCTTTTGACTGGATTTTTCCTTGACGCTATAGTGCCCCATATTACTACTTACGATTGTCAGAAGAGGAGCGTAAGTATTTCGCTGGTGTATACAAATGGGTGAGGCCGGATAGGTATGTTGGACTGGTGTCTGTCAGTGAAACATAGCACAGAGAACAAATTTTGTGTTTGATTCTGTATCGATTTGATAGCCAGTGTAGGGTACAGAGCAGTGGTAAGGTGTGCTCTGATCGTGGTACCCTAAAGATGATTTCAGCAGCTGTGTTTTGAACTCTTTTACGTTTTTGGAGTAGATATTGTGACGAACCAGACATAATTGAGTTACAATAGCCCATTCTTGAAATTTGTAATGAACACACAAGTGTATTCGTGACATCAATTGAAAGATATTTGCGAATGGAACTGATGCGTCTCAGTTCAAGATATGCAGCCTTGCATATGTTCATGACATGTTGGTGCAATGTGAGAGTACTGTCTGGAGTAACACCTAGGTTTCGTACTGACTGTGAGAATTTGATGTTGGTGTTGCTGATATTTATTGCCTGAGGTAAAGGATGTGAAGGAGAAAGTCGTTGTGTTGTGATCAGAATAGCCTACGTTTTATATATTGTACTCCGTATGTATCCGATAACAATTTCATCTCCAATATATGTACTGTTAGTTTCACAATTCGTCTGCGCTGAAAAGGTTTACCGTGTTATGTGATTTATATAATAGTATCATTTTTTTATATAGATACTTCTATAGATAGAAATTAGTGTACGTTAAGTTTCATCATAATCTGCCTGATTCCATAATACTTTGCGTTTTGTCACAAGATAGACCGAGTCGGGACTGGATTAGTGAAGACACGGAACGCAACTGCGTTAATAAGATGTTTATTTTATAAACGCAATTTTAAAAATCAACTCTGACACCAATATTTTACAAAATATAAGAAAAATCTATTTAAATAAATGTTCCTAACATGGAACTATGAATTACAGTAACGTAATGACAAAAAAGAAGTATATGAATGAATTTACAAGTATGAATATATATAAAAGGCTCGTATAACGAGATAGATGCAAATATGAAAAGATAATGCGTCGTCAATATGACGAGACTAGAATGAAGATATTAAATAATTAATACGTCGTCCATATGACGAGACATATGTAACCGTGAATCCTAAATTCTGAAGTTCTCGTTCATGGAACGAAATTTGTGTAGAAATGAAATTATGCAGGTGTCGTTCATATAACGAGACTGCAAAAAAGATATTAAATAAATAATACGTCGTCCATATGACGAGACTGGAATGAAATTATGCAGGTGTCGTTCATATAACGAGACTGCAAAGAAGATATTAAATAAATAATACGTCGTCCATATGACGAGACTGGAATGAAATTATGCAGGTGTCGTTCATATAACGAGACTGCAAAGAAAAGTGAAATTATGAGTAGTTCAGATAACGGAACTGATACATGGATGTGAATTACTTGCTTAGATGGTAATAAAAAATATGGAACACGTATACTACAACTATCATGTCGTCCTTTTGACGTCGAAGATGTATACCGCTCTAGTCAATGGTGGTGGAGTCGCCACGCATGGTCCACTCCCTCGTCTGTTTGAAAGATCCCTCGGGAGCCCTTTACATTCAACACAGAGACGATGGTCGCGAAGCCTTGTTCCCTCGATTTGAGGACACCAGTACACAGTACACTCTTCCGAACCATCGTCACCAAAACACAGCGTATACGTCACAAGAACCTAAACGTTCTGTGACCTTGACATCACCCAATTATATACAATACCTATATATAACGAAGCATACACAAAGGCAGCTTACACAAAAAAGCATCATACACAAGGTATCCAACACGGCACCACACACGCAGGCAGCATAGACAAGCCCCACGGTCACCACAACATGGCACCACACACGGGCAGCATAGAGAAGCCCCACGGTCACTCCATGACCCTACGGTCACTCCAACATGGCACCGCACACTGGCACCACCGGACCTCAAGGTCAGCTCCGGACCACATTCACCACAACATGGCACCGCACACGGAAACCACCGGACCCCATGGTCACCCACGGACACCACAACATGGCACCGCACCCGGGCACCAACGGACCTCCTTCAGCTAAAATTAAACCAACCGAACCGTGTAATACATATTTATACAGATACTTCTATAGATAGAAATTAGTGTACGTTAAGTTTCATTATAATCTGCCTGATTCCATAATACTTTGCGTTTTGCTTTTTAATAGCCATGCATCATCTGTGCGGTTAAGTATGTTTTTATTGATTTTAAAAATTTCAAGTGATACTCATTTCTTGCTGTTTTTATAAGTAATTTTTATCTATATTTTTTGTTTTCCTTTAATAAAGATGAAAACATTGTGCTTACGCATCTCAATTTTCAACTACTAATTTGCTATATACTATTTACAAAAGATATTTAATTATTTGCAGCATGGTCGAACACCGTTGCATTATGCGACTCATACCGGCAATAGGGAAATAGTAAAACTGCTTCTAACGGATCCTACATTGGTCTCTATGGAAGATGACGTAAGATATATAATCTTAGAGGACACACACACACACACACACACACACACACACACACACACACATACATATATATATATATATATATATATATATATATATATATATATATATATATATATATATATATATATATATATATATATATATATATATATATATATTACCAGACATAGAGTATGTGTTTGTATTTGTGTCTCCTTTGATAGCTTTTGATTGATTGGTTTTAGTATTTATTGTATTTTATTATGGTGTGTCAGTATTGGTAAGATATTTATTAAACCGGAGTAATTAGCCTGTTTCTAGGAGGAGACGTTATTACGTAGTGTTTACACTACTTTACGATTGCATTAATCCTTTTCGTAAAGTCAATTCTTAGCATATTTCAGGTACACGTGCTTTGTAATTTGATATAGGAATACTCTTTGCAATGGGTGATTGATTTGTGTTGTATTGCATGCCGTGATGTACCAATTTTCACGTTGAAAAGGGATTATTAAAGAGTCGTGTACATCAGCAACATGAAAACACATGCGAGTGTGAAGTTATATGGGATCATTAGATGATTAGTGAAAACTTATTAGCAGTATTTGCGTGTTTAAGAACCCTTCAGTTGACGACAGTCACTGTTGTCTTATGGTAAGTGGAAATAGGGAAGGCAGACAATAAACTTTCAGCAATGCTTTGAAAAGCTCCATATGAGACACCTTGCATGTACGCAAATATACAAATTCCTAATTGTTTGCAGTGCTTATTTTCATTCTTTTATTATAGCTGCGAATACGTTACTATTTAGGCCTTTTGCATAGTGTATGGGACAATTTCGAAACCTCAAACATAATCGCGAAATATTCACCAAAACTAGTAGGACTTGGGAATCGACGTTAAAAAATGGCGTCCAACAGAATTGTATTGTTGTATTGGATCGACCATGATTCGTTCTGAATTATTTTCAAACTCCCGCCTTCACGGTCATGCTCCCATAAAATAGAGATTCTTTCCAGTCACGCAAAGATTGATGTGTCAAAACTTATATTTTCTGAAAGTCATTTAAAATAAAATGATCATTATATTGCATCCCACAAGCTGCCAACCTTGATTTAATAAATAAATCTCTAAAGGACATTTTAGTTTAAGATATTTTGACAATTCCTCATTATAGTTATCAGCTGATACACTAAACATGAAATATTAGATTAGACCTTACATGTCAGGTGGACACTTTACATCTATCAAGATAGAGAACAACTGCACCAAAAGTCTGTCTTCAGACTGATTTTAGTATCAAGGTTCAAATTTATTAAAGTAAAAGGGCCAATATTAAAGTTAATGCATGTTAGTAATACCTTTTACTATCACATGAAAAAGTCCCATCTTCCAATATCTGGCATGTGTTGCCATCGGATAACTCGGTTGATTTTACTTTACAGAGTGGTTTGCAAGCTGTACACTATGCTGCCAAAGAAGGGCACAGTCAGGTTGTTGCTGACCTAATATCACATAGCAAAGTTGATGTCAACTGCAAAGACAAAGTATGATTTATGAACTGTTTGACCTTCATAATAAAATATTACTTTTTGTCACATGTATTACACAGTCGAAGAAATATATATATATATATATATATATATATATATATATATATATATATATATATATATATATATATATATATATATATATATATATATATATATATATATATATGTTTACATAGTAATCACTATCAAATATTTATGTTGTATTTAGCAATACAAGTCATATAAGTTTTAAATATTTGTCTTTTTCCAACTATTGCACACTGCCGGAGTTGTTATGTTTTTCACACTGACAGTTGTATAGTCGGATACAAAATATATTTTTACAGTAGAAAGCTTATTAATGTGTAATTAACCTGGATGCAGCATTCGAACGCAGATTTGTTTCCGAGTTACATGTGCAACAACTTGGATCAAAGGTATGAAATTATAAAATATTTAGCACAAATATAACGGTCTCTTTCTATTCAGTATTGCACACGTATACTTTAATTGCATATTCTTAGATTCTACTACTTCTTTCCTGGTGATGTACTTTCTTCTTTGTAGAGTGGAAAAACACCAATACATATAGCAGCTGAAAATGGGATGCTGGAAACCATATTGGAACTTGCAGGCTTAAAAGCGGAAGTAGACGTTAAAGACTCCGTAAGAAAACTAAATCTTAAATTTAGGACCTAAATCGATCATCCTGTCTCCAAAACAAAACACCATCTGCATGTACTTTAACTTTGAATAATGTCACCAATAAATAATCAGGAGTCTCTTCATTGTGTGATACAAATATTATCTCCCTTTATTCATACTGAATTGCTTGAGTCAGTGTATACCTTGATCAGCTTTTACACCTTTAACTTATGTCTGAACATTGTATTGGTAAATAACAGGAACAGCGGGTATCATCTTAAGAAAGTAGCAATCTTCCTTTACACAACACATTGCGACATGTAATCGTCTATATTACGTCCATATATATTTTCACAAGCATGATTATAAAATTAATAGATAACATGAATACGTAATGGAAAAAAAAAACTCATGAAACACGTAAAAGTTGAAACAAGTTTCTTCAGATTCCGTACAGACCTGAAGTCCATAAATTACTAAATTTCCAAATGTACTTAAGACAGAAAAATACAGGTTTCATTGTAACATGGCTTTGCGACCAAAACCGAAATTGATATTTTTCTCATTGTTTTGCTGTTTGATATTCTAATCAGGAGAAACATGTACATGATATTTTCCATGAACTATAATTATTTTGCAACTATATGAAAAAATAACTTTTTAATAAATTCAACAAAAATGTTTAGCAATATAGCGATGCGATATTTTTGAGTTGATTCATTGTTTACTTTATCAGAATGTATGAGCATTTTTAACTTTCCTAAATATAAAGGATTAGTAATGTTTTATAAAGATGAAAGTACTTTTTATATTGTGACTGCATGTCTGGTTTGATTATTAGGACAACATAAATACGGATATATTAAATAATTCCCCCCAAAAAAGAAATTATATTATATTTATTTATGTTGCTTAGATTATTTTCATGTTCATTTTAAAATTAGGATTTGAATACTCCTCTACACTCGGCAGCAATGAGTGGCCAGGCAGACTCCACAATTCTACTTGTATCTCTTGGAGCAAACGTGAATGCTCAAAACAAGGTAAGGAAACAATAACATATATGTCATGAACATGTAATTTTAATGCTAACATTATATGTGTTGCATCTTCTGTTTATTATTATTGCACACTTGCCATCTACGTTTCAGTAGATACACTACACTACACTACACTACACATAGTGCATTGTGGAGCACCATCGTAAGGTCTGTCAATTTTTGAGGAGGGTTGGATCTTTCAACACCACCCACCTCTCATCCATTTTGTAGAAAAACCTATCCGTATTTTAATGTTATTATTATATTGTAATAAATTGAACACTATGTTTGGATAAATCCATCCCTAGGTCACCTGAGAATCAAACCTTTCTGGTTACCATATAATGTAGGACAATACATCTGATGTAAACGTAGGGAGTAGGACACACACACACGTCATCTTATATACACAACGTAGCTGCTCATCGTCTAGACTGCATAGTCTTTGTGATATTACAGTAATTTGTTCTTTTTATCATCAGATCAGACCGAAATAAATATCACGAATTGCATGAGCAGGAAGGAATCTTACAAGAGTTGCATATCCTTGCCTAAGATCCATTTTTTAAAAATCTATCTTGCTTTTTATTTAACATAGTAGTGTATTTGTAATTATTCTTATGAATTTCAACTATTTGCTTAAAAGTATCAGTATAAAGATTTCGCATATTGACTTTGCAAAATCAAAAATAATATTTAGTTAAAATAAGAAAGAAATTACACAAAATGTTTAATTGTTTGTCGCCTCAATTACATTTTATTTGAAGATATATACAAAATGTGGATAAAAACACAGCATAATGCAAAATAAAACGGTGCAAAAACTTTGATATAATGAATTATACAAGAGATTAACACTAATTTACTTCACACCCGTACAGGTGGTAGCATTTGTTGTCTTCTAATATGGTAATTCGTAATAAATAGTACTACTTATTATATGAAGTTTTTAAAATTGAAAGAGATAAGTTAGCATCCTTTGTACAAAGTTTTGCCTAGCTATAAATCTCGCTCCCACTGCTAATATTTTTATATATTACTTTGTTTCCAGCTTAAATTATACTCAATGACATCAAATGTCAGTCTCCGTACGCAATTTATAATCATGTCTTAGTCGAAACTGGAATTGCTCCAGTGGTCATTAATTACAATTCATTTTTCAAGTCTTGAATTGATGCTTTGAATTGTTGGTGTATTCCACGTAACATTGTACAGGTATTAAAAAATGTCTTGAACAGTATTCCAGTCTCCACACATACTTTATCAGTTCTCAAGAGCTAAACTATATTGTAACGGCACCGATTATGATTATGATAACTATATAACTTCACAAGTATTATTATATTACGATTTATTATAATATATTATCTTAATACTTTATGTTCTTAAATAAAGTAACAGAAAAGAGCGAAAAAACACAAGTTTTGTAAAATTCAACAAATAATATATTTCCCGAGAATACAAAATGAAAATTCAAGAAAAACGTATATTATTGTGATTAAATAAAAGATATTCCTAAATGTTTTATTACAAGTCCAAATAAATGAAATTCCAAATTATTACCAGTTGTGATCCAAATAGATTATAATATTGAATGTGTTGACGTGCGTGTTGTCTCAAAGTGCTAATATTTAAATGGCATGGAAGGTAGCATATGTTAACAGCCTTTGGAAGAATCACAATTATAATCCAAAATACCGTTGACTGAATTCGCACTAATTCCAAATTAGTTTTAGCCTGAGAGTACTATTCATCACTATGTAAATCTGGTAAACTATATTTGGAATAAAATAATCCACCCGAATTAAAAACTGAACAAAACAACAATACTACTGATTGTGCATCAGATGGTAAGGCAATAATAAGTAATGTTTCAAGTAAACAACGTTTATATGAATCTCTAAGAGGAAAAGGAGAGTGGGAAATCTGCTCTCTAACACCATCTCCATTAATGATGATACGAATATTTAATCTTAGATATATTAGCTAAATATTAGATTGTTTAGAAATAAAATTTCACTGGTCAGGTATACGAATAATTTCTTTATGGACAAAAGGTCTGTTAACACAAATGAGATATACATAACAAGGAATCATTAAAATTCCAACAAAGAATACAATTTATATATACATAACACTGACGAAAGATTACGGTGTCATATCTTTTTCTATGAACTGCAAAAGCAAACGTTTTTATACAGAATATTAAACGTCTAGCACCATTACTGGAGCAGTTGTTACGGTTTTAATTCCTCATTCAGCAGCCCAATATAATTTATCATTTTGGTTACTATGACTTTATTTGCTAACATACTATGGACACATTCTTGTGTTTTACCCAATCGTAAATGTCCATTCATTAAAAGGCTGAACTTTGCCGATCTATAATATTCAGAGATTAAATGTTTATGCTATTATCTTTAAAACCAACATGCATTTTACATTTGCTTATTCTTGTATAGGAATTACTGAGAGATAATCGAAGCACACACACACACACACACACACACACACACACACACACACACACACACACACACACACACAGAGTACAAATATTTGGAAAAACCATTTTTGGTGCAACAGTACATGCTGTAGATTTTGCTGCAGTGGATACTAAAAAAATGAATCGAATCAGAGATAACCCTTCTGAACCTCAAAACGACCTTTCCGAATCTTAACTAAGAAAAAAAAATAAACGAAACTATGATTGGGGTATGCATGGATGTAGTGAGTAAATGAATGAGTCAGGATTGGGACTGAAGAATTTGTTGTGGAAGAGTAGTGTTGACTAAATAAATCAATGCGCATACGGTTAATTACGATTTATGAATTAGTGAATGAATTAAGGAAAAATAAAACCAATCCATGAGTGAATAATGAATAAATGGATTAGTCAGAGTGCCGAGGAGGAAATGATTAAATTTTCCCAAATAATGTTTTATCGAATTAACAAATAAAACATAAATATCCACCCCAAAGAAAAATCACACACATTCTCCCCAAACAAGGGACTTAGCAACATATACTAGACAAATTTGAGTAGCAAACTGAAGCAGCAAAATGTAAGTTCTACCTAACTACTCGGTCAGTTCCATTTGTTTATAGAACTGCGAATTGCATTTACATTCAAATTTTTTAAAATCAATTTTATCATATAAATATCATTTCATATTTTATCCTGATTTGGCTTTACCATACACAAAAAGTTTAAAGGAACAAAGGATGTTTAATTTATTATCAATGTCACATCGTCCACCAGTCCTTTTCTTGTTTTGGTTAATGTATTAGCATCACTTTGCATCATGCTCACATCGTCCACTAGTCCATTTCCCGTTTTGGTTAATGTATTGGCATCACTTTGCATCAGGGTCACATCGTCCACTAGTCCATTTCCCGTTTTGGTTAATGTATTGGCATCACTTTGCATCATGCTCACATCGTCCACCAGTTATTTCCCGTTTGTTTAATGTATTGGCATCACTTTGCATCAGGGTCACATCGTTCACTAGTCCATTTCCCGTTTTGGTTAATGTATTGGCATCACTTTGCATCATGCTCACATCGTCCACCAGTTATTTCCCGTTTGTTTAATGTATTGGCATCACTTTGCATCATGGTCACATCGTCCACTAGTCCATTCCCGTTTTGGTTAATGTATTACCATCACCTTGCATCATGGTCACATCGTCTACTAGTCCATCTCCGTTGTGTTTAAAGTATTGGCATCACTTTGCATCATGGTCACATCGTCCACTTGTCCATTCTCCGTTTGTTTAATGTATTGGCATCACTTTGCATCAGGGTCACATCGTCCACCAGTCCATTTCCCGTGTTGGTTAATGTATTGGCATCACTTTGCATCATGGTCACATCGTCCACTAGTCCATTTCCCGTTTATGGTTAATGTATTGGCATCACCTTCCATCAGGGTCACATCGTCCACTTGTCCATTATCCGTTTGTTTAATGTATTGGCATCACTTTGCATCAGGGTCACATCGTCCACTTGTCCATTCTCCGTTTGTTTAATGTATTGGCATCACTTTGCATCAGGGTCACATCGTCCACCAGTCCTTTTCTCGTTTTGGTTAATGTATTGGCATCACTTTGCATCAGGGTCACATCGTCCACTAGTCCATTTCCCGTTTATGGTTAATGTATTGGCATCTCTTTCCATCAGGGTCACATCGTCCTCTTGTCCATTCTCCGTTTGTTTAATGTATTGGCATCACTTTGCATCAGGGTCACATCGTCCACCAGTCCTTTTCTCGTTTTGGTTAATGTATTGGCATCACTTTGCATCAGGGTCACATCGTCCACTAGTCCATTTCCCGTTTTGGTTAATGTATTGGCATCACTTTGCATCAGGGTCACATCGTTCACTAGTCCATTTCCCGTTTTGGTTAATGTATTGGCATCACTTTGCATCAGGGTCACATCGTCCACCAGTCCATTTCTCGTTTTGGTTAATGTATTGTCATGGTTAGCCTAATTCCATTGTTGCATTGCTTGGTTAATATATTGACAAGTTAAATATTCATCCTGGTTACATATTACACCAGTCTACTTCGTTTATAAATCTTGCTACCTTTCCGTTTCTTGCTAATTGAAGTTTACAATCCAAAGTCAGGAAATTGACAATCACTGGCCATCGCCAAAGATCCAATAATTATAGAACCATTTCACTGCAAATATAGCTACTTGCAATTGCCATAATCTACGGATCTATGCATTTGACTTTATATGTATAATGATAGAGTTTTATAAGGATTTGATACAACCAACATCATTATTTTTCAGTGCATATGCCTCTGAGAAATAAAGACGTTATAAGCACACACTACGTAAATAATTCTTTGTTTCTATCTTCTAGATATGCCGTATATATTACATAAACGTTGTTTTGTTAAAGTACTGAATAATATCGATTTCGATGATATCACGTTATAATTCATTGACTGACAGCCATGGTTAACATATTTTATTAATAGCTTTGAATACATGTGTCTCCAATATGCAGTACAAACTTACCACCAATTCACTACCCACCTGCTAGATAGATTTTACTTTATAACTTCGTATTGACGCGTTCATAATTGAGATTATATTTATATTGTAAATTAACAAGATCGAATTATATAAATTGAACAGTGACATTATTAGTAACATTACAAATAACCCAAACGACCTAACACCATTATATTCAATGTCTTCTTATTTTGCAAACATTGATACGTTGCCTTATCAGAATCTTTCATTTATTCAAATATGGACAAAAAATAAACAAATTATATACAATATATGATGATATTATAGATCACACAATTTATGAACTCAAGATCACAGTCAGAAGGTATTGGAAACTCATCCAGAAAAACAAGCTAAAGTTTACTTATTAGTTTGTTCAACAATACAGATGTAAGAAAGAATGGCGGGTGATACATCGTTTAAAACTATTTGGTGTACATGACTCTGGGTGGAGGATATGAACTTAACTGAGCTAAGGTTTTATAAACAGCCAGACAATGTTTGGCTGAGGAATTTGTTCTTAAATTTGCTAGATAAGAGCGTGGGTGGATACGATATTTAAAACTACTTACGAGTTGGATAGTAGAGAACCAGAATAATTTGAAGAACAGGTAGGTGGGGGGAAATCGAAGATTACCAGCTGCGTGGTCTCACATGTTACAAAAGTATTTTTAGGACAGAACAATAAGAAACATTAGTGGCAGATGAGTGGTCTAAAATATTATGAATGTATTGGTACGTTGCCTAGTAAAATTTTACTACTTGGTCGATACGATAGTGGTCGGACAAGGTTTTCTATAAGATTTGCTGCTATGTTGGGAGGATGGCATATTATATTTTAAATTTAGTATATAGTAGATAGATGATCCATATTTTGCTTTTATTTTTATTTTTAGTCTGTGGTGTCTAAGTGTTTTTAATTTTGTGTTTAAGAAGTTGTTATGACTAAGGCTTTTTAATGGCTTATTTGATTGTTGCTGGCTTAAATCATTTCTAGAAAAGATAACCATAAACAAATGCAAGATAGCTGTTTGGTTTTGTAACGATGTTGGTTGGATGTTGGTCTAAGGATATTTTAATCATTTGTTGGATAGTGTGATATTTTCCCCAAAACATGGTTCTTAAGAGGGTGGTAGTACGGTGGCATATGACTTGTGTTCATGTGTACCTCAAATAAATAAATTTATATAGTTGCGGTTGATTGACCTACGGTTTTAAGGAAATATATGAGGGTTTAAAGTCAATGTTCATCTATTACAAATGGTTAATGGTTATGGTGGATTGTCGGTGTTTTTTAAATCTGAATGATAGCATTTTAGAGAAATCAAAGGCGGTTGCGTCGCAATAAGGATATTGTTTACCTCGAAACATGTGTAGATCCGAGAGGGTGAATGCCAGGATTAAATGAAAATACAAACAATTTGTTTGATTTGATGTTGCTTGACCTTGGATTTTGTCATGAGTGTTTGATAGGTAGGATAGTGAGTGGCATAATTAATTTAGGAGGGTGATCAATGCTTTGTTTACAAGAGATTTTGATAAATAGTCTATTCAAAAGAGAAAATATTGATCTGGCGTGCGAGGGATGGGTGAGAAGGCCAAATGCTTTCGAAAACGATGCGTAGATGCTCTAATAAATTTACCAACAACAAAATGGAAGGTACTCGCTATTAGAAAGAAAAATATGATGGACATGAGAGTCGGAATCTTCAAATTTAAAACAAAATGACGGATATAAGGAATGGTGACCTAGGTATTTTTAAACATTTGATGAATAGGAGACTGATTGGAATATTACGTTTTTTGAAGCATTTGTGGATAGGAGAGTGGGGTGGGGGTGTCCAATTTTTGTATGTTTAATGGAAACAAAATATACCTGTTTTGACAACAATGAAGGATAGGCGTATGAATGCCTAAGGTTTTTAAAACTATAATAGACTGGAAGGATAAATGGCCAATGTTTTTAATGAATTGATTAAAATTGTGTGATATGAGGTCGATTGGTTTTAAAGACGAAGTAAATGATGGATAGGAGGCATGGTGGTATAATTTGTTTCCTTAAAAAAAATTGACATTAGACCTGTATTAGAATAGGTTTTCAACGTAAAATAGTAAAACATACCAAATATTGTGAGTGGCCCGGGATTTTTCACATCTCTGATGAATAGGAGGTTATGTGTTCAGTCTAGGTGTTTATTTTATTTTGTGGTTAAGTAGGTGAGTGACCTTGATTTTTTGATTTACAAAATATAGTGGATACAAGGTTTGAAGCGTAGCGTTTATTAAGAAACAATGCAATATAGTGGGTGGGTTCTCTGAGGGTTTTTTGCAAACAATATAGTAGCTTGAAGGAAATAGTGGCCTTGGTTTGTCAACAGAAAATGATCTAAGGATAACCTTGTTGTTGGCTCATGGTGTGTCTTTAACTATACTACTCCTATCACGGTTTCTTTTTTCGTTCCAGTTATTTTGTCTTTTAAAGTTCTTCTGATACTTCGATCATGCATTGAATCGGTGTAAAGCTTGGCACGATGATTTAACAACTTTCTGTTTAAGCAACGCAAGTATGTGTCCGTCCTTCCGTATTGCGATGCATTCTAGTGCAGTGAGAGTACAGACGTCCGCAAATATTTGAAAAAGGAACCACGGCTTTTGATTAATTATGTTGATAATTCCGCATATACAACAGCTAGATTTCATAATCAGTTTAACGAGCATGCAAATGGTATATGTAACCTATCCACTCCAAGTAAATATAAGCACTATAAGAAAGCAAAGCATTGTTAGAATTAGTTTGAGATGAACCCGAATATGTGAATCATTTTCGTACTTAACGTGAATAACCTATCCTTACTTTGTACAAAACTAAAATGTTTTGCTGCAACATTGAAAGAAGATAGCATCCGCCCAAATGACTATTCTCCACAACATAAAATAGAACAGTATGCTCAGAGAAGAGGTGAAAAAAATGTAAACTCTAAGAGCTTCGCAAAAGGCCGTGCATCAAGGCGAATATTAGAACCAAACTATAGTGAATAAGAAATGATATCGCACATTGCTTTTGCTGTCATTAGTTTTAAAAACCAATTTTTATTTCAGGTCAAACAGACTCCACTTCACTTGGGATCAGAAAGCGGTAGCGGTGACGTTATGATGTATCTTCTAATATGCGGAGCGGACCCATCAATAAAAGACAAGGTTAGAAACGAAAATTAGGAGTTTATCACCATTTTTATGTCCTCTTTAAACGTTCCTTTCATTCTTTGTACTGCACAGTTAAAACTATCATCTAATATTTAGTTATATTATTAATGTTTGATATGATGGTTGTTTAATCTTACAAAATAGAATCTTCATTTTATTTTTTTACACAAAGCATATAAATTGCGTTAGAAATTATGGCTCTAATCAAGGAAGAGAATTAAGAACCTCTAAAATAGTTATCTTTACTCGCCAAAAGAAGGACATTATTTATAATCGGAAAATAAGAATAAATAAAGACTATATTACAAATGGTTCATTAAAACATATAGACTTCGAACATAATCAGTTGGATAAATCAGTCCACACAATTTTTTTTCCATCAACCTCTTTGCATTAAATGAACGTTCTAAATCCTGTTTGATGAATGAAGGTATACATGTGTGGTTCTTTCTTTCACAAAGAATGAAGCATTGGCACACTGCTGGAAAATAAAGGAAAGTAATCGACAAGAGGTACGTAGGAGGTTGGAAATGCAGACAAGCGAAAGACTCAAGAGATACAAAACTGGGTTTGTTTTTTTTGCAATAATAATAATAATAATAATAATAATAATAATAATAATAATAATAATAGCGAGCAGTAATACGTGTGATGGAACGAAGGATATGGGTAGCTAGATGTTTAAACTGCGTGCCGTTATCCCCTCTTACCATGTCACCCATTCCACCCACCTCCTTGGGGTAACAAGGATTAATGCAAATATCATAGGTCATTGTATTAAGATCCCTTTATTCATATATCAATTGGAGAGAGAGAGAGAGAGAGAGAGAGAGAGAGAGAGAGAGAGGGAGAGAGAGAGAGAGAGAGGGGGGGGGGTATTAAACACACCCAAAGACAACAAATATTTGTCCCATACTTTATCAAGGTGTGCCTGATGTTACTTTTGGTAAAATGGAACAACAAACGTTAACAATTGTGTATTACATACATACAGTAGTAATAGGATAATAAATATTGTTGTGTCAATTATTCCATTTCTACGTAACAATTCTGACGCACCATACCAATATGTTCTAGCTGAATTCATTTCTAATATTTGTAGTAACTTCCATTGCAATTGTATGGATACATGTGCTCATGGTTAGACGCTGCTGATGCTGGATTTAATAGTATAATATATTTCTTTCTCTAGGGAGATAGCTTTTCAAGCTAAACTTGTTAATCGAGGTAAAACATCAAATTTTGATAATCTTGGAATAATGCTGGATATGACGACGCACGTAAATTATCCTCCTCTGGTCATTTTTCACCGAACACCAATAGAGATGGAATCATTGGACATCCCTTTATCGGGCTTTGATGAGATATTGAGCGACGTATACGAGATACACCTACTTCGCTTAGACAGACCCATTGAACTGCACTTGACGATTCCTATTGATGGATATCCAGGCAAATTTGAAGCTTTCATAAAGACACAGGATGGGCAGTCTTTCAAAGCGAACAACATTTCAGAGGAAAATGGGGTAAATGTTCACCTTAGGTGCATCTAGTACACTTTCGCATATGCATTTGATCTTAAATGGGCGCTATACTTAAGCTTGACAAAATGATAGGATTTTAGGATTCTTCTCGATTTGCATCATTAGATTACAAGTACGCAGAGCTGAGTAGACATAAATCAAGCCAGAGGAAACTGATGTAAGTATATAGAAAGTCCATTATCTGGATCGTCCCCAGCATGACCGAAGTCTTGAACAAAGACTCACGTCAATATTCTGCTTTTTGATTGGTGAACAATTAAGTGCATATTTAGTAAAGACTTAATTTGGTTTCCTCTCACTTGTAGCAAAAACAAATTTTAAAAATGAATTTGTTTGAATAGTGTGTTGTTCGGATGATATCTTACTTTAGCTGGCTAAGAAACTGTGTTCTTTCATTTAAAGGTTTAATGTACAATTATAGACTGACCCATCATAAATGTATCAATTATTGTTGCTTGAACATTTATACAACATACGGAAAAGTGTTAAATCACATTTCAGTCAAAATGTTTTATTCTAAGCAATTTCCTGAATTAATCTGACTGTCGTTAAATTTTAATAACACTATATCCGATTGTTTGATTATATTTCAGATTCCTACATTCATCGGTAGTATGATAATCAGAGACACATCTCCTGTACAAACGTTTGTTATCGCTGCCAAACCAAAGGTTGAAACACTTTCCGTAGCAAGTACCGGGGGAACATTTGCATCAGAAATTGATCAAAGAATTCGTGTGGATATTCCACAGGACGCATTCAAGTCTAAAGTCGATATTTTGATGCAGGTACAATACAAAACGGAAGCAGTTTACTCTTTTGTGAAGATATGTGACTGTCGTATACATGTATGATATTAATAATGAGAAGCAAAACTTTAATATGGAACACTTAATGTTATTGTATTTAATTCAAATGAATCTCCCCCTGTTTTTCTCGTTATATATATATATATATATATATATATATATATATATATATATATATATATATATATATGTTGTGGTCCATAACTCGTTTTCTTCGTGAATGCTTTTTATACTTATACTAGAGATTACTGCATTGATGAGTTATCTGATGCTACTTCTACCATTATTGATATTGAGTTGTGGATGATGATGATGATGATGATGATGATGATGATGATGATGATGATATGATGATGATGATGATTATTATTATTATTATTATTATTATTATTATTATTATTATTATTATTATTATTATTCAGGTACTTGAAACAGACAATCTATATGAAAATGATGAACGGTTAATCCAGTCGCCTGTGGTGAATATTATATCAAAGAGAGAACAACCATCCAGAAGGATCACGTTTAGGCTGCCGCTCTATCAGACCGATTTGGGAGAGAAACACATTATTGTTTTTACAACAGATGATGACAGAAATATTGCTGCCGAAGACTCATGGGGACAGATAACAGACTTGAGCATAAACGGCGGCTGCGTAACATTTGAAGTTCCTCATTTCAGTGTGTGAGTATTAATTAAATATAAAACGATATTTTTCCAAATGATGTGCACCATATGGATTCCGGCTATTGGTGACCGGGACTCAATTCCACAAGCACGAGACTTTAAAACTTAAGACATTTGAGGGAAACAATTAGAGATATAATAAAAAAAATCAGATTGCTAAATTTTATACCTAAGCCCAAGTGTTGTCTTAGAGTTTGTCGATAAAATCCAGAGATGAAAATCTTTTAGAAAGAGGCCATGAGAAACTAACTTAATAGAATTAATCCTGGGCATATAATAACACTTTAATTGAACATTTTTAGACATTAATTAGATCCCAACGTTTCGAACTTGGCACTCTACATGTTTCAGGTAGAAAGAGGACATACAATGACATAATAAACAGACTACGTAAAGTTGTAAGAGGGAAAATTATTTGCATGATAGCACTTGGAATACTAAAACAATCCATCTTTTAAAAAAATAGAGGACAATTCTAAAAAGATGAAACCCAAGGAAAGGGGAATTACGTAAAGTATGATGGATTAAATCCCTTTATTAACATTAAATCTTGTATACAATTAAGTTCAAATGTAATTGTCAGCAGGTCGACCATTTTGAGAATGAGAAAAATTTACAAACGACTAGTCAACTAATATTTGAAGTTTGTATTGTTGATGCAAACAAATAAATCTAATTTGTGTTGTATTTTTTAAACAAAACATTTCATTTGTTATATACTTTTACGTATATTTCTTCCGTGTAAAATAAGCTAAAACATCAGTCTATATTGTTAACTCCATTCAAAATAGAGTATTTTCATTTTCAAGTACTATTTATGCAGTAAGAAAAATAAATAAATCTCATTTTGAAATGTTAACATTTAAACTCATCTGCAATTATGGTGCTAATACAATACACCAGTAATGTGTTGATATAAACTCCAGATTTTATTGAGATATTTAAAGAACTCATCACATTAACCTAGCACTGGAAATGTTTTATTTCACAGATACGTGGCCGTGTCCGCACACCCCACACAAAATGTACAGACAAGTAAGAAATTATTGGTGGGTGCAATTAAGCGTGCACTTCAGCGTGAGACCTCTGTTGTATTCTTCACTGCTAGCTGCTTAGAAAAAGGTGGGGTTGTTCTTGCAATTGCTGAAGCAACAACGCCTGGAAAAGTTGACCAAAGGATCTCTTATTGGCGAAACGAAGGATTCCAATTCCACGAACATATCAAGCATTCTGCTTCATTTCCATGTCGTCCTAACCAAGCATTTGACATTCAGATCTCTGGAAACATAAAAAGAGCAATCGGTACAGGCAGAACGATGATAACGTTTAATCCTCGCTCATATAGGTTTCAGTCCTTTAGAATAACCAGGGGCGAAAGGAGAGGACCGTATTTAGGTCAGATAGATATATTTCGCATCAATGGAAGTGAATCCGAACTTGTAACGAGCATGCCAATGTTAATTCCAGAAAAAGGATGTGTAATTGCGTGAGATAAGCTGAAATACAAGTCACATCAGATGCTTTCCAAAATTTTCTTCATCGACTATCTCCATAACCGCTTTTCATATCACTGGAGATTTTTATCTGTTAAAATAATTCAGGTTGTTGTATTTTGTGTGTTGATGGTACCACATATGTACGATTGTATCAGCTCCATTTATCTCGGTAGTAATTTTCAATGGTATGGCATGATTTAGAATTATGTAATGTGTTAACGTAGTTCTGTCTAGCAAGATGGGGTAGTGTTTACTTTAGGCATTAGTTGATCATGGTCTTTGAGTAGCAAGGGTTTCGGTTGTTTAGTGAAGGTTTTGTTATTCATTTTGTTTATTTCCATATTCAACATAAACGTCATGTCTGGCAATGACAAGATTGAAGTCTATCTCAACAGCAGATGCTCTGTTCAATTTTCGATTGTTACTTAAAGGAGGTTTGCAATCAACACTAATCAAGGCTTGAGTTAGACATTGTTATCAAAGAGATTATGATGCGTGTTAACATTGCAACTTAAGATGTATGATTATATTTAATCGCTAATTATTTCTTTTACAAATGTGTGCCGTTGATCTGAGAATATTACACGTATGCAATACTGTATGGGTAACACATTGCAACAGGTCATATAGGTTCAGTCACTGACAGTTTCAATGATTCGTGTAGAAAACTAATTATTACAAAGTTAATACTGGATTTCTGTTTTTTGTTTGGGGTTCAATAGGCTTTTCTAAGTTGCACCTCATTTATAGTATAAATTTACACTTGAGAGTATTTACATGTGACATACTTTAATATATTTACATGTGACGTACTGTAATACATTTACATGTGACATACTGTAATATATTTACATGTGACATACTGTAATATATTTACATGGGACATACTTTAATATATTTACATGTGACATACTTTGATATAATTACATGTGACATACTTTAATATAATTACATGTGACATACTTTAATATATTTACATGTGACATACTTTAATATATTTACATGTGACATACTGTAATATATTTACATTTGAAATACTGTAATATATTTACATGTGACATACTGTAATATATTTACATGTGACATACTTTAATATATTTACATGTGACATACTTTAATATATTTACATGTGACATACTTTAATATATTTACATGTGACATTATTTAATATATTTACATGTGACATACTTTAATATATTTACATGTGACATACTGTAATATATTTACATGTGACATACTTTAATATATTTACATGTAACATACTGTAATATATTTACATGTGATATACTGTAATATATTTACATGTGACATACTTTAATATATTTACATGTGACATTCTTTAATATATTTACATGTGACATACTTTAATATATTTACATGTGACATACTGTAATATCTATGAATCTTGATGTGAGGAGCAAGAAAGTGGATGGGAGTGGTGAGAGCGAGATGGAACAGCAAATAAAAACCAAACCATCGTCTATGAATAATACACAAAAGGGCAGATATATTTCTGTAAATAAGTAACGTATTTGAGACGTGATATCGCCACTAAGACAATGAGATTAATATTAACACTGTGGAGAGGTCATTTTTCTCTCACTGATATATTTCAATTTCTATCTATGTAATATATGAAAAATGGATTTATCTAACTCTGGAACTCTGATATGTTAAATGCCAAAGGGAAATCATCCAAGCTGTAGTTGCCATCTGGACGATTATCTTAAAAATCTACTTTAAGAAAATGGTATGCATCTGTTTTAAGAATCGTTATTTTAAAATTAAAATTTTTAAATATAGTTTACTCATAATTATTACTTATTTGTATGTACCAAATTTGGTTTGATTGTAGAATTTTTGTATAGTTATCTTAATATCATTTATTAGCTTCGTCAAATTGCAATAAAACCAGTTGCATTCATTAAATTGAATCACAGGAGACAGATAATGTGCTGTACTGTACAGGTGTTCTCAACTGTGCTCACCTCTTGATCGAGGTGATGAAAAAGGCAAAATAATAATACAAACATAGTCAATTACTTTCGGACTGCAGTCCTTCAATATGTATCAATGTCTTAGATTAGAAGCATTGTGTATATACTGCGATCTAATGACTAATGTTTAGATAGTTAATGTGAAATTGGCTTGGTTAAAATATAATCAGACAGTCCCCCCCCCCTTTCTCTCTCTCTCTCTCTCTCTCTCTCTCTCTCTCTCTCTCTCTCACACACACACACACACACACACACACACACACACACATTTATATTTCATCTGCTGCAATACAGTTATATCTCAAAATGATTTTGTACGCTTTTTGTATCTAGAGTATAATATATCTAATGTTCCTATTTCCTTCATTCATTTTTACTCTGTTATATAAAAGATTTTCAGTTTACTCAAAGCATTATTTAAAATTTGTTGACAGAGAAAGACCATATTATTTGATAAACATTGATGTGTTTTATTATCCTCGGTAAAACAAGAAAGACAACTCTGATGGATCGCAAAACTATTTATTTTTACTTAACACTAATAACCTAGCAAAATTTAAGACGAAAGCCAAAATGATATAAAAAAGTTTATCTATTATTTATCCTTTATTAATTAAAACAGTGCAAGTTCATTGTTAGATCTAGTGACATTTGAATAGGTATCACTAATGGATCTCAAACTATATATGTTTATTTAACATAAACTGTTAATATAACACAATTTATATTGAAGAATTTTCTCTTACTGATGTCCAAAATGATAATTAAAAAAATGTTTATCTATTATTTATCCTTTTTAAATTAAAACAGTGCAATTTCTTTGTCAGATCTGTTATTATTCACATGTGAATAGGCATCGACGTCTCAGCTCGATAGGGCTGTGAATATCTGCTTTTTATGTGAATTTATCTTCGTGTACGTTTTAAGTTGCTTTAGTAACTGATCTACAAATTGATAACGATCTAACAAAAAGTATAGGTTGTAAAGGTCACGAGGACTCGGTTGGGATGGGAGTGCTCCCAGTATTATATTTAATTATTACCAAAAGACACACTCTGGCGCGGTTTTTCGTTAGGAATTAGATTAATGATAGAGCGATGCAAATCTCCGAGCCCCCGAATAAGCGATGCCGACAATTAAATTACTTAATACACAGCAAGGCGGAATTCGGATAAATAACCATGTAATAACAGTCAATAACAGATAGTCATCTCTCAAATGAAATTCAACATTCAAAACCCTATCACTCCTCTTTCACTCAACCAAGTGACGGCCTATTTCATCGTCCGACTTATTGTGATATAGTTTCCTCCTGCCCTGTGTTCCTACTCATCTGTATTATTCGTTTTCCTTGACTGGTACTCGAGAACCCCTTCAGTCCACCAGCTACGTCAATCAAATTTCTGCCTCCGTTCTCTCTTTTTATTGTCTCTCAGAAACTCGGGACCAACTCTACTAGGGTATTTCCCTTGTCTGTCTCCTACAGCTCATCCGATCCCTAAAAGATTCTCGAATGAAGACACAATGACATTATCATATTCCGGTAGCTATTTTTACGTGCTTAGGCTCGAATAAACAGTAACATAGAAAGAGTGACAATAACAAACTTGTAAAAAAAATTAATAAACAATTTATTGAGCACAAATATTTTCCAGAAAAAAATAAACTTACGGTTTTAAGAATCTATTCCAAAATGAATCCAAAAATAATTCAAAATATTATCCGTTAGAGAAATTGTAAAAGTCCTGGTAATAAAAGTTCCAAATAATTCCAAGTTCGAATCCCAGCGAAGTATCCAAGATGGAAGACGATGTCACTTGATGAAGTCAGTTCTTGGTAATAAAAGTCTATGAGCACAATTCTTTTCCAGATAAATAACAAAATAATTCCTCTTGATCCAAACGAATTGACATAATTTCCAGTACAAGGTAATTTAAAATAACTCAAAACGACATACAACTTAGTATTCTAAAAGCCCAACTTCTACTGAATAGCTCGCTCCAAAACATAGTTTATATACTTGTTTTTACGAAATCAAGGAAGGGGTCACGTGATCTTCTAGAATCTTTCAGAACAAATTTACGTTCAAAACTCATATACCCACCGTATGACCCAACTAAAATAGAAAGATGTTTATACAAAGCTCAATAATGTTCTTGGAACCAACCAATCATTTTAAAAGCTTGTTTACAACTCTGAAGCCAGATCAGAAATGAGGTCAACACCTGGTGTTTATTCTGTAAAGTACAGGTCATACCCCAAATGAACAAATCTTAAACTTAAAATGCCAAATTTGAATCTAACAAACAATCAATAAAAATAAATATAAATGACATATCAAATATTCGTAACACTATCTAGACTCACACTAAACAACAGTCTATCATTAGGTAAGCCATTAGCTTCTGTGGTCACACATTCGTGCATATCACAATAGCCATACTTCGTGGTATGGTATACACGGTATCAACTGCTTATCATGCATATATCAATAGATGTCATCACGTCGGTGTATATATATATATATATATATATATATATATATATATATATATATATATATATATATATATATATATATATATATATATATATTCTCAGTCTTATTATACAGAGCAATATCACATAATCAGACGCATTTATGTACATTACATGTCTACAATGTGTACACAGATATCCACATATTCATGCGCTGATGTATCCTTGCACATTTTACAAAGCTATAGTTCAATTCGACATTTGCAAATCTAGAGTATCACATGAATACATGCACAACGTTACTACTGATTAATCAAATAGCGAATAACAATAGCAATACTTTTCATAAACATTGCTCTTATCTAAAAAAATATGCATGTAGATCAAATACTAAAAATGGATCAAACACTACAAAACGAATAAAACTAGAAATGGTAATTCTACGTATTAACAATTCTAGTAATGAAGTATACATTTTGCACATAATATTAAGTACAATTACCTTGCCGTAATAGATTACAACAATCGAGCAAATAAGTCAATGACCTGTACGAAGCTCCTTTGTAATTAACAGAATAACAATGCTTCCAATCACTTTCGAATGACGTCGGTGTAGCTTATAAAACTTCCGTTAAGCAGTAGAGAGGGCGAATCCGACAACTTGGTGGAGCGTCATTTCGGCTAACCAATGCTTTCTCCAAAATCGAAAAAAAAAGTTTCTTTTGGAGACGCAAAGTCGTTCTCGCGCTCTCTCTGCTGCTATGGGGTAAAAATCTTTTTTACGATTTCAACCGAATATTTGATCAAGTCCGATACGATATCTTGATCTCGGGTCATGCAAATTTTGCATTACAAATCCATGTGGGATTGACTGAGCGTGACTAAAGAAAGTTTTTTTTAAAGAAATTATAATCCATATCACCGCCGCACCAAGTTTGCCAAATATTTCGTAGCGTATATGTGTCAACTCCGTTGAATACAGCAAGAATATTGCAGTTATCTCTGATCACTTTTGGTATTTGAGTGTAACGTTGAGTGATATATATCACATCGGTATTTTGTATGCCTACCTCTGGAAAATATCCTAGCAGGATTCTTTCAATTGCCTAGCATGACATCATCATATACGACTAAATTGTAAATACTTCCATCAATATCATCAATGCTCGGTGCTTCCTCGATATCGGTTATAAACTCAATAATATCCTCATCGATTTCCGATTTTGCTTCCTCGTTAAAATCCTTTAATAAATCGTAACATCGCTGATCGTCTACACTCGGGGCTACTAAATACAGCTTGTCCCATTTCATCCATCTCGTTATCAAATTAGGTAGCAGTTGTGTCTTGCCACTTCCAGATGGTCCGATTATAATCATGCGAATATAATTTGGTAGTGCTGCTTGATGCATAACTGGTTCTCGTGTTTTTGTCGCCGAAAAATCAATTACATTCATGTTATTATTAATAAGTAAATTATGGACCAATACTGTGTGAAATGTAAGAAGCATACTAGCACAAACGACTTGAAGACGATTACAACTAAAAATAACAGATCAGCACTTGCTGGTAAGTGTGTACAATGAGGTACAAAAACATTTAGATTTGTTTCTATGAAATCTGGAGATGTTTTTTTTTTAAAAAAACGAGCAGGTGATATTGCAGTCAAATTAGTAAAACTCCCAGGAACACCATGGACAAAATATCCAGGAGAAAAGCACCTTCCAGGGTATAGTTATTGTGGACCCGGGACCAGACTCGATATCAGACTCGATGATCAAAACCAACCCCGACCCGGTGAAAATCCAAAAGCCATTATGCTCATGATGTTGCTTATAAAAGCAGCAATCCGCAACACAGACGTATCGCAGATGTGAAATTAATTCATGCGTTGAATTCTATCACTGATAAATCTTTCAAAGAAAAACTGGCTTCATGGTTGATAAAATCGGCGTTGAAAAGAAAATTGATGTTGGGTGCTGGTAATTAATAACATCATGGAATCTATTTATTATTCTCCAAGAGGATACTGGATGGGTAAATCAGCAATCAGTAAACTCGCTAGCGCCACAAAGGTGAAAAATACCACTGCAGCGGATTGGTTAGGCGCTATGGCAAATTTATCTACCACCGCCTAAACAAATTAACTTCTCGCATTTTGATGTCAGCGCACCTAATTCATCAGGCCGATATATTCTTTCTGCCGTATGATGGTGTTTACAAATACGCGCTAACTGTAGTTGATGTTGCGAGTAGATACAAACAAGCAAACCTCTAAAGCCAAATTCATCAAATGAAGTGGCTTTTGCGTTTGAAAGGATTTATCAGCGGGGTCTTCTGCATTGGCCAGATCTATTGCAGGTTGATCCTGGCAAGGAATTTCAGGGTGCAGTGTTATCAACAATGAAGCATCATAATGTCACCATCAGACGAGGACATACTGCACTACATCGCGATCAGGCAATTGTTGAACGATTTAATCGGACACATGCTGAGCGGTTATTTGGATATCAATACGCGATGTAGTTTATTCAGGATAAACGATCTCGTGAATGCGTAATTACCGCGCTAAATAATGAGATTACTCGAACAATCAACATGAAACCTAACAACGCAATTAAAATAAAGTATATACCTGTAAAACCGCAAAATGATTTTTCAAAATAACCAATACTCGGCAATGTCACTGTTAGATACTTATATGAACCAGGAGAGCTTGAAGGTGGCAAAAAAGAACTACTGATCCTATTTGGAGCGTTAATGCACATAAAATATCTAGTATAACGAGATCTACGGGTAGACAGCCAGTCTATAGATTGGATTCAACTGCTACTCAGCGAGGATTTACTCGTTAACAACTGCAAGTGATACCTGAGGATACTCAATTACCGCCATATGGTCTTAACTAGCACATCTGTGTCTGTTGCACTCAAGACAAGTCAGCATCACATTAACTCTGGTATGACCAACGCTGCTATTTTTTCTGTCTACTGTAAATTGGCGGGGATCTTTATCCATCCAACACCAACGCATTATACAATTGCAACTCGCACATTAATTATTCTGTTGCTGTTTCAGTGTGATTATAAATTCAGCATCAATATCAAATTTTCTGTTATTTTTTTTGTCCTGTTGTTTATAACCAGAGTTCTTTCTGATTATATCATCGCTGACAATATCACTTATTGTAGTGTAATTATAGTTTAAAACAACTCTTCGAAGTGGATTTATTCCTCGTACTCTGGATACTGCAAGATAACAAAATTTGAAAACTCTATGCGATTAGCTATGATCCAAACAATTGTATCGGATATAGTCAACCCTTCCGAAGAATGTATCGTCGCTGCGTATCCTAGCTTATATGGGGATTTATCAGCACGCAATGCATCTTCGACAACACTGTTATCAACCAACACAATATCATTTAACACTAGAATCTGCTACTCTATCCCTGACTCTGTCAGGCCTGGAATATCAACTTCGATATTTTGTCTTCGTGTAACCATGGGTCTATAACACAATGGCACTGGAAGTGTTGCAAATTTTTCTTTGTGTGTGTTAAATAACTTCATCTGAAGTGTATCTCTGGCTATCTTTATACTTGCCACTATCAAATCATTTGGTCTCCATGCTTCCCAAAAAACATTTAATTGGGTTTCTGAAATTATTTCACGCGCTATTTCACACTGGATTCTATCCTGTTGTAATCTGATTAGTTTCTTGAACTCGCGTCTTTCATTATCAAGTAATCTATGATCAGTACTAATTTCTTCATAATAGTCTACAAAATTCTTCAGCCAATTATGTGGGGATAAACCGACAAATGGTGGTGGTTGACCATGATCGCCACATCTTATCACTTTTGTATTCGCTAACAATAACCAATCAAGAAACCTTTGTAATACATCTAACGACACTGTGCATATCTCATCCCAAATGATGATTTCATCTCTCTTGCAAGTCTGTATGTTGGTGTTAGCACAGTCATGTTTGATTTCCCTCGATATAATTCGTCTTATCTGACCCACCACAACCATTTAAGTAACTGGTTTTATATCTACATATTGGATCGGAACACGACGGTGTATTAGATAGTTCTGATATCTGATTATTTTTCAAATAATTGTTTTGAATTGTAACATCTGCTGATTTGGAGTAATCACGCAGTATTTCTTTTTTTATTCTCCATGATCCCCAACTCTCGTCTGAATTAGTGAATTCAGCTACTGTTTCTTTATGTTTTACGTCTATATAAAATTAATCAGTGGTGACTCTAACTGCGGTGTCAAGAAATCTATTTATCATCGAAAGTAAATTAATAGAAGCATAAGCCAGTATAGACGACCTTAAGTACGTATATTGAGGATTTTCTCCATCTGTGTAAGTTACAATTGTACCTAATTTGGTTCCATCGGATAAGCTTTCACACGCATCCAACCACTTAGAGTCATAGGGACCGACCTAGGAAACGGTGACCACTGAGGATTCTGTTAGGAGAATTACTAATCTTTCGTGTCAAAAGGTTCTATATCACTTATTTGTTATTCTATCAGGCCAATCATTATTAAAATATGAAATGACAGATGAGCTTCTCAGAATGTTTTCTGAGAAGTCATCTTCTAGTAAAAGTGTGCTTATTCACGGACTAGTGTTCAGCTTTGTTAATGTTTACATCCAGTGTGCCAATTTGGCATCATACTTAGTTATATGACCAGTGACAGTCGTAACCGTGTTCGTTATCCTTTGAAGGTATTAATTGTTATTACTAAGCAGTTATCTAGCTATGTATTAGGTTTTGTTTAATCCACTTGTATCTACTAATGTTTGTTTTGAGCAGAAAGTTAATCCTAATTAAAATCACGATATGCACGTGTATTTTATCCTGTTTATTACTCATTGTCCTATGAACTTATGCAAGATCAATGTATAACCGACACACTGGCTGGTCGTTTTGGATCTTGTCGAGGAGTGCACTATCTCCATTATATTCTATATCCATTCCATATCCATAGGGGTGATTGTTAAATTTATATTTCATTTGATATGCGACGTTTATTGAGTTTGTATTGTCATGTCGCGTAGTGATTCATTTATTCCAACGCAGATTTGAAACGATGTGATCTGTAAATTACAAGTTGCTATTAAGATTTTGATGTATTAGCATTTTCAGAACTCATTATTATTACCAGTTTGGTTTTATTGTAGCCAACGTGTTTAACAAGTGTGACGAGTTTAAGCTGACGACTTTAGCTGTGATGAGTTTAGCTGACGAGTAGACCTATCTAGATGTCTATATGTATGTACGTGTGGTGGAGCCAAGACTGTAGACGTAGCTAATACAATGGTACTATATGCTGTCTGTACGTGTATATGTATGACTGTACATGTGGTGGATCGATGAATGGTGCGAGCGGCCGATACAAGTTAAGGGCCAACACAAGGGACGTGGTGAAACTGTGCGGTTTATCAGTAAATCAATCGTACGAATGTACCAGGTTCAAGACGCATATGTTTGTTCCAGAAGATTTGCGAATGACACTTACAGTGTTGAACATTTGAAACGTATTTGAAAAGTTGAGATACGTTAAATTATGTGAGTATCTTACAGTGCATACTATTATTTGAAACGGGGTTTCCCGAAACTGTATATCAGATAGATACAATATGTTTGGTTTATTTTCAATGTGTGAATGTTTGGTTAGAGTGATTGGATCACTCGTATGCTGTGAGCGTGTGCGAATCATTGTATTTATACATCATATATTTTACTTTACTAATTAAGTTCATACATTTTCATCTTTCACACATTGTGTTTGAGTTTTTCATTTATTCCAAAATCCACTCGGTTTCTATTCTGCGACAGTAACCATTACTTGTTTATGTGTGCGTCATTAATATGTCCAGAGAAAATTCCTTTGAGTAGTGTTCAAACTAAAACCAAACCAAAAGATTGGAGTTCGTGGTGAACTCCAAACAGTTGTACTTAGTTCTAGGTAATAATTTTCCAGTAAACAATGTCTATATTTCTTTTAAATATTCTTGCTTTTAGAGGATTCATCTTGTTATTATGCTGTTTCACAGGTGTAGAATCTACAATCTCAACGTCATTATAGATTTGATTTATCCGTGTTGGAACATCGGAAAACAAGAGTTCATATTTTACATAAGGGGTGTTTCAATTCACTATTGTCATGTGGTTGAAGATGAGAATGTTTCCGTTCTAAATTATTTAATATTTCTGAAATCCGCTTTCGGACAGGAACAACTAAATTGCCTGAATAATGATCTGATCAGTCAGTTCCAAAACACCCCGTTAACATATTCATATGTCAAATTCCAGGAATGTTAATGATATAAATAAAGGATTTTTACATTCGTTTCAATGACCATAAACATTTCCACAATAGGATTTTGTTGACATGGGCACAATAACTGGAACTCTATTTCCAGGGTTAAATCTTCTCTCTTGTTTATTTCTGTCATACCTTAATTTAATTTGGACTGAATAAAGTGAGGATTAGTTCCTCACTAGTCCTGAGCATATTATAATCGAAATCAGAAGCATAGTCAAGAAGAGTAGTCGTGTAATCTTTTCTTGCTGCTGGAAATATTGCGTACTAAGACTCTAAATATATGACAATCATACCAATTATTGTAAATACAAGACAACCGTATGTACGCCCGCTGAGGTTAATCGCGTCAAGTCTCTCTCTCTCTCTCTCTCTCTCTCTCTCTCTCTCTCTCTCTCTCTCTGCCCAAGATCACATAGGATGCGTTTGAAGATATATGTTTTAACTTAATACAACAGCAAAGTACACAGCGCAAAATCTGATGTTGCATTCATCATCATCATCATCGCCATTATTATTATTATTATTATTATTATTATTATTGTTATTTGTAGTAGTAGTATCGTGATCAGCAGCAGCAGTTGTAATATAAGTAGTTTGGAATGTTCCTATGCATCTGTTTAATCTAGCTTTTTCTCTTTCGTACATTTTTTATAGAAAAAAATTCTTCAAAGAAAAGAGTCTGTTGTTGTATGTTTTTAAACATATATAGTCATGAAATAGTCATGTTTATGTATTCTAGTATTTTGTTCACAAAGCATGCATAATTTAGTCTAGAAAATATACAATGCTTCGATTCCAATTCTTAAAAGTTGTTTTATAGTTTTTAATACAGGCATTGGTTTTCTTCCCTTTCAAGTATACGGCTTTTTAAATGGTTAAATTGGACAATGTGTCGAATCAGGAAGTTAAAAAGGACAGATAACCTACCATTAGAAGTAGTCCTTTTTCCTTTAGTGATTACGTTATAATTGGTAATATAAATTAGTTGAAGATCTTGTATTATCCATATAAAGAAAGTTGTTCACCATCTAAACATCTGTTAGAAAGTGATATAGAAACGAACACAATGATTACAACTCTTTCGAAGATAAATAGCGTCTTTACTCGCTTTTAAGTCAAGTACAACTGCAATTTAGAAAGAGCCAGATCTGACGTTGCATTCTTCACTAACAGATCGCTGTCGACGCAGTTTATTTGTTATAGTAGAGATCAGTTAGACAAACATGTTTGTTTTTGGTTTGTTTTCTATTGGTTAAGGTTTTATAAATCATCAAACGTTCACGTAATCAGGAAGTTAAGAACGGACCTAGAATAAGTAAATGTTTTCCTCTTGTGATTTGGCCAGAATTCTGTAAAATAACAGTATAATAGAAAGCTAAAATTGATTGAATAGAGGTCTCCCTTTTGAAAGTTCAAAATTAGTCCCGTGATTTAATCTCGCTAAATCAGAACCGAACATGACACCTAAAAAGCTTTGCTAAATGATTCATTACTCTTGAATGACTTCAGGCAGTCTCAAAGATTATAGAAAACTACAAATCGATATCAACTCAGTTTGCGTAAGAAGTGGCAGTTTTACTGGTTGGCAAATAAATCATTGATTGGATTGTGGATACCGTGACAGTATATCTTAAAACACAAACAGAGGCATTGCAGTTTATCAGGAAGGACATTTACAAGAGAACATGGGTTATATTCGCGAGACCAGTTGATTGCAGAAAGTTTGAAATATGTTATCGGAATAGCTGTTCATGGTGCACTTTTTACGTTCCCTTCTCAATATAACATAATGGATACTCTCCTTCAACCGGAAGTAAGTAAACAATTATCTAGATAAGATAGATTTAGATGTGCAAGGACTTGTAAGCTAGTTAAATTGTTTCAAAAGTAAATATTCTTTTATGAGGAATTAAAATTGATCACTCCTCCCGCACAAATTCGAATTAAATATGTAATGCCAATCCAGTTTCTCTTTCTCTGTTTTCCGGTTTCTCAAGTGTTACTAAATCTTCTTACACCATATATACTTTTCTAAATTCACGTGAAAAATGAAATCTAAATTGATAATATTCAAACGTATCTGGTCATAACTAATGTGTTGCGAGATATTTTCACATTCCCCAGTGCACATAATCTTTAAGTTGCCAACTTTAACAACGTTTTTATACGTTCTAATACTCAAAGGAAACAAATCAATCGGTGCCAAGATTTCGGCAAAGCTACACGGGAACAGGAGTTCACTGTCTGACTATCAACGAAATATATGTTGCCAAACTATAAATGTGTTCATACTTTTCGGATGTCCTCGCCTTACGATACAATTAATGGCTAATGTATACGTCAAACAGGGAAAATAACTACACAGAACTTTGCCGGAAAAATCAAAACATGGCAGCCACAACAGCCAACACAGTCAAAATGTGGAGAAAGGAAAAAGACTTAAAGAAGAAGAAACAGTATTGGCAAGATGATCGATCTAATGGAAAATCTGTGTTACATGTTTTGTTCAACACACTACTAATTAATCACTATCTGGGAACGTTGTTATGGACGTTAGGCTAGATTATTGAGGACGCAATTGCAGATGCAGTCAGTGAAAAGACATTTAGATTACTAGCACTGGAACCTTTGACCTTCAGTCATGGTTTTGAGACCAGCTGCATTGATGAAGATTGTGACTTTCATTCGGGATAACGGTTGTAATTCGGGTCAGTGCCTGGTTGATGCCGTGTCCTACTCTATGCAAATCTTCAACATGTTGCAGGTACAGTGCTTGTTCGAAGATAGTTTTGAAATAGAGTCGGCCTTCATTTGGGATACAGTGGTGCCGGTACCTCGATTCAGTCTTAGACGAACATTCACACAGTTCAACAAATTCCTAACTTGCACCTGTACACACGAGTTGCAAACTACGACCTTACTTGATTTTCTTTTCCCGCTGGCTGTATGATACATTGTAATCATTGTCATCCTTAACCAGACCGTTGAATCCATTGAATGTATTGGGTTTCACACTACACACAGGTATAGGTGTGTTCTGCTTTTGCAATAAGCGAGTTAATTCTCAAAGTAAGCTCGAACAGGATAAGTTCCATATCGCTGCTGGGCGGTTGATGATTGGGCAAAAATCCATGTTACGCACAAGATGTACATCATGCATTACATTGTTGACGGAGCCAATATAGCCGTTTGGTCTGGATTAGTATTGTCGATTCTGATGCCTTTCATTTCGAGATATAGGAGATATAGGAGTCATTTCCCGATCGGTTCGCTTTTTGATTTGAAACTCGAGTTAGATAGCATGAAGCCGATAGTCAAAATAACTAATAGTATTCAGTAAAATATTCCACATTAGCTTACCGCTTTTGTTGCCGTCTCAATTGCAACTCCATTAACACAATACATTACTTGGATCTGACAACAAAAGGATACATTTCAAGTCACGTTTTCCATACCATACTTGCTCACTTTTTGGTTTGCGTCCGCCACTCTTCTATTGATGACAGAGGGGAGGTTGATACGAGTTTGAAAGTTAGCGAATATTTATTATTCTACTCAATTAGATGGAAAGCTGCAATCCAGAACGGAAAGCTATGAGGATTGACCTTTCTATAGTATTTCACTTCTTTGTTTCGATATTTTCCTACTTTGCGTATTCTTAAGCCAAGAATGTTCTTGATATTGCAAATGTTATCACCATGGTCATGAGATAGTTTTCTTTGTATGTACCTGACTTTGGTATAAACTAAATTCATTTATCCATTTAAACGTTTAAAAATAGTGTCAGGAAGTTGCCATAAGCCTTTTGCAAATAAAAAGCGATTGTTAGAAAAGTAAGAAATACGAATCAGACAAAAAAACAATATCACAAGCAAAAACGAACACAAAACGACAACAAAGAGACATTTTGTCTTAACCCTGCATCTCATATATACACTAAACTGTCTGAAAACGATGTGTAATAAATATATAGGGTTGAAATAATGGTATAACATAAAAAAAAATAAAAAAATAAAACAAATTGTCGATTGTTTCAGACGAAGTTGGCAGAAGATCATGTTCCTGTTACCGCTATTAACATAGACGGAATAGGTATACCTACAGACGTGGATAAAGTCGATACCAACAACGACGTAAGTTGATTAGTTTATCCTCTTAATAAAAGGATTGGTTTGTCGATGATAAAATGATGACATGCTTCCGTAGAGCTGCAGCAGTCCAAAGGGTTTACTCTGAAATTGAACTCAATTTCATCTTTTCAGACGTGCATACAAATTATGCATGAATACGAACAAAATCGAGTGCTCTATGGTCTAAAACGAATAGTTTACACGCACACATTCCAATACACTCTGGCTCGTGTGGGTGTGTTTGTTTGTTTGTTAGTTTGTGTGCGTTTTTTGTGTGCGCATTAAAAGGTGCAAAATGGGGACATCAGTGAGAATACCCTAACCCTTGGTCCTAATTTATAAATTATGAGCTTCTTTTCATAAAGTGCAGTATTATTGTGGTCGTTTTCCCCAATAATGACGTGAACGCGAACGGATATATGAAACGTGATCGGCATATATGTATGTGTGTTACTAAGAGAATATGTTGTAGTTGCAATGATATTGATAAATAGGAATCATCTAAATCATTACGATGAACGTGTCGCACTACTGTCCATCTCATGTACGGCAAAGGAAAATAGATGTTGGTTAACAATATTAGATGATGATCAGTCAGAATAGTTATTGCCAGTGAGAAGCGGTTTTGATCAGTTAGAATAGGCATTAACCAGTCATAGCGGGCGTTCGACAATCAGAAATAGAATCGGTCAGTCAAAACAGGTTATTCTTAGTCAAAACAGATTGTCAGTCATGATAAGTATCGGTCAGTTAAGTTGAGTTCTTGTTCATTTATATGTGTGTTTGATTATCCTGTTCAGGTTTTATCAACTTTAGAGTGTAAAATTATGTTAAATTTCCATAATTCCTACAGTGCCGACATAATGTTAAATTCTAATTGTGGTATATTGTGTTAAATTTATTTTGGCAATATACACCAGTAATATTAAATTTCCACAAGCCTCATATTCCAATCACCACTAATATTAAATTTCCATAGGTCCCCATACCATACCCATATCAAATTCCCATAGGACCCAATAAACCGATAATGTAAATTACCATAGAACCTATACTGACGTAGATTGTACTGTAATGTTAAATTCTCACAGTGGTCAAACCGTCCTCATTATATACTAATACATTGTCAAGAGTTATTTGCCCTACAATAATGAAACCACTTATGAGTGCACAAGGTAGTTTCTAAACATTGGATGAAAATTGGTAATGTATATATCAAAAGCATAATAACAAGCTAGTAAAAATGTACTGATTTCACAATATTTCAGGCCTGAAAAGAGATAAATAACTCAAGAAATTTGAAAATTAAGGAGAAAATGACGAGCACACAAATAAACCTGAAGCAGAACGGAAAATAGGACAAAGACACCAACTAGGAAAAAGTAGCGATATTCGCATAGATGCAGGAAACATCATACGGTCATGAGATAGTTTTCTTTGTATGTACCTGACTTTGGTATAAACTAAATTTATTTATCCATTTCAACGTTTACAAATAGTACCAGGAAGTTGCCATAAGCCTTTTGCAAATAAAAAGCGATTGTTAGAAAAGTAAGAAATACGAATCAGACAAAAAAAAACAATATCACAAGCAAAAACGAACACAAAACAACAAAGAGACATTTTGTCTTAACCCTGCATCTCATATATACACTAAACTGTCTGAAAACGATGTGTAATAAATATATAGAGTTGAAATAAGGGTATAACATGAAAAAAATAAAACAAATTGTCGATTGTTTCAGACGAAGTGGGCAGAAGATCATGTTCCTGTTACCGCTATTAACATAGACGGAATAGGTATACCTACAGACATGGATAAAGTCGATACCAACAACGACGTAAGTTGATTTAGTTTATCCTCTTAATAAAAGGATTGGTTTGTCGATGATAAAATTATGACATGCTTCCGTAGAGCTGCAGCAGTCCAAAGGGTTTACTCTGAAATTGAACTCAATTTCTTCTTTTCAGACGTGCATACAAATTATGCATGAATACGAACAAAATCGAGAGCTCTATGGTCTAAAACGGATAGTTTACACTCACACATTCCAATACACTCTGCGTGCTCGTGTGGGTGTGTTTGTGTGCGTTTTTTGTGTTAAAAGGTGCAGAATGGGGACATCAGTGAGAACACACACCAACATACTATGGAAAAACCTGCAAACCGGGACGTTACCGTTTTCAAATACTTTCAGTGATATTTTGCATTGACCATAATTAATAATATAAACTTTGAAAAAAACGTATTTGAGTATATCCTCGTTTGGTTGTATTTGTGCACATCAAACCATAAAAAAATACACATCCAACTAGAATCATGTCCCCGTTTACGCGATTAAATTATCAATTGTCACCTCCGCTACCTTCACGAGCATTTGCTGCCATGATAGTTATTGAACACGACATCAAGAAGATCTAACAGGATTCAAATATTGCATGTTAGGTTGGATACATATGTATTGCGTATCTTCTTTTTAATGCATACGTATTACATATCTAATTTTTAACACATATGTATTATATATCTTCTATTTAACACATGCATTACATATCTTCTTTTTAATACATGTGTATTATATATCTTCTTTTTAACACATAAGCGTTACAAATCTTCTTTTTAACACATGTGTATTATATATCTTCTTTTTAACACATGTGTATTATATATCTTCTTTTTAACACATGTGTATTATATACCTTCTTTTTAACACATAAGCATTACAAATCTTCTTTTTAACACATGTGTATTATATATCTTCTTTTTAACACATGTGTATTATATATCTTCTTTTTAACACATGTGTATTATATACCTTCTTTTTAACACATAAGCATTACAAATCTTCTTTTTAACACATATGCACACACACACACATACATACATACATATATATATATATATATATATATATATATATATATATATATATATATATATATATATCTTCTTTTAACACATATGTATTACATAGTGTTTTTAACACATATGTATGATATATGTTCTCTGTAACACCGGGAAGAAGATCCCTGATGTGTTTATTAATGGATAATCTACTGTGTGTAACACACTTTCGCCTAATTAGACAGAACAAAATAGAATGCTACCGAGTGAACGGTTTTAAAAATATATTGAACACCTCTTTCTTCAAATACATTTTTAAGATTTATGCAGATTTTCTTTCAGAAACAAATTACATTGATCAGGGTACTCTAAATATTTAGCTTCTTTTGTACATTTTATATTTTACTTCAATGTGGACCATGTGCGTTTTGTAATAAATACATTTAGAAATATTTATGTTTGGATAGTGGTTAAAGTACTGTTTGCGAATAAAGAATTTTATAAAATATTGTAACTGCTCCCGTGGCCTAGTGGTTAGAGACTCCTCCTCGGAGCGGTAGGTCGTGGGTTTAATCCCTGGCCGAGTCATACCAAAGACTTTTTAAAAAAATTGGTACTAACAGTTTCCTTGTTTGGCGTTCAGCATTAAGAGGATGTTATTGTTAGGACTGGTCGGTCTGGTGTCACGATAATGTGACTGGGTGGGAGATCATCCTACATGTCTGTGGCATGATGCCCCAGTGCTAGACATCAATGTAAACTGTCACAATGCAGACATCATAGCGATATGACTGAAAAATTGTTAAAGCTACGTTAAAAATCCAAATCACATTACTCATCAAAAACTGTTTCTGTCTAATTGTAAGCATGCGTGTATTGATTTGGCGTTGACAACCTGTAACAAGCTGATCAGGTTTTTTTCATGCAGTTCAAATATTGGCTTAAACAATTTTATACTAATTGTGTTACTACTACTTCAACACATTATCATCATTATCATCATCATTATCACCACAATCATAATCATAACAAAACTATATGTACTGATACCTTTGTATAAACAAAAATGTAAATGGGTTTCAAGACAGCTTTTCCTAGGATTCATAATTTCAGACTTAGCTACATGGAAATACTTCATACGGTTCACCCATCGCCTCATGTAAAAAGTGTCCGCGGTGAAAACCCTATATAAAAAAGTATGTAGTACCCTTCGACGCCGTGTAAGTTGAGCATATAAAACTTCATTTAGTTTGCTGATTTCCATCAGCCGGCCATGTTCAGAAAATCTGGACCATACTGGTTCTCTTGTCGACAATGTTTAAAAGCTTTAGCGTCGTTGTGCACATTCGCGCACATAATTTTACAGGCACGAGAAAACAAAATATGAGATCTGACAAGGTCCACTTTACGAAACTAATTTGGAGCCGGATGGTCTCAAGCGTCTGCCTTTACCGTCCTGTATTTTGCTGTCATAACAACGTTTTGGCGGACTAGTAGCTTAGGTTCTCCATAAATATTTTGGAGATAAGAAGGGGGCTGGTCTAGCGTAAACTGTTCATAATGGATGAAAACAAACGAGTTAAGTGGTCCAGGAAATATGTTGCCTATATTATTAAGTTTGACGCATTCACACAGCCTGTAATACGTGTCACAAAGCAATTTGGGTTTATAATTCTATACGGCCTGTAATAAGTGTCACAAAGCAATTTGGGTTGATAATCCTATACGGTCTGTAATAAGTGTCACGAAGCAGTACCGGTTGATAATTCTATACAGGCTGTAAAAAAAGTGTCACAACTCAATAAAATTTGATAATTCTATGTCACGAAGCAGTAAGGGTTGATAACTCTACAGGGGCTGTAATAAGTGTCACAAAGCAGTAAGGTTTGATAATTCTATACAGGCTAAAACAAGTGTCAAGCAGCAGTAAGGTTTGATAATTCTACACGGCCTGTAATAAGTGTCACGAAGCAGTAAGGTCTGAAAATTCTATACGGGTTGTAACAAGTGTCACTAAGCAGTGAGGGTTGATCATTCTATACAGACTGTAATAAGTGTCACTGAGCAGTGAGGGTTGATCATTCTATACAGACTGTAATAAGTGTCACTGAGCAGTGAGGGGTGATGATTCTATACGGACTGTGATAAGTGTCACGAAGCACGAAGGGGTGATAAGTCTATACGGGGTGTAATAAGTGTCACGAAGCCGAAAGTTTTGATAATTTTATATACCCTGTAATAAGTGTCACGAAGCAGTAAGGTTTGATTATTCTAATCAGCCTGTAATAAGTGTCACGAAGCAGTAAGGGGTGATAATTCTATACGGGCTGTAAAAAGTGTCACGAAGGAGTAACGTTTGATAATTCTGTATAGGTTGTAATAAGTGTCAGTATGCAGTAAGGGTTGATAATTTTATACAGGCTGTAATAAGTGTCAGTAAGCAGTAAGGGTTGATACGGGATGCACTGCTTCCAAGCAGCAGCAATGTTTCACATTTCAATACTAAATGCATGAAGCGTCATGAGCCAGCAAGGTTTGATATTTCAGATATATAAGTTTGAAAAAGTGTAAATACAATCAAAAATTTCGAAGGTACATTTCAAGAGGTTTCTGTAGTTGCGTACCGTAGACACCAAAATCTCAAGGACCATATAGTACGTTCCAAGGTAACTTCAAATAAGAGGACATGAATCTTTCCGTTGCAGTCTTATCAAATTGTACAGCCATTCATTTGTTTTTCACTCGACGTAAAGTTTGCTCTAACATTTTATCTACCCAAGTAATCATATATTCTGTTTTTATTGCCTTTGATTTTTGAAAAGCGTTCTTTTTCCCCTGACGAAGAATTGTAATATATTGTCCATATATATCTTTGACTTTAGATTTTACTGAAACTGTCACAGAATAATAAACCACTTAGGACGAGAAAAAGTACTGGCACGTAACACAAATATCTGAAAACCTCCAGTCTTTATGATAGGTAAAGTGTCGATTGATTTGAAAGACTTGTCAGCTAAAATTAAAATTGTACAATATTTAGTATGCTCTCGCTTTAAGAGTTATTCAGTCGGCATGAAACAGTAAATTAAGAAACACTATAATTTACTGCTATACAATTGGATCATATTAAAAACAATATGAACCGATGACTGAAAGAAACATTGTATTAAAGTAGATATGCTGGAGTTTTACTCTAAATTAGCTTTCCATGTAGTTTGTTATATATATATATATATATATATATATATATATATATATATATATATATATATATATATATATATATATATATATATATATATATATTATATTGTTTCATACGATAGAACGAAATGTCGGACGAAGTTTGCCTTTCTCTTGATAGACCGTACTATTTAAATATCCTGGAGAAATAGAGAAATAAAACTTCAGTTAGTAACATGCCAAAGTACTTATCCTTCATTTTTCGTAAGGAACAGTTACACCTGCATGTTCTGCATTTGAACAATATTGTAGAAGATTATTTTATTAAAATGTATGGGAGTACATCGAATATAAAGGAATAAACATTAAAAATAATAAAATGCATATGAATTTGTTGAGGGCAATACCATTACAACATTACCAGTTTGGAATAGTTGATGCGATCTAGGCTACAGGTACTGGGCACATGGGGTATTTTGAGCGTACTAAGCTCAGTTAACTAGCTTGATCTAAGGAAATGATTCAATTGCCAGTTTGTCTGTTTTTAATATGAGAGAGAGAGAGAGAGAGAGAGAGAGAGAGAGAGAGAGAGAGAGAGAGAGAGAGAGCTGAATCGGATAAACATATTAGATATAAAAAATGTCAGGGTACATACGAGTTTATGTCGAGTTTGCCATGATAATGTTCTCTTGCTGATAAAAAGGAAATACGACCATAGACAAAATTACACATGAACTATACATTAGTAGAAATAAAAGGATTTATTTGTATCAATATCCATCATTTTAAAAGGTATTCTTTTACAAAATTCTCAAAACTAAGCTATTCAGTGTTTGAAGCTTATCTCTTTCTTTCTTCTTAGAAATAACTGCATTAAAGAAGATAACGAAATTCACCACAGCGTATTTTGATTTTGCACGCAAAGTTGGCACAGTCCTTCACTAGGCATATTTATTCCGTGTCCATTCCGTACAGGTTAGCAAAGATAGCATTTGTAAATGTATCATAGTTCCTTTGTTATTTACTTAGCAGTATTGGCACGAAAATGTGTGACCAGTCTAGAAGGGCATATGTCACATGCAATCTGTTTCAAGTCTAACATTTATATTTTATTTGTATCATATATTTTAGCAGCAGAGAGATCGAATCGGACAACTTTATAGAAGCGTCTATTTGGCAAACCAAGGCTTCCTCCAAAATCGTAGAAAGATGTTTACCTCCATAGCACAAGAGGAGAGAGCGAATCGGACAACTTTATAGAAACGTCTATTAGGCAAACCAAGGTTTACTCCAAAATCGAAAAAAAAAGTTTCTTTTGGAGACGCAAAGTCCTTGTCGCACCCTCTCTGCTGCTATGGGGTAAAAATCTTTTTGCGATTTCAACCGAATATTTGATCAAGTCCGACACGATATCTTGATCCCGGGTCGTGCAAATTTATCGTTACAAATCCATGTGGGATTGACTGAGCGTGACTAAAGAAATTTCTAAAGAGATTATAATCCATATCACCGCCGCACCAAGTTTGCCAAATATTTCGTAGCGTATGTGTGTCAACTCCATTGAATACAGCAAGAATATTGCAGTTATCTCTGATCGTCGGTATTTTTATGCCTACCTCTGGAAAATATCCTCGCGGGATTCTTTTGATTGTCTAACATCACATCATCATATACAACTAAATTGTTAATATTTCCATCAATAACATTAATGCTCGGTGCTTCCTCGATATCGGTTATAAACTCAATAATATCCTTGTCGATTTCCGATTTTGCTTTTTCGTTAAAATCCTTTAACACCTCGTAACATCGCTGATCGTCTACACTCGGGGCTACTAAATACAACTTGTCCCATTTCATCCATCTCGCTATCAAATTAAGTAGCAGTTGTGTCTTGCCACTGCCAGATGGTCCGATTATAATCATGCGAATAGAATTTGGATACGCTGCATGATGCTTAACTGGTTCTCGTGTTTTTGTCAATTACATTAAAGTTATTATCAATAAATTATGGATCTATATTGTGTGAAATGTAAGAAGCGTACTAGCACAAACGACTTGACGACGATTACAACTAAAAATAACAGATCAGCACTTGCTGGTAAGTGTGCACAATGTGGTACAAAATAATTTAGATTTGTTTCGATGAAATCTGGAGATGTTTTAAAAAAACGAGGAGGTGAAATTGCATTCAAGTTAGTAAAATTACCGGAAACACCATGGACAAAATATCCAGGAGAAAAACACCTTCCAGGGTATAGTTATTGTGGACCCGGGACCAGACTCGATATCAGACTCGATGATCAAAACCAACCCAAACCCGGTGAAACCCAATAAACGCCATTGATAAGGCGTGTCATGCTCATGATGTTGCTTATAAAAGCAGTAATCTGCAACACAGACATATCGCAGATGTGAAATGAATTCATGCGTTGAATTCTATCACTGATAAATCCTTCAAAGAAAAATTGGCTTTATGGTTGATAAATCGGCGATGAAAAGTAAATTGATGTTGGGTGCTGGTAATTAATAACATCATGGAATCTATTTATTATTATCCAAGAGGATACTGGAGGGGTAAATCAGTAAACTCGCTAGCGCCGCATAGGTTACAAATACTACTGCAGCGGATTGGTTATTCAAACAGGCGATATGGCAATTTATAAATTATCTACCACCGCCTAAACAAATTAACTTCTCGCATTTTGCTGTCAGCGCACCTAATGAGGTTAATCAGGCTGATATATTATTTCTGCCGCATGATGGTGTTTACAAGTATGCGCTAACCGTAGTTGATGTTGCGAGTAGATACAAACAAGCAGAACCTCTAAAGACAAAATCATCAACTGAAGTGGCTTCTGCGTTTGAAAGGATTTATCGTAGGGGTCCTCTGCATTGGCCATATCTATTACAAGTTGATCCTGGCAATGAATTTCAGGGTGCAGTGTTATCAACAATGAAACATCATAATGTCACTATCAGACGAGGACATACTGCATTACATCGTGATCAGGCAATTGTTGAACGATTTAATCGGACACTTGCTGAGCGGTTATATGGCAATACGCGAAGGAGTTTATTCAGGATAAACGATCTCGTGAATGGGTCAAGAGATTACCAGGCGTAATTACCACGCTGAATAATGCGATTACTCGAACAATTAATATGAAACCTAACAACGCGATTAAAATATAAGTATATACCTGCAAAACCGCAAAATGATTTTTCAAAACAACCAATACTCGGCAATGTCACTGTTAGATACTTATATGAACCAGGAGAGCTCGAAGGTGGCAAAAAAGAGCTACTGATCCTATTTGGAGAGTTAATGCACATAAAATATCTAGTATAACGAGATCCACGGGTAGACCGCCAGTCTATAGGTTGGATTCAACTGCTCCTCAGCGATGATTTACTCGTGAACAACTACAAGTGATACCCGAGGATACTCAATTACCGCCGCGTTGTCTTAACTAGCAACTCTGCGTCTGTTGCACTCAAGACAAGTCAGCATCAAATTATCTCTTGTATGACCAATACTGCTATTTTTTTTGTCTACGGTAAATTGGCGAGGACCTTTATCCGACCAACACCAACGCATTATACAATTGCAACTCGCTCAGTGGTTATTCTTTTGTTGTTTCAGTGTGATTATAAACTCGGCATCAATACCAAAATTTCTGTTATTTAATTTATCCTGCTGTTCATAACCAGAGAGTTTTTTTTTGATTATATCATCGCTGACAATATCACTTATTGTAGTGTAATTATAGTCTAAAACAACTCTTCGAAGTTGATTTATTCTTAGTACTCTAGACACCGCAAGATAAACTAAATTCGACCACTCGATGTGATTAGCTATGATCCAAACAATTGTATCGGATATAGTCAAACCTTCCGAAGAATGTATCGTCTCTGCGTATCCTAGCTTCCATGGGGATTTATCAGCACGCAATGCATCTTCGACAACACTGATATCAACCAACACAATATCATTTAACACTAAAATCTGCTTCTTTGTCCCTGACTCTGTCAGGCCTGGAATATCAACTTCGATATTTTGACTTCGTGTATCCTTGGGTCTATAGCACAATGGCACTGGAAGTGTTGCAAACTCTTCTTTGTGTGTGTTAAATAACTTCATCTGAAGTGTGTCTTTGACTATCTTTCTAGTTGCCACTATCAAATCGTTTCGTCTCCACGCTTCCCAAAAATCATTTAATGGGGTTTCTGAAATTATTTCACTCGCTAATTCACATTGGATTCTATCCGGTTGTAATCTGATATGTTTCTTGAACTCGAGTCATTCATTATCAAGTGATCTATGATCAGTACTAATTTCTTCATAATAGTCTACAAAATTCTTCAACCAATTATGTGGGGATAAACCGACATTTGGTGGTGGTTGACCATGATCGCCATACCTTATCACTTTTGTATTCGCTAGCAATAACCAATCGAGAAACCTTTGAAATACATCTAACGACACTATGCATATCTCATCCCAAATGATGATTTCAGGAATAAATTTCTCACCCATTCGATCAGGAGTCCATTCGTCACCTTTCCATCGAAAGAAACTATGATAAGTGCAAGCATTAATTCCTCGCTTTTTCATCTCTCTTGCACGTCTGTGTGTTGGTGTTTGAACAAATTAATGTTTGATTTCCCTCGAAATAATTCAATCGCACGAGTCGTCTTTCCTGACCCACCACAGCCGTTTAAGTAACTGGTTTTATATCTACATATTGGGGCGGAACACGACGGTGCATTAGATAGTTCTGATATCTGATTATATTTCAAGTAATTGTTTTCAATTGTAACATCTGCTGATTTAGAATAATCACGCAGAATTTCCTTTTTAATTCTCCATGATCCCCAACTCTCGTATGAATTAGTGAATTCAGCCAATGCTTCTTTATGTTTTACGTCTATATAAAATGAATCAGTGGCGACTCTAACCGTGTTGTCAAGAAATCTATCTATCATCGAAAGTAAATTAATAGAAGCATAAGCCAGCATAGACGACCTTAAGTACGTATATTGAGGATTTTCTCCATCTGTGTAAGTAACAGTTGTACCGAATTTGGTTCCATCGGACAAGAAAGCGTCTTTACGATCGACGTATATACCCGTAGATGTTACATCTGCGTTTATAAAATCGTATTCAACATCATCTATAATCAACCGCGAAGAATATCGTTTGTGGTCGTATTTTCCACCTTGTTTGAATTTGCCATTTATTCTTCTACCGAAATCATTTGCGTGTTTATTTCTAACTTCAAAGATTTATTTGGACCATTTCACGATATATTCTTCGTCGAGATCGGGGAATTGTTTTTCGTTTTCGGTCATTATACTATGTAGACTATCGGGTTGTGGTAACCAGACTTCAGTTTGTTTCCGATATGATATAATTGCTTCACTGACAATCAGCGATATCAGAATTTTAGAATCAATCATATACCGTAATAATACTATTGGCATCCAGTGTTTTTCAGAGATGTGTCTACCAAACCAAACATAACAACACGGATGAAGTCCTTTAGTCAATTCAAATGATACCAGACGAGCGAATTCGGTTAAATCAAAATCGGGCAATGGTCCATTAATCGTAACACGGGTCATCTCATGTGTGGGATGTCCAAATCTTTTAAAGTACTCAGAATACTCTCCGTACCCAAGAAATCTCTCTGGATAACAAGCAATCATATCAACCGAAATAATACTTTTAGGGTCATATTTTGTATTCCATAATAAACCATGGCCATATTTAGCGCAGCTTGATTTGATATCTGAGAGACATTCTGCGCGTGTTGGTTTCCATAGATATCACTTTCTCGTGAAATGAGCAGCAACTGACGGTATTGTAAAACAGTTTGTTAATACTTGTTCGTCGTAATCCGTTGAAAAACCACTAGCTAGTTTTTTCATCTCGTTGTGGAGGGCTTCAATACGATATAATTCGCCACTGGGTCTTACAAATTGATCGAATTTACCCTCTTCGTCTTCAAAACTGTGAAGTAACCACACTGACACAGGATCGTTTTTACTTAACTCGTAAATAAAATCAAATAAATTTCCCGTGTAATATTTTATGGTTATATCCCGTGGAAATATTGTTACCGCAGGTGTCCAAGCGTGTTCATTATGGTCAATAATTTTGATTGGAGCTCCTTTTGATTTATATTTCGATTCGTGTAATACCTCTCCTGTTATGGTCATTACGGTTATTGGAACTCTTAATGATGTTTCTAATTCGGATATATCTTGAATTGTTGCTCCGCTCTCCTTCACTCTAACATCCCCATTCATTTATTTTTTTGTGTCCGTCAATTTGTCTCCACACAACGCATTTGTAAAATGCTCTATTATTCGTTCTGCTACACAATTTATTCTTGACGAAGTCAACGGTGACAATTTCATGGGTTTAGTTTCTCAATACTCGGTTTATCATTTATCAGATAGATTCCATAAACAACCGCGGTTACATATAGGATCTCTCGTAGTACGGTTTGTCAATTCCAGTCAGAATTCCTGGTTTGGAGTCCTGACTCACAGTGACAGTTTTCTTTTTTTTCAGGATGGGTTCAAATTTGTCGCGTATGATCCAGTTCCCCGTTTCTGTGCGGATAATGAATTTCACTTAAAAAAAATACGTTTTCTTGTCAAGATGTGAGATTATCACTGCTACTCTTTCGTCGTTCATGGTAGCATCAACACTACCATCAATTCGAAATGTTGACCAACAGTGAGATGCTCCATCGCGCTTGAATTCATTAAAACCATCATGGATTCTACCCAACATGCTTCTATCACTTATTAGACCCTTTGGTACATCAGTGGAGACTCTATCGAGAATGAATTTAGCATTTTTTCAAGGCGTAATTTTCGATAATCTCTCGAACTCCTCCATGTTATAATTAAAACAAGTATTTAAATAAAGAATTTATTATATAATGAATCATTGCAAATGGTTTATGATAGGATCAGTAACCGCTTGTAACAAATCATGCAGAAATGAATTCTGCGGATATCATTCGATTACTTGGTAAGACGAGTTTTTGTATCATAAATTGGTATGGGAAATAAGCATTTCGATTCAACCATTAATACTAAGAAATGAGATTGATTAGCACAGATATCGATTTTTACATTATATTTGGAATATCCACGGTCCTTGAGGACTTTTGTTCAGTTATACAATATACTCCAACTTAAAGGAACAATTAGCTACATGTCTTGGTGACACACATGTTAAGGTATTCATGCCCTGTCTCACTAATATGCTCATTAGAGAATTCGCAAAATATAAAATATTTCTAAAGCTTATATTAATCAATTTAAGTTATACAGTAAAGTTTGTAACTTTGATATTCACATGAAAATTCTTCGATTTACTCTTAATCAAGAAACAACCGAGTTGAATCTTTGCTAAGGTGTGCACAATGTCGTTGAGTGCATTTCAGAACAGAAACTGTATTAGCAATCTAGGAGTATGTTGTTCTTTGACATATTAGGTTATAGCCTGAGATGTATTTTAAAATGTTTTTGCTTTGAACCATTTAAGAAACCAACCCATATTCCAATGTGCCTGGAAGAGGAAGGCGCACTCTGATCTTGCCTCGTTGGACATTTCAGTTAGCATAAGAAGACATTTGGTCATTTTATTCATGTATACATATATCTCATTAGCTACTATTGCTATTGCATAGGGTTTGCCGGGAGGGGGAGGTGACGACAATAGCTTTATCAGACCTGTTTCAGTAAAAACACCTTGGTGTGTAAAACTATTAGAAAAGGGTGCAATAATTAAGATTCAAAAGTTAAATTTGTAGCTTTAAACGATAAAAGCGGCCTGAGAGTGATTCTTTCCTCAATTTATGCCTCTCTTCATGATCACAAATATGTCACCCCGTCCTACCCCAATCATGCCCCAAGTTATACAAGTAAACAACAGGAAGCAGAGTCTAATGACACTGTATGCATTTTCAAATGTATCTGAACTGTCAGTGTGTGTGGATTTGTGCATGGCAATACCAAAACTACACTCCAGCTTATATATATTGGATCTGTCGATTTTTATAAAATGTGTACCTGTCTAAAATATTCATATATTTATATTTAGGTCTCTAGGTCACGAATTTGTTCCCTTGGTCCTCTCAGTTGTCTAGCTTTCCTTTCATCTCTCTTAGTCTCTGTCTCGGTATTTATTATCAGTAAATACATTTGATTTTTATTTATTAAAATATATAAATGTGTTGCACGTTTATATGCAAAAAACATTACAGCCAAAGAGATATTGAACATTTCGCATAGCACAAAACGTATAAGAAGAGAAAACCATTGTTTCTCTTTCCAGTGACAGTAAAACATCTGCACAACCGCTATTTTCTATTGCAAAAGGTACCGCTTTATTGGTAAAATTCCTAACTGAGGATGCTTATTTACAACAAAACGCACTTACTTAGAAACAAAATTAGTAATTACATTTAAACCGAGAAATGCATCTTTGTCTTTGTACTTCATAAGTGTGCGGATCAAAACGCCTTTCTGTACAAAGTTTTAAAGATTTTATATATTTTCGAATTTATATTTTTAAATTATTATTCCATTGTGGTTTATGTATATGTATTTAAACGTTTGAAATTTCAACGCTTTCATTTGTGTTTACTCTTTGTCTTCTTCCTGATTTTAATTGCCTTTGCAAAGACTCAGTGACTATTAAATGCGCCTAAGATAGACCTTACTGGAACCCGTGCACCTCAGAGAGTTGTATTTTCGAATTGATCGGTATATATATATATGTGTGTGTGTGTGTGTGTGTGTGTGTGTGTGTGTGTGTGGTATTTAAAGTGGTTTTGGTGTAAATAAAATTGATATACCTCGTACATTTCGAATATCAAATTGTGATCCGCCCATGCCGCAGTAAGACGTTTATATAAACATTCTCGCAACCGTGTACTATTGATTCTATAACAATGATAGATGATAATTTTCCACACACTAATCATTAGTAACGGTGAAAATAACGATAAAAGCCTTTAAAAATTTCCGTTTTCTAAATGAATTTAATATGTTACACAATTTTATCGCAGTCTTTTCTGTTTCCTGTTCGACCGTCCACTCTCATGCATAATGGAAAACAAAACTATACAGAAATCTGAAATGAGGGAGAAAACGTATTTGGGTTGGTTGAAAACCTTGAAACTGAACTTAAAGCAAATAACATATGCTTCGTCATAATGGTATGTCTGCACTCTCCTTGGGATTTATCTTCAGTGTTTATATAATACAAAAGTGTAAAACCTATCGACACTATACGGTAAATTTCTTGGTTGCATGGTACACATAATGGGATGCATTTAATGGTTTATTGTTATATACGTTTTTTAAACGTATAATAATATTCTAAAAATATATTAATTATATATGAAAATGTCCAAAAGCCCCCCCCCCCTCTCTCTGTCTCTCTTTCTCTCTCTCTCTCTCTGGGCCATCGTAGCAATATACAGCCGAAAATGTATGAAAAGAAGAGCGTATATATATATATATATATATATATATATATATATATATATATAATATTTGTATTTCAGGTGGATCAGTTCGATTACCCCTTACACATCGCTGTGGCCAGTGGAAGCTTGGAGGCTGTGGAGAATTTAGTCAGGACAAAAGACATTAATTCCTGCGACGAGGTAGCCATGCCGTTTGTATTCTTAAAATGGCCAATTTCAACCACCGTTTCATTTTTAATTTGAATAGATGCTTAAAGAACATTTATAGTGTCTCCAGAGTGTATATTGGAATCATCAGTTACATTTCCTAGGGCTTTCATTATTATAATATACTTCAGTTTCTACGTCTTTCATTACTTTAATCGGCTCTATTTCCTACGTCTTTCATTGATATAATCTGCTATAGTTCCTATGTCTTTCATTGTTATAGTCTGCGTCCGTTCCTACGTCTTTCATTGCTTTAATCTGTTTTGTCACTACGTCTTTCAATGCTTTAATCTGTTTTGTCACTACGTCTTTCAATGCTTTAATCTGTTTTGTCTCTACGTCTTTCAATGCTTTAATCTGTTTTGTCACTACGTCTTTCAATGCTTTAATCTGTTTTGTCACTACGTCTTTCATTGCTTTAATCTGTTTTGTCTATACGTCTTTCAATGCTTTAATCTGTTTTGTCACTACGTCTTTGAATGCTTTAATCTGTTTTGTCTCTACGTCTTTCAATGCTTTAATCTGTTTTGTCTATACGTCTTTCAATGCTTTAATCTGTTTTGTCACTACGTCTTTCAATGCTTTAATCTGTTTTGTCACTACGTCTTTCAATGCTTTAATCTGTTTTGTCACTACGTCTTTCATTGCTTTAATCTGTTTTGTCACTACGTCTTTCAATGCTTTAATCTGTTTTGTCACTACGTCTTTCAATGCTTTAATCTGTTTTGTCACTACGTCTTTCATTGCTTTAATCTGTTTTGTCTCTACGTCTTTCAATGCTTTAATCTGTTTTGTCACTACGTCTTTCAATGCTTTAATCTGTTTTGTCACTACGTCTTTCAATGCTTTAATCTGTTTTGTCTCTACGTCTTTCAATGCTTTAATCTGTTTTGTCACTACGTCTTTGAATGCTTTAATCTGTTTTATCACTACGTCTTTCATTGTTATAGTCTGCTACAGTTACTATGTCTTTCATTTATATATTCTGCTACATTTCCTACGTCTTTTATTGTTTTAATCTGTTTCAGTTCCTACGTTTTTCATTGCTTTAATCTGTTTTGTCTCTACGTATTTCAATGCTTTAATCTGTTTTGTCAATACGTCTTTCAATGCTTTAATCTGTTTTGTCACTACGTCTTTCAATGCTTTAATCTGTTTTGTCACTACGTCTTTCAATGCTTTAATCTGTTTTGTCACTACGTCTTTCATTGCTTTAATCTGTTTTGTCACTACGTCTTTCAATGCTTTAATCTGTTTTGTCACTACGTCTTTCAATGCTTTAATCTGTTTTGTCACTACGTCTTTCATTGCTATAATCTGCTACAGTTACTACGTCTTTCATTTATATATTCTGCTATATTTCCTACGTCTTTTATTGTTTTAATCTGTTTCAGTTCCTACGTTTTTCATTGCTTTAATCTGCTTTATTTTCTACGTCTTTCATTGAAATAATCTGCTACAGTTCCTATGTCTCTTATTGCTTTAATCGGCTCATTTTTCCCACGTCTTTCATTCATATAATCTGCTACATTTCCAACGTCTTTCGATGCTTTAATCTGTTTCGGTTCCGACGTCTTTCATTGCTTTAGTCTGCTAGAGTTCCTACGTCTTATATTGCTATAATATGATTCAGTTCCTACGTCTTTCATTGTTATAATCTTCTCCGTTCCTACGTCGTGCATTGCTATAATCATCTCCGTTCCTACGTCGTGCATTGCTATAATATGATTCAGTTCCTACGTCTTTCATTGTTATAATCTTCTCCGTTCCTACGTCGTGCATTGCTATAATCATCTCCGTTCCTACGTCGTGCATTGCTATAATCTGATACAGTTCCTACGTCTTTCTTTGTTACAATCTGCTTCAGTTCATATGTCTTTCACATACATGGAATTTGGTTTTTTAAATCCTTCTTGCGCATGTATGACGATATTACTGTAAAATGTTAAGTAACTCGATTACGAGCATAAAATGGATAACACATGTTAAGGAAAGAACCAAACTTGTTGTTCAAAAAACTTTTTGTTTCCGTTTACTTTCTGTTCCCTGTCCTTTGTTTCTAACATATATTAACCTTCTAGGCTTAATAGTCTTTGCTTTAAGGATATTTAAATAATTAACATTAAAAGATAGTACGAGGTTCTACATTATTCTGACAATAAATCAGATGTAGATCCAGAAGAATTCTCTAAAATATTTTTCAAATTCAGGAATTCACATTAAAGCTGTGTGCATATATCGCTATAACATACTTCTAGTCTGAAGTTTAGAATTCGAGCGAATTGTTATTTCACGCTTTCCCTGTTTGATATTAATAATTTCAGTGAGTTGTTATTTCATGCCTTCCCTGTTTGAAATTTAGAAATCGGGTTAGCATAGTTTTCTGTTACTAGTATGCGTTCTCCGTTTGAATTTTTGAGTTTTAGAAAACTGTTATAGCACGCGTCTAAAAGTTTGAATTACAATGCGTTCCCTGTTTAAACTATCGAATTTATGAGAACTGTTATTGCACGCATTCCTGTTTGACGTCCGAATTCGGCCCAGTACAGTATTCATTTTATAGTATGTGTTCCACGTTTGAACTTAAGGATTCGAGTCAGCTAGTGTATTCAAGCATTCCTGTTTGACTTTCAATATTCAGGTCAGTACAGCATTATATTGTAGTATGTACTCCATGTTTGAACTTAAGAATTCGTGTCAACTAGTGTATTGTTATAGTAGGCGTTTCTGTTTAAAGTTGAGTATGCCAGTTAGGTTTTGTTTGTTTGTTCTACTTTAAAATACGCGTTCTCTGTCTGATGCTTACCATTCGAATACGTCATTATCGTAAGCCTTTTCTTTTCTTAAGTATATACTCGAGTCAGCTTAGTATCCTCTAATAGTACTCGTTCTCTGTATAATTCGAGTCATCTTAGTATCTTCTACGTATTCACTGTGCAATACGAATTAGATTAGTATCCTTTACAATACGCGTTCCCTTTTTAAATCTAGTTGGCTTAGTATCCTCTTACAGTACTCGTTCCCTGTGCAAGTCTAGACTTCTTAGTATCCTCTACGTGTCCCCTGTACTATACGAGTCAGATTTGCATTCTCTGTTTTAGCTTAGTATACTCTGACTCATCTTCACATTACACTTGTGATACCGAGTATACACCGTAACCTTCAACTGCCTTTGAACCTATCTCTATGGGCTTGGTCTTGTGAAGAAAAACGCCCCATACTCATGTGAACTCGATCCGATTCGGACATCATTGCTGTTTGAGTAATTGATTCAATATGGAATTAAATAACCGATGTTATCAATACTTTTCTCTTATTCAGGGGATTCCCATCAATTTTCATAACTGCTACTGTAACGCCTCTGTTGAAGGAATCGACACTTGACCTTGACCCAATCCATATAAAGAACAACCAACTTGTGTCTAGCCTCTCATTCATACAAGAAAATCATCTTGCAAAACGTTGTTCCATCATGACTTGTATCCAACGTTCCCTCTAAGTTACGCGCGCGCGTAGCTGCTCAGGCATCCCAACGCAGGTGAATTGTCAATTTTTGCTGAATCCAACGTTAAATTTTACTCGTCTCCGTAATGCTTGCGCAGTGCAGCGAGCACTGCGCGAACACCTACCATTCGCTTAGAGGGAACGTTGCTTGTATCGTATCTAAATTAAAACAGCCATTTCAGTAATACACAGTTCAAATATCGCCTTCGCCATAGCACTGAATGTGCCTTTCAAAAAGTGGTCAACGACCTTCTCTCTGCTTTGGATAGTGACAAAATTACAGCTTTCATCCTCCTTGACTTGTCTGCGGTATTTGACACAATAGACCATGATATATTACATCACAGTTTCCAGTATGTATTCACGATACAGCCTTACCCTGGTATAAGCCCTACTTCGTCAATAGGACAAAACTTCTGTCCGTAAATGGAAAACGGTCGAGTCTGTTGATCTTTTCTGATGTTCAATAAGGCTTTGTTCTCGGTCCAGATCTCTTTATTCTGTACACTCAGCAGCTCTCAAATGTCACTGATCGACATTCGGCGTCTCACCAGTTGTACGCTGATGCAACTGAAATATACAAATGTAGCTACTACACAACTAACATTGAGGCTACCATATAAGTTGTGAGTGGCATTTCCGATGTGAAGTCAAGGATGACATGTAACACGCTGAAAATTAATGTATGAACAAAACACAACAGAAGCCATCATTATGACCACGCAAAGACTTTCTCATTCAAATCATTAATCTCAAAGAATGAGTATCAAGTAACTGTAAATCTTCACAGTCAGTACGAAATCAAGGTCTCACTTTCGGCAGTACGCTCTCATTATACTATCATGTAATGAACATCTGGAAGGCTGCACAAACGGAACCGAAATAAATCAGCTCCTTTCCCAGCTTTCCTTCTGTTGATGCCACTAAAACACTTGTATGTTTCTTAGTACTTTCAAAACTGGATTATTGAAGTAAGTTTATATCTGGTTGGTATCCGTATCTACTAGACACTTTATAACTTTGAAACTCGGCTGCTCGGATCATCTTCAAAGTAGACATAATGGAGCAAACCTCCCTCTGCTCTGTAATCTTCAATCGATACCATTTCGATCCAGAATCAAACGCTAAATCTGTTCACTATGCAACATTTGGTCGACTGCCTCGAGTTCAGTCTACACTTTTGATCTAACGCAAGTGTAAATCCCATCTAGAAACGTTCCTCTATTGACAATAGCATTATCGTTCTTCCCACCGTTTAAAATGAAGTCAAGGGCTACTCAGGCTTGGTGTGTTCTTAGGAAAGGCGATTAGCTACCATTGTGATCAAGTACAGCAAAATATAATAAACAAAGAAAAGAGCATAAACTGCATAGCATAACATGTAATAGTATGTTTCTCAATGCCCGATGTTAATAGATTATAGCACAGGTAAGACATAAATACAAATGATTAATAAAACCTTAGCAAATTAGTTTAACTCGATTTTATAGTGTGTAAAACCTTGCCAAAACGTAAGATAATATAAATATTTTGAATAATCCCATATTTTTCACAGCTGACTTTTTAGCAATCAGCTGTCGAAGTTTTCGGTGATATCCAAAACTGAATTGGACAAAGAGTTGCAGTCTTAAGATAGGATTTTGTCCTATCCACGTATATATATATATATATATATATATATATATATATATATATATATATATATATATATATATATATATATATATATATATCCTTGGGTGGTCATGATTGGTTGATATTGAAAGTTATTTTGTGGGAAATATAATCTTTTAAAATATAATCTTATCCTAGTTGTAACTGAAAAAAACCCATTGTTTTCTTGATGGAATTTCAGTCCTTTAACAGTCTTGATCATGGAACACTCGTAAATGAATTTGCACCTATTTTGGTACGGAAAATTGAAACCACATGTTTCAAGCACATGTAGATCCAGAAAATGCCGCGGTTCATATTTTTCTCTACACATAAGTTGACATCCAGGTTTAATCTATACTAATAAATATAAGTTTGATCACGAGCACTCAGAAATTTATTGAATTTGTAATAGTATAGTGTTTGGACAGATTTACTATGGGAACAAAATTAGTACCGCGAGTCCTTTACCTCTGGGTCATCTTAATCTTAGCACATTGGTTCAGTGCATTAGAAGGCAAACAAAACAAAAGCTTCACATTATTCACGAAACTATCTGTTATCCAAGCGACCGAAGCTGCATTATTATATATAACCCAAAAAGGAGGTAACCTGCCGTCCGAAGTATGCTGTGTCCATCTTTAGTTAAGGACACAATAAACTAATTCAATTCTAATATTAAACACAATGATATAACAAATTCGATAAGATTAATACTCTGAATACTCATGACCAAACCTATATTTAATGGTATAGACATATCATTGTTTATAAAAGACAATATGAGCTACAACATTTTCTGGATAGTATTGTGTTTTGAAACATGTATTTTCATTTCTGTACCACATTATCAAATGCTTATTTCAGAAATACGTTTTCGAAAGTCTTCCATCAATCAAACATTGTCTATTTTTTAGCTACAATTAACATAACCTCTGAAAATTATTCTTTTCAGTAAAATCCCATTTTCATCATCAACGAATCCTGGCCAGCGAAACCTATATACAATCAATTTCTAGACTGAAGCAAACCCAGGGTGTGGGGAAACACCAAATGTAACGACAACGAGAAGCCTCACAATTGAGCGCTAACGAAGAACAAATAAATTTAATAAAGCAAAAAGAATAGAGACATGTATTTTACATATTCAATATATATACAAATTTAACGTTGTGTTTGTCACACATATTGCTGCGAGACCACTAAGGAACGCAAGATCCATTTAGTCATTCATTTCTCGACTGTAAGTTGTATTTTTATGCACATATGACGTAATAATATCCATACTTTGAATACTTGCCGGGAAGATATCCTCTTGTTTTAAAATGTCTGCTAGGGGGTGCCTATTCTATCAAATGTTCTCCCGAATGATATCTCTACATTTTCTATGCATATTCAGTGTGGACAGGCTGAATCTAAACTGCGTCGCATATCTCATAATGATCAAAATGACTATTTTACATGTAAATAATTTTATGACATTTTGCTCTTTTCAGCAATTAGTGAGAGATAGATTTTAAAGTAATACGGATATTTTTTAATTCTGCAGGTGATAATCAGACATCAGACGTTTTAAATGAACTTCATTATGATCATTAGTATTTTAAAAAATCTTTGGGCTAAGTTAAATTTGGGTTAATTTAAACTGGTCTACATTGTAGAATGGGAAGACACCGTTGCACATTGCATGCGAAAAGAGTCAGATGGACGCAGTGAAGACATTGTTAAGTCTAGGGGCAGACGTGAACAAAGTGGACAGGGTAAGTTGTTTATGTCGTTGACCATCACTCGATGTAGAGCTAATTTTGTTTCGTAAAGCTGCAACCAGGATTATAATCTAAACTTTTGTGTTTGATGAAATACACTTTATCAATATAAAACACCAGCGTATAAATCAAGAATATGGTGCTACATGGATGCTTGATTCTTTGCCATAAAGACATATTTTAGTTTTGATGACTATCTGCAAAAAAGCGAAACAAACCTGCTATTCAGTTTTAGAAATAACAGAGCACAGTACTCAAAAAAAAAATGTGAACGTTTGTGTAACAGTGCTATAAATAAATAATCGTGCTATAAATAAGCAATAGTGCTATAATTAAAACATAGTGCTATAAATAAACAACAGTGCTATAAATAAACAATAATGCTCATCAGATAAGTACTAGATACAATTATTCCTGTATTTCGTCACAAGACAACAAAGTTGAATGTATTTATCTTCTCAGGAAAATGGGAAAACGGCTCTTCATTACGCATGTTCGACAGGAAGGATTGACCTTGTTGATGAACTCCTTCGACAAGGAGCAATTGTATTCACAAATGCCGCGGTGAGAATAGTAGTATGACAATCGAATGTTTTGAGGAGACGAACATGTATAGGTTTAAGCAGTCATTACATTCTTTCCATACACCTTTGATATCTTTTCGATTTATGTTAATCGCTTTTACCGTTGTTGAGGATGTTCTTTGATAGACATTATGTCTTAATTCTCATGAACGTTACGATAACATTGCTTCTTGTAAATGGTACAGACTATATATAGTATACAATTCATACTATTATAGCAGCCATTTATAATTAATTTTAACATATATTAAACAAGATAATTATAAGCACAAAATTAAAGGTAAATTTTGATGTACATAAAGTTTGTGAACAAATATCATATGGTACTCATAAACTGTGTGCAAAGCGTGTGAGGTAATGAGAGCCAATTGCCGTTCCCGAAGACACGCCAATGCAACACTAAAGTGTCCGTGGGTATCGATCCAGTAAATCTTGATTTACGTGTTGGACTCTCTACCGACTGAACAACATCGTACGAAACTTCATTTAAGCTTCGTATGAAGTAGACTGTTGGTAGGGTATCGGACGCATGAACCAATAATTGCTGGTTCGATACCTGCCTTGGCCGGATCAGATCGACTGCATCAGTGTGTCTTATTAAAATGCAGTCAGATACCATTTGCATTGGTGTAATATAGTCAATGTGTTAAAGTGCAAATCAACCAACCATCAAACAATCTTTCATAATATAAAAAATCTTAATCGTATTGTTTTTAAAATGAAAGACAACATGTACATACAGATACAAAATAAGTATTTTTTGCTTTCCTAAAGAAGCAACGTCATTGCAATTATTCTAGTAGAACCGTACACCCTGAAATAGAACATAATAGTAACCGACCAAAAACTCAAATAATTTCTATAATTTTATATTATGAAACATCAAAACAGACAAAACTTGGAAGACAGATGTCAATCTGATTAGAACTGAGATCTAATAATAGTGTGCGTTCTGCTGAAATGTTATATTCCATGTCCACGCTTAGTAGCTAATAAGAAATATATGTAAGGAAGAGTGATCTATATCAACCAAATTTTCCGAATGATGTTCATCAGTATGAAAACAGTAATTTAATTGTGAAACGAAAGATAAACAGAACATGACGTGCTTCGGTGCCTGTCAGATCTGCTTATTTATGCTTCAAACTCGATTTAAACTAGATCAGATAGATGTAAGCGTGTCATTGTGTTTGCCAGAGGATGATCATCTGCACTTATTCACTTGAAACGTGACACAGGTTAATTCCTTATATCCGGTACACGTAATTTGCTTCTGACGATATATAAATTTCGTATATCTATGATTAGATTTTTTTCTACCATATAATTCTATTTCAAATAAGTAAACACTCAACAGCCGAGGCAATTTTATTGTTGATTTTCAAAGTACAACATCACAAGAGGTGAAAACATAAATAAGAGAATGGAATACATTTCATCTCTCTTCTGGAAAAATAAATTTGTGTCATATCCAGTCAGATACTAATATTATGTACGCATTCAAATTACCACTGTTTGGCCCAAACAAAAGCAGAGGACGTCTTCGCAGAGGTTTTAGTTACTTGCATTATTCAGAATTTTGCTACGGTCAACATAGTTCTTAATAAATGTGTACTAGAATGGATACTGTGTAGGATGATTACAAACGTTGTTCAAAATGACAAAACGTAACTTCTCATCACAACCTTATTGTTCTCTCATTCAGGATGAGATCAACCCTTTGCATCTGGCAGCTGATGGCGGCCATATTGATGTGATCAAACAACTCTGCTCTGTTCATGGGGAGATTCGATGTCGAAATAAGGTGAGCATAAGAAAGTTATGGGTTCTTGTTTGCTGTTTATCTAGTTGCACCGTCAATCGCTTGTTTTGACTGGTTGTTTACGGTTGGCTCTGTGTCATATCTTCTGTACATACATTTGCTTTCTTTTAGTTTTGGGGGATAATGTTTTCTCTTTTCCCTTTATGACACGAAACATGAGAGGCTGGTGTGGAATTGTAGTTTACTCCATAACGGACGATTTAACGATTAATATATAACCATGTGATGTATTGTAAAGTCTAAATCAATATATCTCGTTCTGCTTGCACGTGAAGGTTTTGATTCATAGGTTTTAATCTCATAAAATATCTACTGTATTAAACCACCTAGTTGCTAATGGATCTCAGCGCGTTAGTATCCAACATTGCCAGAATCCATCGTTTCCAGAGATTTACTATTGAACACCTTAATGTCATTTCAGATTTTAAATCCAAGGCTGGCGACCTCTCGTGTTGATGTAAAAAATCATCTTAACTAGTATAAAATAGTAGTAGGAACTTGTTAAGGTTAGAATCAATGCATAACCACTGTTAAACTAGTCTCATATGCCGAGTTTCCTGGCTCTGACCTCTACCATTGACCTTAACCCTATCGTTTCTACCTTAAGTATATAATGTAAGGTATGCTAAATATGCAGACCAATGTCAGTTTCGTTACCTCATGTACATCATATTTGTGATGTTAATTTCACTAGTCTCTTCTGACTGTCGGACGTCCGCCAGTGCTGGTAAGATGGTTGATTCATTAATAATGAAGTACTTCATTCGACCGAGGCGTAGTTATCAATCTGCTATCCTCCATATTGCTCGTTTACGACATTTAAATTCGGCTATATCAAGTTTAGGAAACTCAAGTATCGTCAGAATATATAAATGGTATGCTATTGTTTTATAGGATGACTCGGAACCGATTCACTTCGCTGCACTAAGGGACAGGCACGAAATACTGGAACATATGGTAACACTTGGTGCAGATATCAATGCGAAAGACTGGGTAAGACGTAGCATTTTAAAAAAAAGCCGTTGAACATAAATCATCAAAATGTTCAGTACATGTTGCTAACAATATCAAATATAAACTTTCATTTGCATTCTATGTAAAATGATTTAAACAATATATATATATATATATATATATATATATATATATATATATATATATATATATATATATATATATATAAGAATTTATACTTGTAATTAGTGATTGTTTCATTTCCTAGGTATGGACTCTGTGTAAGTTATTTTTCACTTTTTTCCTAAATAATCTTTTCTTTTTGCATTTAAAGTCTTGCATTTTCGATATGTGCCATATAGATGTATCTTGCCACATGAGGATTTCCTTTTCAATCGCTTGCGTATGCATATGTCCTTTGTCAATGAAAGCGCTAACTTTTATATTTGGTGGCATCTGTGTTCCTTTCCTTTCCTTTGGACATCAATGTTTAACACAAATTATAAAATTTTAAAAAATATTCGGTATTGATGACAATGAAAGCAAGTGCTATGTCGTACAAGCAAATTTCAGGGGTGCAAAGAAAACGCAATCAATCTTACATCGTTGTCCACAGCTTGATGCAACACCTATGCATTATGCTGCTAGAGGAGGGGGCGCACGAGCAATTCAAAAACTGCACGAGTTGGGGGCACCTATTGAACCCAGAGACTATGTAAGTGTTTCCTGTTTCTAAGTATATAATTTACGCTTGAGATTTAACAAGGTAGGTAGAAGTGTACACTCATACGCCATGAAAATGATAATATACAAAATATGATTAACTTGTATCGTGAGCTCCATTTGTGATATAAATTATGACACAGTAACACAATGAGATATTTTTCTTACGTCTGTCAAAACTTTTTTTGCGACTGACACTATCTGATATTTATCCGTTGCATATGTGTGTGTGTGTGTGTGTGTGTTCTCGTGCATAATGAAGGAATAAAAAACGTTCATGATAGATTCACTGAAAAGATTGAATATTACATATGCTGGAAACCGACTTGTTACAAAAAGTGTATAAGTATGCTAGACCGTGCTAAACTTATAGCCCATTTCATCGGAATTCTTGCATCAGTATTTTTTTTATCTATTTGTTTACCATAGCGTGGCAATACCCCACTCCATTATGCCGCCTTGCACAATCAAGACTCAACAATCGCTGTGCTGTCTGAGCTAGGAGCCGATATGCATCCCAGAGATAGAGTAAGCATTTATCGAAGATTAGGGACGTTAAATATTGCTACTGTGGCAGTTTTGTACAATATTGACTTATGTCGTGGTAGCAAGTTGTATACAATGTTAAGAATTACCACTCTGCGCCATAGTCGCTAAATAAGTCACTCTGCTATCTGGATATTTACTATCCAGTTGTGGATATTATCCCTTCACCGACCAGCTCTGAGATCAGGTCTGTATATTGCGAGCAGCAACAAGTTAGTTCCAAATATGTGGCCTCTTTACTTTGCTAATTTGTTGACTTATTGCAGTCATTATACATTTATTGGAATTAGTTTTAAACTAAGTAGAATTCTTTCAAAACAAAGTATGTTATTATTTGCTTTTTCAACGCGTAAAATTACCTGTGCTTATTAATGCATTCCCGTTATCAAAACCTCATTTTCGGAGGTGCGTAGTTTTGCACTCTACCAAAGCTCTTAAATTTCGGATGTAAGTAAATGTTGATTGTAGTTCGCAATCCCATAATGCCTAAACAGTGGCAAAATACTAACAATGGACATGACGTTTGTTTTGTTCTTCATACTTGTGTTATTCAAATACTTTGTATATACAGAATCAAAATGTTTTTTAAAATCATTTTTTTTTCAGAAAAAGGCGACTCCCTTGCATTTGGCAGCAAAAACTGGAAATCCAAAATCGGTTGCAGAACTTCTGAGGTGCCGGGCAGACATGAATCTACCCATTAAGGTGTGACTCACAGGATAGTCTTATAATGTTCAAATTTTTGTTTTACTGTATATATTAGAGTAGTAATTATATTATTATATTAATTAAGACTTATTATATTTGCTTAATTAGAATGACAGAGAAATATATATTTTGTTTGATGAGTCCGATAGAATAAAATAACAATAACTGTTTAAAGGAAAACGAAAACATTTTAAATATGTATCTTAAATGAATATACAAAAGCTATAGAAAAATAATCCAACGACTGACTCAGAATCAACTGAATATTTTCGAAGGTATAACCGACAAATCTAAAACATTCATGTTGATAGTTTGCGATACAAAAGATACCATGATGGATATAGCTGTCAGACCACTAAGTCGCATTCTATCTCTCCCCGACAAAATGCGCTGTCAATCCATTTCCCCCATAAATCCATGTTTAATTTCGTGGGGTTAAAGCCTTTTTTCGGCACATGATAGGCGGCCAGTATATCCGGTAGTGGAAATAAATGGGAAAACCTCCGGAAACAACCCGACACACAGAAAGCTAATAGCAAACGTTCTTACATATCCACTACGACCGAGCCAGGGAACAGGAGTAATTTGTTAAGGCGAGCGCATTATACCATTGGGCAACCCAAGGTATCGGTTAATTTGAGCATGGTTTCAAGCATTGCCCACATCAGTGGTGTTAAACTATACAGTGAGCAGAGCAGATATGTCCAAATATTGGAGGTATGAGAGTTACCAGCTCTCTCAGGTGTGTGCAATCAACATCTTTCACTACGTCATAACTATAAGATGTGTACTTTTCATGCGAATTTTAAATTAATGAAATAGTCAGTTTCATTTCAGTTTGTTATTGCAACTATCAACACTTTAAATGACTTCAACCGACTGTGATTTTGTCGCATAACCGGAACAAGATGAACAGCGCTAGACAGATCCATCTTTTACGAGTGAATAGCTTAAAACTATGACTACATCCGGTACATCTGGAAATGTCGATTGCGGACAATAACTCGATTAATTATCCCTTGAAAAAGTGCTACAAAGTAAATGTTCAGCACAATACCGATGTTTAAAATCACACCTGACATTTAATAAATTCGCCTTGTCTAAAGCAGTTTGTTTTCCAAAGTCATAATTGATTCATTGACAATAGAAATGTTAATGATAAATAATTATGATGTGTCTGGTATTTATGGATATTAATGAAACGACTAAACAATGGTGGCACTAGAAATAATTTTAGATGCAGTGACAGAAAGGGTATATTGTAGAAATTATATCTTGTATCTTTTAAGCCTAATTCATGACTCTTTAACATTTCATCGGAGTGGTTATTAAATTTGTGCATTTATTTTATTGATTTGTTTTACAGAAAGGTCGACTTGCCATTCATATAGCAGCAGCAAATGGTCACGTCGGTGTTATTGCCGCATTGCATTCCCATGGGTGTGATCTAGACGTTCCGGACAAGGTAAGATGTTAACGCTTTGAGTGTTAAAAGTTTCTAGACTCCAGAATTATATATAACGCTTAATATTAAACGCTTTGTTCCCGCAGAATATCTGCTATTTGCAGGTACCTTATAGTTTCCTAGGCCCAAGATTCCAAGTTGGTAGCGAGGCCTGACAGGTTGAGATATTCTAGCATGACTATTTGTTTTATCAATTGGAGTGCAGGGCCCAAAAGACTCAGGGACCAAGTGACTGGCCTGCTCGCCTTGCCCTAAGGTCCAGTTACCTTGATATTTATGTAGAATATATTGACGACGTTATTTTGATGTTTGCAAATAATGTCATGATGTGTGTTTACAAATAAATGTATGAGAAATTTCTTACAAATGCGAAGTAAAGTTCTTTCCTACATTGACGGAACTAAGTTGTAAATTGAAATAATGCTTTGTACGTCATGAAAAAGAAATAGACTCAGAAAGAAAGTTATAATTAAAACGAAAATTATCCTAAACGAAATATAGAGGAAATAACGACGCAATATTTACTCGTAAAATAGATAAAGATTGCAAGGTGTACACTCATAAACTAATCAAGACATACAATAGACATAGCTTAAATTAAGGCTGCAATGTTTACACGTAGAAACCAATCAAGACCTACAATATATATATCTTAAATAAAAGCTGCAAGGTTTATAGGTTATAATTAATAAAGACCTACAATAGATATAGCTTAAATTAAAGATGCAAGGTTTACTAATCAGAATCTTAAACAGATAAAGCTCATACTGAAATAAGCCGATCAGACAGTCCTACACTTAAAATGATATTAACTAGAGATGTTGAGGCTGATATCAACTATTTATTAAAACCTCCAGGAATCTGCAGACACTCTTATCTGCAAACATTGGTGTATATTTTATACACTTACCGGTCTTTCTTGCGGATGTTGGGCTACCTTCGATTGAAGGGTTGCCAAATACCGTTACGTGCCTAAACTGTAAACATTTTTAAGTCAAGTTAGTTACGGTTTGCATGTAATAATAGCTGTCAGCTATTTAGTAAGTCTAGTTGGTAAATAATTGAGTTTCTTATCACTTAGATTAAGCAAGACCGTTTAGGTTAAATTAAATCATACATACGTGTAGACACATTGGTAAATGCTGCAATCGTAGTTGCAATATCATTTTATATACGTGAAACAAATTAGATCGTTGAACCTTATTTGCAAGTATCTACACGACTACAGTCAACGTGAATTAGTTTGTATCTAGTCAAGTAATGTCACCAAATTATTCAATTATGTGCGCGAATTGGAAAAGTTACGCGGTAGAGATTGTTGTCAGTAAACAGAAGTTTGGTCATTATCTCAAATCATCTAATTTTATTCGGAACTTTGAAGCTAAGAGATAATTAAAATATTAAGGATACTATTTTTACTAGGAACAATCTGAGTTCGCGACGTATCTTACCGTGGCACGCAAGTACGTGACAGTATTCGCAAAGAGATGCGATATCGAAAAGAACATTCAAAGCTTCTACTCCAAGGCTACATTAAGTATTTTATTGAATATTACAGAAAGGACAGAGACCTATTCATTATGCTGTACGGGGGAAACAGCCAAATATGGTCAAGTGCCTAGTCTCCTACGGGGCAAACCTTGATGCACCTGACGAGGTAATATATATGTATGTATGTATGTATGTATGTATGTATGTATGTATGTATGTATGTATGTATGTATGTATGTATGTATGTGTGTGCGTGTGTGTGTGTGTGTGTGTGTGTGTGTGTGTGTGTGTTTTCAGTTTATTGAGGTTGTCGTACATGTGAAGAATATCTTTTTTAAGCACATATGTAACAATCAATCGAGAGACTATTACCGCTCAAGATCATTAAGTATCAATATCAATAACCATATAGATAATGAGCTGATAAAACACAATCCTCCTTAAATGGCTTACCTAGAAGAAGAAAAAATTATGCATAATTCGCCTCAAAAGCTAGCTCTTTGTGATGTGGAAAGTATTCGGAGTAGCTTATTGCCAGCCATAAATAGGGTCGGGAGGGGGGGAGGGTATCAACTATTGTTTCAACATCCAGCGCCTATGGAACAGTTTCCGAGGCTTTGTCTACTTCAGTATTAGCTTTCCGTACTTAACGTTTTCCAGCAAATTGTCTCACTCATTTAGCAGTTAAAAACGAGGTTCGGTTTTATTTCGTTTTCTCACTAATTTGTGCTCACAATATGTTTCAATTTCGGAGGTGAGATGTTTCAGGTTACTGGGGAAATGTGATGATATGAAAGTAGCAAACGTTCGGGTATAAAAGTAATTTTGTCTGTCTTAAGGAGATTCCGGTATACTGAGGTTTCTTTTTTGAGGAATTGCGCTATATATACAAATAAATACTATTATCATCATACAGTTTAGAGACTTGTGATGGGGTTGCCGAAAAAACGAAACCTTTGTATTTTTAACCTTTTGTTTTCAGAATGGCCGAACAGCAGTACATAAGGCTGTTCAAGAACGGAACCACGAACTAATTGATGCCCTTTGTATGTGCAAAGCTAGTCCAAATGTAGAAGACAAAGTAATAGTATAGTTATGATAGCTTTGAATAATTTTAATCTATTTAATCTATCACCTTTAGACGATAGAAGTAAAATTAACTCAAAGCTGACGTCGCATGACGCAATACTCGATGCTTACAATAAGTATGAACTCCTTCAATGTTTTATAAAAGCAAATTATGATGCAACATTTCAAAACGTGACATATCTTCATTGGATAAAACTTAGAGGTATTTTGCTAAACATTTACAAGGTATCCCAACACATACACGATCAGACATTGCCCTGGGAATGTTAAGATGGATATCAGCGCAGTCCGATGTTGATAGAAGAAATTTGATATTTTGTTACACAGAATATGTTTGATGCCTAATCAGGCACATACTACACGTGTGTTTAACTTTGCGTTATTTCATTTTATATTGAGCGGATGTAAGTTAACCTACGGGTTAATTTCAAATTTTTATTTAACGTTAAAAGGTTTGACATGCTAACTGATTATTTGAAGCATTCCAAAATTCAAGAGAAACAAAACTGGAAAGAAATTGTAAGGTCAAAAATTGCTGGTCTTCAAAACAGCCTCTGGAGAGTTGATATGTCTAATCAAGCAGATTTTGACAGATTCTCTTCGATACACGAATATTTACGACCTGCCTCAGTGTTGCAGTCGGTTAAAACCAGACGACACACTAAGGTATTGATATATATATATAGGGCTAAACTATGGGTTGCTGTTCCTCCAACACATATCGATAAGTGTATTAGATGTGGGAATGTTTATAAAACTTAATACTTCATTGGTTTGTTGCTTGTCCTAATGTGTCGAAATTCAGAAACTCTTTCTGTGATTTCCTTTTTGATAAATTTCTGCTGAGCCTGCATATTACGTTATTTAATGCAGAATTTGAGCTGCAACTGCAATATCTTCTAGGTAAAAGGTTACCAGCAGGTGTATTCGACAAAGAAAACTCCAAGCTATTCACCCTGTATGCAGCATACTTTGTCATGCAGTGTGCAGCTATCTTCTGCAAATAAGGTACTGAAACTTGCAACTTATGCAGCTTAGGAATACCTTATTGATTGATATACTGCAATAATTCGTACTTGTTTTAGCTATTAGGTGCTTATTTACTGATTATAACCAAATGATTTATTGTTATATCAAGCAATCTTCTACAGAAAAAATGAAAACGATGATGACATTAGCGAATATAGACGAAACCAACATTCGATCTCGTTCTGAGATTGAGAGCATATTTTGGATTTCAAAAACAGGACAAGTTCCGAACATAACGGTCATTTAGAGCGGTTTGTAAAGCACGAATTTTAATATTAAGAAAAGATGTTTTTTATATTATTTTGCATAAATGTTTCAGACTTTTCGTACATCCCCCCCATGAGTTTAAAATTTTTAAAGCTCAACAAAACACGAAATAAGTATAAGTAATTGTGACCAGATTTTGTTTCCATCGTTGGATTTTCCCAGATATTGCAATAATCGTTATCATAGAACAAAAGTCATTTATCTCCATAACGTTTGCTCACACGTATGATATAACAAAACATTAAAACTAAATTACAGGGGTACGCAGCTGTGCTTGACAAGAAAGGGTTACTTTTTCAATACATAAAAATACAATTGGAACACTATAAAAACATTATGAAGACATTCTGAATTTTCCACATCATAGTGTGTCTTCAGATTTCCTCAATAACAAGAGTGATTCGACAATTTTCAGAGGTATAGAGTTTGAATCTGTTCATAATGGCTTGTTTTATTTATCTAATTTCAACTTCTCTAACTAATTTATTTCCCTAGAAGAAAAATAAATTAATGTTCAATATTAATATAATTTTGAAGTTTGGATTTCAACATAAGGATGTAGAATATCCCTTGACCATTTCATACCAGAATTAGGAAATTCAATGTACAGGTTTCACATCTAGTTTCAAGTGTGATACCAATATCAGAATGCTTTATACCAGCACCTGTTCAGAATTATCGTAAAAGTATTAAATATATTCTTAAACTCAATGTATTATGCTCGGTTTGCAGATATTTAAAAATGCCATATGACTATTAGATTTGCAGCGATTTAGGAAGGTTATAGTTTCTTGGCAATTCATCTGATGTCAAAACAATAAAAAAGTAACAGCAGCATTCTTTCAGAAACCTATTAGCTAAGTATGTTTGTCATCATCGACTATTAATGTTTAAAAAAGAAATAGTAATTTATTTGACCTATTATTACCATTAAAGTGTCTTACTGAAAATTAATATTTATTCTAAAACTCTTTCATGCCAGGTTTGGTTTTCATTGAAAGGCACAATTTGTTCACAATTCATGGTCAGATACATGTCCTGTTTTTGTATCTTTTCCAACACAAGGAAGGTCATTATCCCATATACTACGCGGCTATCAATGAAGATGTGGAAACTGGACGATGCCTTCTTAAGTACGGAGTGCAGCTAAATCGTTACAATAAGGTATGGACTCCCATCCTCTTAGTCATGATATCAAGGGAGGATAATTGTTTGTGAATTATTTGTGGAGTATTGCAAACACAAGGGTCGACAAGCTTAGAAGTTGCAGTTTCGAGAAGTAAACGTATCAACGTATCTCTTAGCATCAGAACTCAATATAACTTTTGGGATTCAGTTTTCGTTGAACTCAGATAATGATTTGCCCCATTCGGGTTTTGTAATTGCAAGATAGTGAAAATAAATGGGGGTCTCATATGTAGCTGACATTTGTATTCTTATATGTCTTATTCGAATTCTTATTTCCAATATGATTTTTTTGACAATTACAACTGATAAAATGTATAATAAGACGGACAATTTTTCTGACAAAATTACAAAATAAACAACTATTTATCAAGTGTATTGTGATTTGATCTAAGTAGGAGTTTGTTAAAAAAAAATAACAACTTTTTATAACCATGAGCAATTATTATAAAATTAAACCATTAGAGATTACTTGACAGCACAATTTCAACTGATTCGTTACCATACAGTTATGATGCATAATTTCAGCGACAACCGTTAGGAGCATTTGAACCTGTCTCTATTGATTTAGTACTGACAATCGTGATGAAAAGTTCACCAAAGTATTGTGAACTTGATCCAATTCCGACATCACTGCTGCTTGAGTGCTTAGACCCAATATTGCCTTCACCAACTGGTGTTATTAATATCTCTCTCTCATCAGGGGAATTCCCATCGTTTTTCAAAACTGCCATCGTAAAGCCACTGCTAAAGAAACCAACACTGGACTATAACGATTTAAAGAACTACCGACCAGTTTCTAATCTCCCATTCATATCGAAAATCGTATAAAAGGTTGTTCTAACTCAACTTGTATCTCATTTGAATTCAAACAGTCTTTTTAGTAATGTGCAGTCTGCATATCGCCCTTGCCACAGTACGGAAACTACTCTTCTGAAAGTATTTAGTGACATTCTGCTTTGGATAGTGTAAAGATTAGAGTCCTCACTCTCCTGGATTTATTTGGAGCATTTGACACAAAAGACCATGATACATTACTTCACCTTCTCCAGCATGTATTTGGCATTCAGAATATAGCCCTACAGTGGTTCAAGTCCTACTTAGTCAACAGGACACAAATTATATATGCAAATGGAACACACTCCAGCCCAGTTGACGTATGTTGTGGTGCTCCACAGGGATCTGTTATTGGACCTGTTTTCTTCATTCTGTATACTCAGCCGCTCTCAAGTGTCATAGATCATCACAAAGTGTCGCACCAATTATATGCTGATGACACCCAAATATACAAGTCTAGCCACCCAACTGAAGTTGATGCTACCATAAATGGAGTAGGGAAGTGCATTTCTGATGTGAAATCATGGATGACATGTAACAACCTGCAGATGAATGATGATAAAACTGAGGCTATTCTGATCACAACACAAAGACATTCTCATTCACATCCTTTACCTCAGACAATAAGTACCAACACCAACATTAAATTCTCAGTCAGTACGGAACCTAGGCTTTACTCTAGACAGTACTCTCACATTGCACCAACATGTCATGAACATATGCAAGGCTGCATATCTTGAATTGAGACGCATCAGTTCCATTCGTAAATATCTTTCAGTTGATGCCACTAAAACACTTGTGTGTTCATTAGTACTTTCAAGACTGGACTATTGTCACTCAATTCTGTCTGGTTCGTCACAATATTTACTCCAGAAACTTCAAAAAGTTCAAAATACAGCTGCACGGATCATCTTTAGAGTATCTCGATCAGGGCACACCTCACCACTGCTCTGTACCCTACATTGGCTATCAATTCGATACAGAATCAAACACAAAATTTGTTCTCTGTGCTATATTTTAATGACAGACTCCAGTCCAACATACCTATCCAGCCTCACCACACCAGCTAGACCCTTACGCTCTTCTTCTGATAATCGTATACTCATTGGTCCCAAGGTGATAACAAAGTCATATGGACAACGTTCATTTGCACACCAGGGCCCAGCGACGTGGAACGAATTGCTCATTGAAATTAGACACAAAGACACAGTGGTCCCTTTTAAGAGTGCTCTTAAGACTCACCTGTTTCGACTGCAGGGACAAACTTAGCGACCAAATCATGTTTTGTATCTTATATATTTTCAGCATGTTTTTATGTTTTCCAATTTCATAGTTTTTGTCATCTGTTGTTCTGAAGTGTAGTCATATCATTATTGATGGTGTAATTATTATTATTATTATTATTATTATTATTATTATTATTATTATTATTATAACTCAATCACCATCTTCCCTAAAGCTATTTTATGATATAACCGCTATAAATATACAATATGGAATATTTATACTTTTTAATTGGTAGGCAATGATACAATTTAGTCTCAAGACAAGGAAAATCAGGACTCATGCAAAAAAATGTTTTACATAAGAAACATCGTGCAAAAAAATTATATAAACGTTGTAGGGAAATTAACCATTCCACAGCAAGGTATTTCTATCAATTACATGTCTCTCTAGGTAATCATTTACTACGGAACAGCAGAACTGAGCGCACGAAACAAACACAGACATCATATACAGCGCCGGATTAAGCACCGTGGAGGCCCATAGGCAGTCAAACTTTTGGGGCCCCAGACCCACGGTCACGGTCTCATGGGGGCCCCTGATGGGGCCCATAAAAGTCGCGGGGCCCATAGGCAGTTGCCTACTCTGCCTAATGGGTAATCCGGGACTGATCATATATATATATATATATATATATATATATATATATATATATATATATATATATATATATATATATATATATATATATGGCTGACAATTAAGACAGTCACGCTTTCTTAAGTCCGACGTTGAACGAACATTTTGGTTTGCAGGCTATGCTTGTATTATAGGACGTTTCCTGGCTAAAATAACAGGCAGATAATTGTCGAGTGTTTCTTTTAATAATTGATGTTATTTTCGAGGAGGCTGTGAAATCTAATAAAACAATTCTTTCTTTAGTTCCATAAAAATACAAACGAAATACATTTAGTAGAAATATACATCCACTGCTGTCATCATCAGCACATTACCTATTTTTGCATGTACATAACATTCTATTGTAGGATGGCATGTCGACAGTCCATGTTTTGACCATGGAAGGCAACGAAGGGGCTCTTAGGACGATCAAGGAACTTCACGGAAGTCTTAATATGTTTAACAAGGTAAGAATTGTAGTTACCATGTTCCAATGTCTACAGTGAATGCACATGAAACTTGTTTAAAAATGGAGACACGAAATATCTAGCTAATACGTTTGTTAATTAATAAATAAGCTAAATAAATATCAAGTGTTTTCAGGGTCCCACTCGATGAATTTAGCGAAGACCCAAATTTACAGCGTTAACTGCGCATAAATCGCTCATATTGTACATCTTCCTGAATGTGGATTCTACAACATTACTTTATCAAGGATAATTTTATTTCAACCAGATTTGAATGTAACTAAACATTAATTTGAATTTCAAAAATGGTAATTTAAAACATTTGATTACATCCTATATGGTAGCTATGCCACATATTTACGCGTTCTACCGACGTTTGTTTGTACAGCATAATTTTGAAGTTTGCATATCATAGATTTATCTCGTACACCTATGTATTAGGAAGACTGAAAATACGATGCATTTCCAATATTAAATAATCTTATTATAGGAGCGGTTTCCAAAGACAAGATGTTTTGTTAAGGACATATTTATTATTAAATGAGTGCTGACCCCTGAATATCCATTCATGACAAAGTAGTTTCCCACGACACGATGTTCTGTTAAGGTCTTGTCAAGCATCAAAAACTAGAGGTGATCACTCATCAAACTTAGTTATAATTTTAATCAAAATGAAACGAAATAAACGAGGAAACAATATACTTTTGTTTTATGTCTTTCCGTTTACACTATCAAATACCGTACTTGTAGCTCTTGTCTGTTTGAGTAAGGCATAATCTGCTTTCTCGTCATGCTTTGAGCGGTAAATTGGTGCTTATACGTTATAATTAAATTTTGATTTTAATCTATGCGTTTCAGTAACATTGTTTGCTTTTAATCCAAGAGATTATCGTCAGTTGTGTCTACTAAATTCACTTAATTGCTGCATTTGTAATGTTTTGCTTGTCGATATTATAAGTTAAGCGGTATTTGTTCATTCAATGTTTATCTGCATATTATACTGTATTTGTATGCCTTCCAAAGCACGCTGAATTTGATGTTTTTATTGTTTGTATGTCGTGATGGTAAAATACCCATGCTGAATTGTTGTTTTATATCATGCTGACTTGAAATAAATCGTATCTTTTTTTGTCTTTCGAGGATAAATACAGGAACATTTTAATAGTTTATATTAAAATTCGTTTAACACTTTTATTTACGTCTTTAATCATTTATTCTTAAATATCTTTACACAAGCAAGTTTGTTTTAATTTAAATTTTAATTTAAACATACCTTTCAACTATAGGAAGGCGACACTCCAGTGCATCTTGCAGTTAGGGTGCAAAGGGAAGAAACTCTACGCACGCTAATGGATCTTGGCGCTGATTTGAACATCTGCAACAAGGTAAAGTACTGTTGTACATTTTTGTTTCAATAAGTGATTTTGCTCGAAGATGTAAACACAAATGCTGTTTAAAATTATATACACACACACACACATATATATATATATATATATATATATATATATATATATATATATATATATATATATATATGTGTGTGTGTGTGTGTGTGTGTGTGTGTGTGTGTGTTTCCTCATCATGTTAATATTGTGGTCTGCTTTCTATTTTCAAACAAATTAACAGAAAGGTTTATCTGCTCTTCATGTGGCCATTCTTGAAAAGAAGCTGGACCTACTGGACCTTCTGCACAAGCTTAACGCTGATATAAATGGCAAAACAACGGTAATAACTACTGCTTATCCACACATTTCTCGCAGGCTCATTATGGTGCTAATGTATGATGACACAATTATGTAGTGTGACATTCGCGATCCAGATTTTGTTGAGCATAATCAATTATAGGGCTAATTTATGACATCAACATTACGTAGTGTGACTTTAGCGATCCATATTTTGTTAAGCATAATCAATTATACGGCTAATTTATGACAACAACATTATGTAGTGTGACTTTAGCGATCCATATTTTGTTAAGCATAATCAATTATAGGGCTAATTTATGATGACAAAATTATGCAGTGTGACATTCGCGATCGAGATTTTGTTCATCATATTCAAATTCAAGACTGACATCTTTTTGTTATCGATTTAAATTCTAAAAGAAGACGTTTGACTGCCAACAATATAAATAAAACTGTTTCAAAAATTTAAAGTGACACCTTCACTCTTAAGGACAGTCAGTATTACGGACAGTGACAGAAATGTATTCAGATAATTCAAGTTACATATTCTCAACAACAAAACAACGAATGGCACTATCTTACTAAATGACTCATAATTTCACATGCTGCATCTTTTCCAAATCTAGGCAATTCAGAGCCTGTATATTAGGCACAAACTCCAAATTGTTTTCATTGGAATCGATTTTTGATTATACTGATATAAGAAACGTATGATCACTTAATGGATTTGTTTCCAATCCTAACGTGAATGAGTTTTAAAACTTTTATTTTTGAAACATGTTTTCGTGGCTGCCCTTACACTGATGATAAAATACAAGGAAATAAGCTCTGAAATTATACACCGGGATAAGTGTTGTAACAGACAAAATTTAAATAAGGCTGATATGTGTCCTTTTATTTATCAATTTTATAAGGAAAATTTGAATGATCTGATTTGTTGATTCTAGTTTATATTTTCGCAAGTAGTTCTTTGTCACATTCTTGAGCCATCTCATTAAAATGACAAAACCGAGAATATAAACTCCATTGACTGCTTTTAGAATTCAGCAACCAGGGAGAGTACAACGTAAATATATTAGTGCACATTTGAAAACAAAATAACAAACCTGTTCATAGAATAAAAACAAAATAGATAATAATGATATCATATATATATAGCTTACACTGGCTGAAAAACTTGTATTAATAACGCACATACTCTACGAGGTGTTCGTAAATTAACATTTTTTGTTTCAGTTGACATCATCTCCTGAACTACCCCTGAGAGCGATTATGCCACCAAAATCAACTACAGTTGATGAATTTATTGCAATGAGGGTACGTACTACGAAGATATATGCTTTAAGACCAGGCTTAATCTTCACTGTCTCTAAAGATACATTTTTCATTCAAGAACCACGTACCTACCATATATCATTCAAGCTGAAGAAAAATTCCTGGGTTGAATCATCACACGTTATGACAGTCTTGACCTCAATTTGTTAAATTTTGAAACGAAAAACCGAATATTAGATACTGATACGAAGGAAGTGGTGTATTAAGCGTGGTAAGGAAATAACTGTCATCACCTTTAATATCATTTGTTATTTGAACTTGACAAAACTTGATAGCATGGGCAGTAAACTACTATATACGTGATGTGTTTTTTGTATAAAAAACGATAATCCAACTATGAAACCGCATCTTTGGAAAATCTGAAATTATCTCTGGAAAGGTTTATACATATTGAACCTTTTTAAGATAATTGGCTTCAATATGTCAGATATATGCTTGGAGTTTGAAGTAAACGAAGAGGGCGTTGTATCAGATCAAATCCAAACAATACCACAGAACTACACAAACGTTTCTTAATATGACACGAAAACCGTCTTCCATCCAGTGCAATAGAGAAACAATACTGTATGAAACATTTAGTATCAACAACTAGCTCAGACCTTGTCAATGCTATATTACTTCATAAAGGTATCATCATCCACAATATCATCATAAGAGGTGATCATAATAAAATCAGTTAAGATCACGAAGACATTTGTCAATCTTCAGATAGGGATGCATGCAAGATGTGATGGAAAAAACATTTTAAAAACGGGTGGAAGATTTAGAAGAAACTCGCTAACTACAAAATGTTGAATACATCTGGAATTTATTAACATAAATATTTCTTAAAGCTTTGTATGTACACATACAAAGTAGATACAATCAAAGTGGCATACCCGGTGGTTAGCAAAATTGATGAGTGAACCAGGGAAGGAACCAAAACGGAAGCTATACATTAAACCAACACTGGTCAGTTTGGATGCACACGTAAGACTTTCAAATATTTAGGAAACGAAGGAAACTCGAAAATTTGAAAACGTCATCAGAAGTAAACTATAGATTATTAGTAATCGAAACTATCATAGATAACGAAAGTAAACCAAGTTTAACAAAAAAGGTTTGGCAGCATATCAATAAAGAGAAAACAAACAAACTAATGGAGAGTATCAACTGTTAATGAGAATGATACAGTCCTAGACAACATTAAGATGAATGCCTGGGTAATATACCTAACCTTGAGAATACGCATATCTCACCAATACTTAGGATATCAACCACAAGGCATAGGGTATTGCTAATTGTCCCAAAACCTGAATGTAGACGAGTTAGGCAAGATTGACATCATACCATGCATGGTACTCAGAGAAGCAATAGATAAAATGACACCATATTTACAAATGCTGCTTGCATAATCAGTAGTAGATAGGAAAGTTCCCAAAAAAAAATTCGCCGTCTATAACATCACAACTGTTTACAAAAGCAATGATTAATCATCATCACAACTGTTTACAAAAGCATTGATTAATCATCACAACTGTTTACAAAAACAATTATTAATCATCACAGCTGTTTACAAAAGCAATGATTAATCATCACAGCTGTTTACAAAAGCAATGATTAATCATCACATCTGTTTACAAAAGCAATGAATAATCATCACAACTGTTTACAAAAGCAATGATTAATCATCACAACTGTTTACAAAAGCAATGATTAATCATCACAGCTGTTTACAAAAGCAATGATTTATCACCACAGCTGTTTACAAAAGCAATGATTAATCATCACAGCTGTTTACAAAAGCAATGATTAATCATCACATCTGTTTACAAAAGCAATGAATAATCATCACAACTGTTTACAAAAGCAATGATTAATCATCACAGCTGTTTACAAAAGCAATGATTAATCATCACAGCTGTTTACAAAAGCAATGATTAATCATCACAACTGTTGACAAAAGCAATGATTAATCATCACAGCTGTTTACAAAAGCAATGATTAATAATCACAGCTGTTTACAAAAGTAATGATTAATCATCACAGTTGTTTACAAAAGCAATGACTAATCATCACAACTGTTTACAAAAGCAATGATTAATCGTCCATTATGTTTCACATCAGCATTATTACATATTTTTGTGCATATTGTCGTAACTGTGTGACAGCGACAGTCATCCAGGGCCTTCGGTTGAAAGCTTTAAGGTCTACATCAGCGTTGTAGGCCCCATGCCTTGGCATGTACACCATGTGTAATTATAACCTGTTTTTAACTTGTACAAAGAGCGTTCTTTCTCGTATGTACATAATTCACCACAGTGTGACTATACTTGCCTATGGGCCAAATACTTAATTGGAAGATGAAGATGGAACATCATGGAGATACACTCCGTATTGGCATTATATCACCATGACATAAGAAAAACATCCTGGGAAAGACATCTACTTACCACCACTAAAGATGTTGCTAAAAGACCTGATAGAAAAAAAGCACTAGTGATGGTCCAGCAAGGTTATCAAGGGCCAGTACATTAGAAACCCAGGCACACTCTTGTGTGAGTTACGGTAGCCAAGATCGGGATTAGGACTTAGTCTCCTTAACAATATCATGCAAAAACAATGTTAAGATGAAAATACCAACAGCTCTTAGAAAACCTATGCCCATGTCGCGTCAATACCATCGAACTCTACCTTCCGAACATTTGAAGGTAAATCAATCCAAGTATAGCGTTTTCCCTAATACAATACGTGAACAGATAGACCTTTTATACGTTTAGGATAGTAATGCTCTCAGAAACGCCTCATACGCCTTAGTACAGGGTAATTAATAGCGATATTAAGATGTTTTCATTGACACCTGTCCATAGATTATTAACTGAACACATGTACTGTCAGATGACTTAACCCTTAAAGTATTTTTTGGAAGAAGGGTCGAAGAACTGTTGAGGTCAACACTGTAGATGTATGATCAAACACATTTATTATTGATATAAAATTATTTTGGATTACTTAAAGGGAGGTTTGACTCCGCTTCACCTTGCGACGATGAATGGCGATGAAACTTGTATCAGAAAACTTGTAGAGTTCGGGGCGAATATAGACCTAACGGATGACGTAAGTTAAGCAGTATATTAATATATAAGGAATAGTGAATTTTTGGAAAGTGTTCGAGTGTAGAAAACTTCACATGAAGTCATGCTAATTTACGTTTATGGTCAGATAATACTTCTGTTGGTAATGAGAACAGCACTTTTTTAAACTTCAGAATAGTCGATAAAGTAATGCAAAACTCGATAAAGTAATGCAAAACTCAATGTTATTCATGGTCAACATCTATTATTATTATTATTATTATTATTATTATTATTATTTGTGTTGATTCTGCTGATGTCTCATTACATATTTCTACAGAACAGACCAAAGCCCTTAAATTATCAAGAAATAACATTTATAATTCAAATAGTTTTGTCCAAAATATAATTACTGAAAAGATTTTGTTAATCTCCCAAACGTAAGGCAGATTTTGACAAATTAAACACTTTTTCTCACGGTTTATAATTATCCCATAATTTTACATTCAAACAATTACAGAGGTTTGTTTCTAGAAGTAACTTCTGTTTGTAGGTCGGTGAGTCGGCTTTGCATTTAGCAGCTCTGTTTGAAAAAAAAGACATTATGCCTTATCTTATCAGCTGTGGAGTACAACCAAATGCACGAGACAAGGTGAGTAATAAGACGTCTAGCTATCAAAGTTGTTTTTTTTTTGCATACATTCACTCCAGACTCAGTTAACAATGATGTATGGTGCTTAGTTACAAACTTAAATGTCGTCTGTAAGATGTAGTTATTCACATGCTTTAGTACCTGAACATTTGCTTTGAATGTAGTTTGCAATTGAATCATGCTGCTGTAGTCGTGAAGTTGACGCAATATTTAGCACATTATAGGCTATACATTGTAGCCAGTATAACTAAGGCACCCCGGTAAAACCACTGACCCACGGGAAGCTACTGGCTTTCTCGCACACCCGCATTCGTCAAGTGCGAGTATCGCAACCACGTGGACAGAAGTGACATGGCATTGGTCGGTAAAGGCGTGTGCTTTAGACCAAAAGTCCACCAGGGGCTTTGCAAGTGAATCATTTATGTAAATTGCAGCATTTTAGTGCAGTCGCCAAATTATAAAAACATAACAGTTTAACTCCATAAATGACTCTATATAGCACATGTTGATTGAGTAATAAAATAGTGGACAATAAAAATATTATTTTATAACATTTATATAGTTAATAAATTGACAAAGTTAGTGCACTCATGCCTTTGTGTTGTTTCATCTCGTACGAAAACTACTAATCGAAATTTAAAAACAGCAGACAAAGACGACATCGTGTGCCTTTAAAATTATTTGAAATTACCTGACCACTAATACGTGTTACCATTAAAGCTCAAAACAAAACCCAGCCAGATTGAAGTACAAATAATACAATGTCTATGCCACAGTTGAAATATATAACTCGTGCCATTTCAGGGTGAAATATTGATTGATGTAGCTTGCAGTAATACCTTTGCAAAAACGATAATAATCTTTATACCGGCAGAAGTTCAGTCTATTTTGGTAGTTTTTTGTTTTAATGCAGTAACTATAGAAGTTGCGGAATCAAAAATATACCTGACACTAACGTCCTAGTGTTTAAGATGAATTAGTTCACGATATAAGGCACAGCGTAAAGATTGGCAACTGGGTCCATGGGATCGATGCAAAGCTATGTTCAAGATGACACAAAATAAAGATGAGAAACCTAAATGAGCTCAACAAAACTGTTGTTACAAATCTTGTTATACCTTACACGAGGAAGTATAGAGATAAAATATATGTTATTTTCAGAGAGAGAGAGAGAGAGAGAGAGAGAGAGAGAGAGAGATAGAGAGAGAGAGAGGGGGGGAAGGGGAGGTTAAATACAATTTACAAGGATATCATAATGATAATATTCACATGAGTTCACAACTGGAAGTAAATGTAATTTTATCTGCCCAAACAGAAAACGAGTTCAATTTTGGTAAACCCTTAATGTATATATGAAAATGATTTTTATATTAATTATGCGAACAACAAACACAATGATTTCATTGATGAAAATATATATATAAACGGCAATTTTGACAGGTCCAACACGGCTAAGATAAAATTGTTTTTAGGGTTTTAACGCCATTTTTCAGCACACAATAGGCTATATATGGCGGCCATTATTATTGGTGGAGGAAAAAACCGGGAAAACCCCTGGAAAGAACCACCGACACACGAGAAGCTACTGGCAAGCTTTCTCACATAACTACATTAGCCGAATCTTAGACTCGAACCAAGATAAAATTGCGCAAGAAAAACGCGGCATAGCCACAATATCGATGAACTTTTGAGAATCATTCATTTGTGTTTTCGTAATCTCATGTTTCGGTCCTGGACTTTAATTAATAATAAGGACCAGCTGACTTAACAAGAAAATACAGTAAGAATGATTAGAGGCAAAAGCCAGTCTGTAACAACGTTTCGAGATCAGGTTTTATGGCATTAGTTAAATAGTTTTAGTTGACCTTCTGTTGACATATTTGAATATAATCAAACTAGCATCCAGTGCTGAAGAAGGATTTTCCTAATTTAAAAAATAAGTATTTATTGAAATATCCAATACAGTTTGGGATCATGTAGTAGTAGTATGTCAATGTATTTTTTAAACTACAAATTTTCAATTGGTGTTTGTGTGCGTGTGTGATTTGCATTTTTAACGTAGCTTCATTAATGTTCAATCATATGACTACGATGTCTGCAATGTGATAATATATAGTAATGACTAGCTTTTAAGCATCATGTGGCAGACATGACGCATCATATCCCAACCAGTCCCATTATCATGGCGAGTCTTAGCACGAACGTCTTAATGCTGAGTGCCTCACAAGACAGATTATAATAGATAATAATGCCACAATACCACTGACGTCAAAGACTTGGTACACACCCTCTTTTATCTACTTCTTTTGGGAACTAGCGCTTCGTCAAACAGGTAACGATGTGTTTCCCAAAATTACCAAAGTAACCTCCATTTTGGTGACTATGCTTTTTCTTTAAACGACTACGTCTTTTGAGGGATGACGTCGATGTTTGGTTTTTAAGCGTTTTGTAGGATGACTAGATTGTATTTTTCCTATTCCTTTTTGAACAGCAGAACGTCGAGGGTTCTGCTGTGCACGTTTTTGAGGAGACATCATTTACACAAAGGAACACACTTTGGCGATGGTACAAGCTTCTTTCAAAGGATCGATCCCTCCGTGCTCCATGAACAATTCTCGAAATTTTCCACAGCAACGTCGTAAAATGTCCACGTCAGATCGACAATACTTTAACATTTCTTCTTGAAAGTCAAGGGGATCTGAGGCGTGAGTCTGGTACCAAGCATGGAAAGCTTCTCGTTGTTCGGTGCGCATGTTATCGGGGTCGTAGTCGTCAGGCTCAGGCAAATAGGGTAGAACAGCATATTGATTGGCTTCGGTATTGAAAAAGTGTGGAAAATAACATTTGGCCATTTCTGTCATTCCAAACGTTTTAGGCATGCGACTCAAAGGCATGGCCAGGTAACTCATTGAATCATTAAATTGTACTTGTCTTACTTAAATAGAAATGATTTTGGCTCCGTTTAAAGTCACTTTAGGATAGGACGTTCGGTACATTGTTCCGTGTAGTATCTGAGCAGAAATTGCCCACCGTATCCGGAGAAATTGTGAGCCATTACCGTGGTATGACGATGACAATCTCCGTAACGTTCGATGTCTTCTGGACTCCACGTTTCGTCGATGGGGTTTACGATCCATTGGGTAAAATCTGCCAACCTGTTTGACCCTCGAAAGATTTTTTTTCACGTCCTCCAGGAATCTTGCTGCAGTGAGGGCAATGACTAAAGATAGTCTCTTGGATGCACTTCTCGCACGCTCGATGAGCCGCTCAAAAATTAGGAATGTGAATACCGGTCTCTTGCATGCATTCGAAATAAAAAAAAAAATAAAATTCCCTTTCTTCTGGGTATCTTCTTGTTGGGGTTGGTATTTTCGAATGAAGCATTCGTGCTCCAAGTCCACGATTAATGACAAATTTGACATCGTTTCGTCCCTCGACAAACGTGAAACTTGGCATTACTGGTATGTATGCCTTGTCCACAAGTAGGACACAATCTCAGAAGCTGACAAGTACTTTCTGCCTTGAACCTTGTATCTTCAAATGTTGTTGGTAACAGGTAGGACTGACAATAGTGCGCTGACAAACAGGGCAATGCACTCGTACTTGTTCTTTGTCCAGACAGAGTTGAATGGCCAAACATCCCTCACATGTCGATCCACAATGTTTGTGTTGTTCTCGATTTTTATAACCATAGTCACATTTTTCACAGTTGTAACTGTATCCCAGGAATCCAGTGATGATGGTAATGGTATCAAAATGTTCATCGTGATGATAGACGTGAATGTATTTTCCGTCTTTGAAATCGTGGCCTCGAAACAAAAGAGGTCCACGCACTTCTTGAGGGTGAACTTTCAAAGTGTAATGTGGAGCTAAGACGTCTTGCAATTTTTGCATTTCTGGAATGCCGCAAGGGGTGTTTTGTAATATCCCCGCTAGTTGTAACAGGAGTTCTGCTTCACTTCGTTGTTTTGCTCGGTCCGATTGTTGAATACTTTTCCAGGCTCTTTCCATACTACTGTGTCGTTCTTGTTGGCATACGTTTGCCCCGCGACGATGGTACGGGCTAAACACATCTGATCTTGAGCATTGTTAATTTCGACTAGGCTTCGCTTATGCTGCGAAGGTTGTCGACCAATAACACTTTTTTGCGTCCTGTCCCCTGGGGAAGAGAAACGTGGGGCATGAACAGTGTGGCTTTTCCATCCGCGATGTGAAACTTGTCGTTGGATTGTTGCACATGATGAATCTTGTCGATGACATTGGAAGGTGTTAATTGTGATGGACTGCAAAACTAGATCCAGACGCGAGACTTTATATTATCGTGATGAATAGAAAGTCTCAAGCGATCGTCTTCTTTGGCTTTACATTGCTGTTTCAGTGCAGTTAACACAGAATCCCACACCTCGGTAATGAACCCCTCTGTATTCTCCGAAGGCACATTGGACTTGAAATCTGTAAACTTTACGGCGTACGTGTAAGCCGTTGTTCTAAATTTTCGAGAGGATCGCTTTTCCGTCTCTCGAATGTGATAGAACTTTTCAGGGTTTACTAAGGGTGGTGAACTTTGCTTGGACGTCGATTGTCTGGGTGTGGATTCGGGCTCACTCATGTCATTTTCAAAATCACTGGCATGAATTTGAGCCAAAACTTTAGCTACTGTGCTAGACGATACATTACGTTTCTGTCTCTTATTGTCGTCTCCTTTCTTCACAACATGATGCGGTCTTTTCATCTTGCCTGCAAAAAGTCAAATGACTACATTTTAAAGACCATAACCCCTATATCCTATATATTCATGTCCGATCCGTGCATATATAAAGGGTCAGTGTCTAACCTTTCAGTATTCATTTCACTCTCACATTGACCAGAACGATGGAAGAACATACACAAGTTGAACTTCTCATCAGAGCTTTGCGTGGTGTCATACGAAAGTTTTCGTCAGACAAGCCTACCGACTACTCTCCCTCCTTTCTAGATAAAAGTCAAGATACTTACTATATCTGTAAGAAAAAAGGACATTGGGCTACAAAATGTCCAGATCGTGAAAAAAACAAAAAAGGTACCAGAAGAGACAAAAGTCAAGATACCTGTTGTCATTGTAAAGAGAAAAGACATTGGTCTCCAAACTGCCCTAAGAAACAACAGGAGCAGGAGGAGGAGGGGGAGAGGAATTCTGAACAGGAGGAGGAGGAAGAGGTACCCTCCCCCAAGGAAGAACCCCGACACGTTCACAAAGACAAGAAAAGAAGACAAAACGAAAGTGAGGAGTAAGAAGAGAAAGAAAAAGCCGTGACAGTAAAGAAATAAAAAAAACAGAAAGAGTGAACAGAAGAAGCCTATGAACTTTTAAAAGTGGTATTGTGTTATGTTATGTTGTGATATTGAATTGTAACATTTGTACCAGAATACACCAGATGGAAAAAAGTAAGTGTCTCTGGGTTTTCATTTCATAGAATAAGAACCTACCTTCACACATTCATTCACTCACATTTACATCATGGGTTTAAAAAAAAATAAAAAATAAAAAAGGACTTTAGAGTTTTCATTGAATTAGGCAATTGAAATAATATTTCTTTTCGAAAGATTTGAGTGGCCCTGAAAAGGACCGTTGGTGTTTTGTTTGTTTAAAACAAAACAAACTCAGAAACGTGACGTAACCATCTTTACCTGTCTTAAGCCTTGCCACGGCCAAGGCCTACTTCTGGACTGGTGTTTCCTGTCAATGATTTGGTAGAAATCACTAAAGGTGGTATGGCAGACGTAGTCACAGATAGATTGGGTTGTTTAGTTCGTGAAGGTCTTTTTCTTTTCAGTCGTGATAAAGAAGCCTGATACATTTGTTTCAAACACCTTAACTCTGCTAAAATATCTAAAAATACCGTATTGACCGTTTGATTTTCAATATTCTCTTTCTGTCCTTGGTCTTCTTTCTTCTCTGTTGCTGCTAATGTTTCTTCCTGGTGTTTCCTTCTTGCTTCTTCTTCTTCCCGCTGTTGAATCAGAAAAGCTTGTTCTTCTACTTTCTGTTGTTGTAAAAGTCGCTCTAATTCTTCTTTTTGTCTCTGCTTAAAATCTTAGACATGTAAATAAGAAGAAGCAGAGGGTAACGAAGGTTCCGGAACAAATTCTTGTGAAGTTAGAAAATCCACAATATCCCAGTTAAAATCAACTTCTTCTGGATGTAGATTTGTCATGACTTTGGTAGTCACTGCTGTACCATTACTTGCTGTCTCCACTACTGGCTCAACCCCAATTCATCGTCTTCTTAGTGTCCGACATGATTGACAACTCTGTCGCATCGATTGACTGCGCACAGACGCTAGTACCTCTATATAGGGAAGATGACGTCACAGACTGCTCTCTTCCGATTGGTCGACTCTGACTGACTTTTGTATCGCGTGTTTGGATTGGTGAATAAACTCAATCCGTTTCGATCCGCTCTTCCCCTATAAATAACCGCAGTACACGGCATTCGCTTCACATGTTCTCATCACAAGATGTGGACCAACGTAGAATCTTCTACCCTTGTTTCTACCATGCTATTTCGTACTGACTTACCCATGTATGTCAGATCATCGTGGACTATCACTCATATGACTGATACAGCCATTTGGAAGAGAAGTTTATATGTGGAGAGGCAAGGTTGTTTAAAGAGAGTTCTCCTCTATGGCCCAGCAGTGAGGGGAAGTTTAAGAAAGAGAAGAAGGTCTGTGAGATGTCCTCTATGTTAACAATATAATGTTAACATTACACATAACGGCCCTTTTCAGGGCCACTCATATGCCTCGAAAAGATATTAGCTTTCTTTGCCTCTATTTCCCTTGTCGTTAGACAGACCCAAATATAAATAATATTTCCCATGTTCATTTTCCCTTGTCGCTAGATAGTTCCAAATAGTTCCCATGTTAAATTCCCCTTGACGCTATAGTGCCGCACTATGTTCAATTCCCCTTGACGCTATAGTGCCGCACTATGTTCAATTCCCCTTGACGCTATAGTGCCGCACTATGTTTGACGCTAAAGTGCCCAATCCCTTTTTGACTGTATTTTCCCTTGATGCTATAAATCTTGACGCCATAGTAGCCCAAGCCCTTTTTAACTGGATTTTCCCTTGACGCAATAGTGCCCTATATTACTATATTACTACTTGCGATTGTCAAAAGAGGAGCGTAAGTATCTTGCTGGTGTATACAAATGGGTGAGGCCGGATAGGTATGTTGGACTGGTGTCTGTCAGTGAAACATAGCACAGAGAGCAAATTTTGTGTTTGATTCTGTATCTATTTGATAGGCAGTGTAGGGTACAGAGCAGTGGTAAGGTGTGCTCTGATCTTTGTACTCTAAAGATGATTTGAGCAGCTGTGTTTTGAACTTTTTGAAGTTTCTGGAGTAGATATTGTGACGAACCAGACAGAATTGAATTAAAATAGTCCAGTCTTGAAAGTAGTAATGAACACACAAGTGTATTGGTGACATCAACTGAAAAATATTTGCGAATGGAACTGATGCGTCTTAGTTCAAGATATGCAGCCTGGCATATGTTCATGACATGTTGGTGCAATGTGAGAGTACTGTCTATAGTAACACCTAGGTTTCTTACTGACTGTGAGAATTTGATATTGGTGTTGCTGGTATTTATTGCCTGAAGTAAAGGATGTGAATGAGAAAGTCTTTATGTTGTGATCAGAATAGCCTCCGTTTTATATATTGTACTCCGTATGTATCCGATAACAATTTCATCTCCAATATATGTACTGTTAGTTTCACAATTCGTCTGCGCTGAAAAGGTTTACCGTGTTATGTGATTTATATAATAGTATCATTTTTTATATAGATACTTCTATAGATAGAAATTAGTGTACGTTAAGTTTCATCATAATCTGCCTGAGTCCATAATACTTTGCGTTTTGCTTTTTAATGGCCATGCATTATCTGTGCGGTTAAGTATGTTTTTATTGATTTTAAAAATTTCAAGAGATACTCATTTCTTGCTGTTTTTATAAGTAATTTTTATCTATATTTTTTGTTTTCCTTTAATAAAGATGAAAACATTGTACTTACGCATCTCAATTTTCAACTACTAATTTGCTATATACTATTTACAAAAGATATTTAATTATTTGCAGCATGGTCGAACACCGTTGCATTATGCGACTCATACCGGCAATAGGGAAATAGTAAAACTGCTTCTAACGGATCCTACATTGGTCTCTATGGAAGATGACGTAAGATATATAATCTTAGAATATATATATATATATATATATATATATATATATATATATATATATATATATATATATATATATATATATATATATATATATAACCAGACATAGAGTATGTGTTTGTATTTGTGTCTCCTTTGATAGCTTTTTATTGGTTTTAGTATTTATTGTATTTTATTATGGTGTGTCAGTACTGGTAAGATATTTATTAAACCGGAGAAATTAGCCAGTTTCTAGGAGGAGACGTTATTACGTAGTGTTTACACTACTTTACGATTGCATTAATCCGTTTCGTAAAGCCAACTCTTTGCATATTTCAGGTATACGTGCTTTGTAATTTGATATAGGAATACTCTTTGCAATGGGTGATTGACTTGTGTTGTATTGCATGCCATGATGTACCAATTTTCACTTTGAAAAGGGATTATTGAAGTGTCATATGCATAAGCAACATGAAAACACATGCGAGTGTGAAGTTATGTGGGGTCATTAGATGATTAGTGAAAACTTATTAGCAGTATTTGCGCATTTAGGAACCCTTCAGCTGACAACGACAGTCACTGTTGTCTTATGGTAAGTGGAAATAGGGAAGGCAGACAATAAGCTTTCAGCAATGCTTTGAAAAGCTCCATATGAGACACCTTGCGTGTACGCAAATATACAAATTCCTAATTGTTTGCATTGCTTATTTTCATTCTTTTATTATAGCTGTGAATAAGTTACTATTTAGGCCTTTTGCATAGTGTATGGGACAATTTCTAAACCTCAAACATAATCGCGAAATATTCACCAAAACTAGTAGGACTTGGGAATCGACGTTAAAAAATGGCGTCCAACAGAATTGTATTGTTGTATTGGATCGACCATGATTCGTTCTGAATTACTTTCAAACTACGGCCTTCACGGTCATGCTCCCATAAAATAGAGATTCTTTCCAGTCACGCAAAGATTGATGTGTCAAAACAAATATTTTCTGAAAGTCATTTAAAATAATATGATCATTATATTGCATCCCACCAGCTGCCAACCTTGATTTAATAAATAAATCTCTAAAGGACATTTTAGTTTAAGATATTTTAACAATTCCTCATTATAGTTATCAACTGATACACTAAACATGAAATATTAGATTAGACCTTACATGTCAGGTGGACACTTTAAATCTATCAAGATAGAGAACAACTGCACCAAAAGTGTGTCTTCAGACTGATTTTAGTATCAAGGTTCAAATTTATTAAAGTAAAGGGGCTAATATTAAAGTCAATGTATGTTAGTAATACCTTTTACTATCACATGAAAAAGTCCCATCTTCCAATATCTGGCATGTGTTGCCATCGGATAACTCGGTTGATTTTACTTTACAGAGTGGTTTGCAAGCTGTACACTATGCTGCCAAAGAAGGGCACAGTCAGGTTGTTGCTGACCTAATATCACATAGCAAAGTTGATGTCAACTGCAAAGACAAAGTATGATTTATGAACTGTTTGACCTTCATAATAAAATATTACTTTTTGTCACATGTATTACAAAGTCGAAGAAATATATATGTTTACATAGTAATCACTATCAAATATTTATGTTGTATTTAGCAATACAAGTGATATAAGTTTTAAATATTTGTCTTTTTCCAACTATTGCACACTGCCGGAGTTGTTATGTTTTTCACACTGACAGTTGTATAGTCGGATACAAAATATATTTTTACAGTAGAAAGCTTAATAATGTGTAATTAACCTGGATGCAGCATTCGAACGCAGATTTGTTTCCGAGTTACATGTGCAACAACTTGGATCAAAGGTATGAAATTATAAAATATTTAGCACAAATATAACGGTCTCTTTCTATTCAGTATTGCACAAGTATACTTTAATTGCATATTCTTATATTCTACTACTTCTTTCCTGGTGATGTACTTTCTTCTTTGTAGAGTGGAAAAACACCAATACATATAGCAGCTGAAAATGGGATGCTGGAAACCATATTGGAACTTGCAGGCTTAAAAGCGGAAGTAGACGTTAAAGATTCCGTAAGAAAACTAAATCTTAAACTTTGGACCTAAATCGATCATCCTGTCTGCAAAACAAAACACCATCTGCATGTACTTTAACTTTGAATAATGTCACCAATCAATAATCAGGAGTCTCTTCATCATGTAATACAAATATTATCTCCTTTATTCATACTGAATTGCTTGAATCAGTGTATACCTTGATCAGCTTTTACACCGTTAACTTATGTCTGAACATTGTATTGGTAAATAACAGGAACAGCGGGTATCATCTTAAGAAAGTAGCAATCTTTCTTTACACAACACATTGCGACATGTAATCGTCTATACAACGTCCATATATATTTTCACAAGCATGATTATAAAATTAATAGATAACATGAATACGTAATGGAAAAAAAACTCATGAAACACGTAAAAGTTGAAACAAGTTTCTTCAGATTCTGTACACACCTGAAGTCCATAAATTACTAAATTTCCAAATGTACTTAAGACAGAAAAATACAGGTTTCATTGTAACATGGCTTTGCGACCAAAACCGAAATTGATATTTTTCTCATTGTTTTGTTGTTTGATATTCTAATCAGGAGAAACAGTACATGATATTTTCCATGAACTATAATTATTTTACAACTAGATGAAAAAATAACTTTTTAATAAATTCAACAAAAATGTTTAGCAATATAGCGATGCGATATTTTTGAGTTGATTCATTGTTTACTTTATCAGAATGTATGAGCATTTTTAACTTTCCTAAATATAAAGGATTGGTAATGTTTTATAAAGATGAAAGTACTTTTTATATTGTGACTGTATGTCTGGTTTGATTATTAGGACAACATAAATACGGATATATTAAATTATTCCCCCCAAAAAAGAAATTCTATTATATTTATTTATGTTGCTTAGATTATTTTCATGTTCATTTTAAAATTAGGATTTGAATACTCCTCTACACTCCGCAGCGATGAGTGGCCAGGCAGACTCCACAATTCTACTTGTATCTCTAGGAGCAAACGTGAATGCTCAAAACAAGGTAAGGAAACAATAACATATATGATATGAACATGTAATTTTAATGCTAACATTACATGTGTTGCATCTTCTGTTTATTATTATTGCACACTTGCCATCTACGTTTCAGTAGATACACTACACTACACATAGTGCATTGTGGAGCACCATCGTAAGGTCTATCAATTTTTGAGGAGGGTGGGATCTTTCAAAAACCACCCACCTCTCATCCATTTTGTAGAAAAACCTATCCGTATTTTAATGTTATTATTATATTGTAATAAATTGAACACTATGTTTGGATAAATCCATGTCTAGGTCACCTGAGAATCAAACCTTTCTGGCTACCATATAATGTAGGACAATACATCTGATGTAAACTTAGGGAGTAGGACACACACACACACACACGTCATCTTATATACACAACGTAGCTGCGCATCGTCTAGACTGCATAGTCTTTGTGATATTACAGTAATTTGTTCTTTTTATCATCAAATCAGACCGAAATAAATATCACGAATTGCATGAACAGGAAGGAATCTTACAAGAGTTGCATATCCTTGCCTAAGATCCATTTTTTAAAAATCTATCTTGGTTTTTATTTAACATAGCAGTGTAGTTGTCATTATTCTTATGCATTTCAACTATTTGCTTAAAAGTATCATTATAAAGATTTCGCATATTGACTTTGCAAATCAAAAATAATATTTAGTTAAAATAAGAAAGAAATTTCACAAAATGTTTAATTGTTTGTCGTCTCAAATACATTTTATTTGAAGACATACAAAATCTGGATAAAAACACAGCATAATGCAAAATAAAACGGTGCCAAAACTTTGAAGTAATAATGCAATTATAGAAGAGATTAACACTAATTTACTTCACACCCGTACAGATGGTAGCATTTGTTGTCGTCTAATATGGTAATTCGTAAAAAAAGTATAAGTAATACTTATTATATAAAGTTTTTAAAATTGAAAGAGATAAGTTAGCATCCTTTGTACAAAGTTTTGCCTAGCTATAAATATCGCTCCCACTGCTAGTATTTTTATATATTACTTTGTTTCCAGCTTAAATTATACTCAATGACATCAAATGTCAGTCTCCGTACGCAGTTTATATACATGTATTAGTCTAAACTGGAATTGCTCCAGTGGTCATTAATTACAATTCATTTTTCATGTCTTGAATTGCTGCTTTGAACTGTTGGTGTAATCCACGTAACATTGTACAAGTATTAAAATATATGTCTTGAGCAGTATTCCAGTCTCCACACATACTTTATCAGTTCTCAAGAGCTAAACTATATTGTAACGGCACCGATTATGATAACTATATATCTTCACAAGTATTATTATATTACCATTTATTATAATATATTATCTTAAGACTTTATGTTCTTAAATAAAGTAACAGAAAAAAGCTAACACACAAGTTTTGTAAAATTCAACAAATAATTTATTTCCCGAGAATACAAAATGAAAATTCAAGAAAAACGTATAGCATTTTCATTAAATAAAAGATATTCCTAAATGTTTTATTACAAGTCCAAATAAATGAAATTCCAAATTAATACCAGTTGTGTTCCAAATAGATTATAATATTGAATGTGTTGACGTGCCTGTTGTCTCAAAAGTGCTAATATTTAAATGGTCTGGATGGTGTCATATGTTAACAGCCTTTGGAAGAATCACAATTATAATTCAAAATGCCGTTGACTGAATTCGCTCTAATTCCAAATTAGTTTTAGCCCGAGAGTACTATTTGTTACTTTGTAAATCTGGTAAACTATATTTGGAATAAAATAATCCATCCGAATTAAAAATTAAACAAAACAACAATAATACTGATTCTGCATCAGATGGTAAGGCAATAATAAGTAATGTTTCAAGTAAACAACGTTTATATGAATCTCTAAGAGGAAAAGGAGAGTGGGAAATCTGCTCTCTAACACCATCTCCATTAATAATGATACGAATATTTAATCTTAGACATATTAGCTAAATATTAGGTTGTTTAGAAATTTCACCACTGGTCAGGTATACGAATAATATCTTTTTGGACAAAAGGTCTATTAACAAAAATGAGATATACATAACAAAGAATCATTTAAAGTCCAACAAAGAATACAATTTATATATACATAACACTGACGAAAGATTACGGTGTCATATCTTTTTCTATGAACTGCAAAAGCAAAACGTTTTTATACAGAATATTAAACGTCTAGCACCATTACTGGAACGGTTGTTACTGTTTTAATTCCTCATTCAGCAGCCCAATATAATTCATCATTTCTGTTACTATGACTGTATTTGCTAACATACTATGGACAAATTCTTGTGTTTTACCCAATCGTAAATGTCCATTCATTAAAAGGCTGAACCTTACCGGTGTATAATATTCAGAGATTAAATGTTTATACTATTATTTTTAAAACCAACATACATTTTACATTTGCTTGTTCTTGTATAGGAATTACTGAGAGATAATCGAAACACGCGCGCGCGCGCACACACACACACACACACACACACACAGAGTACAAATATTTGCAAAAACCATTTATGGTGCAACAGTACATGCTGTATATTTTGCTGCAGTGGAGATTAAAATAAAAATGAATCGAATCAGAGATAACCCCTCTGAACCTCAAAACGACCTTTCCGAATCTTAACTAAGAAAAGAAACAAACGAAACTATGAGTGGGGTATGCATGGCTGTGGTGAGTAAATGAATGAGTCAGGATGGAGGACTGAAGAATTTGTTGTGGAAGAGTAATGTTGACTAAACAAATTAATGCGCATATACGATTTATGAATTAGTGAATGAATTAAGGAAAAATAAAACCAATGCATGAGTGAATAATGAATATATGGATTAGTCAGAGTGCCAAAAAGGAAATGATTAAATTATCCCAAATAATGATTTATCGAATTAACAAATAAAACAAATATACACCCCAAAGAAAAATCACACACATTCTCCCCAAACAAGGGACTTAGCAACATATACTAAACAAATTTGAGTAGCAAAATGAAGCAGCAAAATGTAAGTTCTACCTAACTATTCGGTCAGTTCCATTTGTTTATAGAACTGCGAATTGCATTTACATTCAAATTTTTTAAAATCAATTTTATCATATAAATATCATTTCATATTTTATCCTGATTTGGTTTTACCATACACAAAAAGTTTAAAGGAACAAAGGATGTTTAATTTATTGACAAGTTTTATCAATGTCACATTTATCAATGTCACATCGTCCACCAGTCCTTTTCTCGTTTTGGTTAATGTATTGGCATCACTTTGCATCAGGGTCACATCGTCCACTAGTCCATTTCCCGTTTTGGTTAATGTATTGGCATCACTTTGCATCAGGGTCACATCGTCCACTAGTCCATTTTCCGTTTTGGTTAATGTATTGGGATCACTTTGCATCAGGGTCACATCGTCTACTAGTCCATTTCCCTTTTTGGTAAATGAATTGGGATCACTTTGCATCAGGGTCACATCGTCCACTAGTCCATTTCCCGTTTTGGTTAATGTATTGGCATCACTTTGAATCAGGGTCACATCGTCCACTAGTCCATTTCTCGTTTTGGTTAATGTATTGGCATCACTTTGCATCAGGGTCACATCGTCCACTAGTCCATTTCTCGTTTTGGTTAATGTATTGTCATGGCTAGCCTAATTCCATTGTTGCATTGCTTGGTTAATATATTGACAAGTTCAATATTCATCCTGGTTACATATTACACCAGTCTACTTCGTTTATAATGCTTGCAACCTTTCCGTTTCTTGCTAATTGAAGTTTACAATCCAAAGTCAGGAAATTGACAATCACTGGCCATCGCCAAAGATCCAATAATTATAGAACCATTTCACTGCAAATATAGCTACTTGCAATTGCCATGATCTTATATATGTATAATGATAGAGTTTTATATGGATTTGATACAAACAACAGCATTATTTTTCAGTTCATATACCTCTGAGAAATAAAGACGTTATAAGCACACACCACGTAAAGAATTCTTTGTTTCTATCTTCTAGATATGCCGTATATATTACATAATCGTTGTTATGTTAAAGTACTGAATAATGTCGATCTCGATGATATCACGTTATAATTCATTGACTGAGAACCATGATTAATGTATTTGTTAATAGCTTTGAATACATGTGTCTCCAATATGCAGTAAAAACTTACCACTAATTCACTACCCACTTGCTAGATAGAATTTACTTTATAACTTCGTATTGACACGTTCACAATTGAGATTATATTTATATTGTAAATTAACAAGATCGAATTATATAAATTGAACAGTGACATTATTAGTAACATTACGAATAACCAAAACGAGCTAACACCATTATATTCACTGTCTACTTATTTTGAAACTGGTTTGACATTTGCAAACATCGATACGTTGCCTTATCAGAATCTTTCATTTATTCAAATATGGACAAAAAATAAACAAATTATATACAATATATGACGATATTATAGATCCCACAATTTATGAACACAAGATCACAGTCCGAAGGTATTGGAAACTCATCCAGAAAAACAAGCTAAAGTTTACTTATTAGTTTGTTCAACAATACAGATGTAAGAAAGGATGGAGGGTGATACATCATTTAAAACTATTTGGTGTACATGACTCTGGGTGGAGGATATGAACTTAAGTGAGCTAAGGTTTTATAAACAGCCAGACAACGTTTGGCTGAGGAATTTGCTCTCAACTTTGCTAGATAAGAGCGTGGGTGGATACGATATTTAAAACTACTTAGGAGTAGGATAGTAGAGAACCAGAATTATTTGAAGAACAGGTAGGTGGGTGGAAATCGCAGATTGCCAGCTGCGTGGTCTCACATGTTACAAACGTATTTATAGGACAGAACAATAAGAAACATTAGTGGCAGATGAGTGGTCTAAAATATGATGAATGTATTGGTATGTTGCCTAGTATAGTTTTACTATTTGGTCGATACGATGGTGGTCGTACAAGATTTTCTATACCATTTTCTGCAATGTTGGGAGGATGGCATATTATATTTTAAATTTAGTAGATAGATGATCCATATTTTGATTTAAAATAGTGGATACATTGGTTGGTTTTCTATATTTTGCTGTGCAAATATAATGTTGGAGGAGATAATTGAAAAAGAGGAAATAGTCTGGGTACCCTAAAGTTTAAAAATAATGCAGGATAGGAAGGTTGATGCCAGGTGTCTTAAAATATTTTTGGATTTTTGTATTTCTAATGGCTTGTACCCAAAAATGTGTTTCTCCAAATTTGGTTCATAGGACGATGGTTGGCCTACGGTTTTAACGGTATTTTTGGAGGATAGGCTACCTCAAGTTTAAAATAATATATAATTGGTTGAGAGAGAACTGATTACCTGATAATTTTAAAAAAGGCAATTAGTGGATTGGAAGGCGGGTGGCTAAATGTTCAAAAACATTATGTGAGGGGGTTGGTGGGTGGCTTAGTGATATTTAAAGAAACAATTGCAGGACTGGCAGCTGGGTGACATAAGCATAAAGAAAACACGTGTTCGATACCATGATTGATACCGAAGACTTTCTTTCAAAATTTGGCAGCTTATAATCTGCTTACCGTGTTTGTTTAAAAAAAAATGGTATCAACTGGTTTATAATAGAGTGTTCTTTGTTATAATTTGGTTGAAACTTGGCTCAGTGTCTTAACGATTCAAAAAAATGGTAGACAGCAGCCTGTGACTTTTGCGTGTTTTGAATAAACGTAGACGAACTTTATCTTTTTAATATTTGGTGGATGGGAGGGTGATGCCATTTAGTTTAAATATAGTATTGGAGAATAGGCCGATAAATGACCTACGTATTTAAAAGTAAATTGGTATATATGAGGGTCAGACGCCCAGAACTTTTTTTAAAGCAATTCGGTGGATTAGAGGATAGGTGGCTAAGGTCTGTTTAAAGTAAAATTATTTGATATCAGTCTGTGGTGTCTAAGTGTTTTTAATTTTGTGTTTAAGAAGTTGTTATGACTAAGGCTTTTTAATGGCTTATTTGATAGTTGCTGGCTTAAATCATTTCTAGAAAAGATAACCATAAACAAATGCAAGATAGCTGTTTGGTTTTGTAACGATGTTGGCTGGATGTTGGTTTAAGGATATTTTAATCATTCGTTGGATAGTGTGATATTTATAAAACCAATTTTTATTTCAGGTCAAACAGACTCCACTTCACTTGGGATCAGAAAGCGGTAGCGGTGACGTTATGATGTATCTTCTAATATGCGGAGCGGACCCATCAATAAAAGACAAAGTTAGAAACGAACGAAAATTAGGAGTTTATCACCATTTTGAACTCTTTGAACGTTCCTTTCATTCTTTGTATTGCACAGTTAAAACTATCATCTAATATTTAATTATATTATTTATGTTTGATTTGATGTTTGTTTACTCTTACAAAATCGAATCTTCATTTTATTTTTTTAAACAAAGCATAAAAATTGCGTTAGAAATTATGGCTTTAATCTTGGAAGAGAATGAGAAACCTCTAAAATAGTTATCTTTACTCGCCAAAAGAAGGACATTATTTAATAGCGGAAAAAAGGAATAAACAACAAAGACTATATTACAAATGGTTCATTAAAACATATCGACTTCGAACATAATCAGTTGGATGAATCAGTCCACACAATTTTTTTTTCATCAACCTCTTTGCATTAAATGAACATTCTAAATCCTGTTTGATGAATGAAGGTATACATGTGTGGTTCTTTCTTTCACAAAGAATGAAGCATTGGCACACTGCTGGAAAATAAAGGAAAGTAATCGACAAGAGGTACGTAGGAGGTTGGAAATGCAGACAAGCGAAAGACTCAAGAGATATAAAACTGGGTTTGTTTTTTTTTTGCAATAATAATAATAATAATAATAATAATAATAAATATAGCGAGCAGTAATACGTGTGATGGAACGAAGGATATGGGTAGCTAGATGTTTAAACTGCGTGCCGTTGTCCCCTATTACCATGTCACCCATTCCACCCATCTCCTTGGGGTAACAAGGATTAATGCAAATATCATAGATAATTGTATTAAGATCCCTTTATTCATATATCAATTGGAGAGAGAGAGAGAGAGAGAGAGAGAGAGAGAGACAGACAGAGACAGAGAGAGACAGAGAGAGAAAGAGTGAGGGGGGGGGGTATTAAACACACACAAATACAACAAATATTTATCCCATACTTTATCAAGGTGTGCCTGATGTCACTTTTGGTAAAATGGGACAACAAACGTTAACAATTGTGTATTACATACATACAGTAGTAATAGGATAATAAATATTGTTGTGTCAATTATTCCATTTCTACGTAACAATTCTGACGCGCCATATCAATATGTTGTAGCTGAATTCATTTCTAATATTTGCAGTAATTTCCATTGCAATTGTATGTATACATGTGTTCTTGGTTAGACGCTGCTGATGCTGGATTTAATAGTATAATATATTTCTTTCTCTAGGGAGATAGCTTTTCAAGCTAAACTTGTTAATCGAGGTAAAACATCAAATTTTGATAATCTTCGAATAATGCTGGATATGACGACGCACGTAAATTATCCTCCTCTGGTCATTTTTCACCGAACACCAATAGAGATGGAATCATTGGACATCCCTTTATCGGGCTTTGATGAGATATTGAGCGACGTATACGAGATA